>JARZZO010000011.1:34107500-34622500 GCA_030544215.1 Zantedeschia hybrid cultivar
TGTTCTCCATCCTAATAAATTGTTTTGCTATATTGGGCATTAGAGAGTGACATTTTTTTTAGATAGATGCTTAGAAGAAAACACTTTCTCTATCTTGAATGTGGAATATTCGACAATAGTATCTATTCTATTCTCGAATTTATATGATTTTTTTATTTCTTAGTTGTATTTTTGCTGTGAATTGTTTTTTGGCTTTCACTAAAACGTAGCCCATTTCTTGGCGGTGTGATATGGGCAGCCCTAGTCCATATGTTTATATCGAGAGTGTCCGTAAAACATAAGAGTTGAGAAAGCTGGTATATTGCTCTATTTCTTATATTACCAATTCTAGGGAATCTTGAAACTTCTACTTTTTTCCCCGTGTCCCCTGGTCATTGACATTTCGATGATATAGTTCTAAAGTGGCTTGCGACTCGTCCAATGCATCATCATACAACTCTTGAGTTAGAACAGTGGTGATTGTATAGGCGGGTGTCAGGTGGGTTAATTAAAATGCTTTTGATCTTTTCTTGGTCATACGAACACATATATTTAGTCTCTTTATGCACTTGCTTAATTGCATGCAACACTTCGGTTCTTAATGAAAGGAAACTTTCAATGTAAAATTTTCTCTACGACTCTGTTAATTATTACACTTATATTGTGATTGGATATTTGTTCCTTTAATTATATTCAGATTGGCATTGTTTTAATGGTCTAGCTACAATTTTGTTATATTTCTCTGTTTTATGTAAATAGATCTTATATGGATCAGTGGGTTGAATTCATTAAGCTGTAAGTTTGAAGATACAGGGTAGAGGTCATTTTGGTGTGCATAAATTTTTTCTTGGTGCATGCTTGTTAGTCAGCTAGCCAAGGAGGACGTAGGCGGAGGTGTTCTTCAAAATTTCCTATGATAGTGCTGCTTTATAATAGAAAATGACATTTTTTTAGATAGGTGCTTGCGAGAGAACATTTTCTCCATCTTGAATGTGGAATATTCGACAGTGGTATCTGTTGTATTCTCGAATTTATATAAATTTTTTATTTCTTAGTTGTGTTTTTGCTGTGAATTGTTTTTTGGCTTTCACTAAAACGTAGCCCATTTCATGGCGGTATGGGATGGGCAGCCCTAGTCCGTATGTTTTTATCGGGAGTGTCTAAATATGTTTCTTATTGTTCCTCTCTTAAGCATAAGCGATCTTTTCATTTTTCTTTTGTCTTCATTATATATGTACACACTTTTGGTAGATGCTCATAGGTCTACTATTGTTGAGCATATACTTCTTCTATACAGTTAGGTTGATGGTTGAACTATTTTGGAATATGAGAAGGAAGTAAAGCATAAAAGTTTAAAGTTGAGAAAGTTGGTATATTGCTCTATTCCTTATATTGCCAAGTGGTATGATTTCTAGAAAATTTTTAAACTTCTACTTTTTCCCCCGAGTCCCCCGGTCACGGACATATTTCTATGATACAGTTCTAAAGTGGCTGCCACTCCTCCAATGTATCGTGATAGAGGGTCAACTCTTCAGTTACAAAAGTGGTGATTGTATAGTGCGGGTGTTAGGTTGGTTAATTAAAATGCTTTTGATCTTTTCTTGGCCATACGAACACTTATTTTTAGTCTCTTTATACACTTGCTTAATTGCATGCAACACTTCGGTTCTTAATGAAAGGAAGCTTTCATATGACCTGCATCGTTTTAGGTAGGAACATGGTGATATGGCGTAGGTCGTCTATCCTTTTTTTTTAATCGTGCAACACACTGATTTGCCATGAAAACCTTATACCAACACTATCTCTCTACTATGGTAAGTTCTATGCATTCGTTTTTTAGCATGCCCTAGATTTACCCCGTAAATTGTCTACATCGTCTACCCCTTTTTCCCTTGTTGCATTTCAATTTTGTGCAAGTTCTTTTCCAGCTTATCATTATGGCATTGTGACTGTGTATCTAATGTTTGTTTTTTTTTTGGTACAGAAATGTTCCTTTAGATTGTTCCCATTGTTTTGTTCTCTTGTCTCAAACCCTTGAACACCGGTTCAAGTCACGAGCCTACTATGAAACCCGAAGCAGACATTCACATATTGAATGACTCAAAATCAGCTCAGTTTGCTTCATATGTGAGTGTTTTATGATTTGCTTGGAACTAGGATCTCCATGTTCAACGTGTTGATTACTTTGTTACCACTAAACATGTGTGTAAGTGCTTTTCCACATGGCTGGGTAGGTAAATTTCTTTTTTCCTATTTTTACTTTTTGCAGTAGAAATGACACAAGCTGTTAGATATTTACATTGACTAGCTCATTTTGCTTCCTATATTTTAGTTTTAAAGTTGGTTGTCTTATAATTTCATCTTTAATTAATTGAAATGACTATGAGATCCACATTATCCTTTTCAGGTAGGAACATAGAAGGCCAAAAACAATGATTTTTTTTTAAAGGTTGCGGCTCTAAAGTTTCCCTACGACTTTGTTCATTATTACATTTATATTGTTACTGGATATTTGCTGCTTTACTTATATGTTGATTGGCATTGTTTCAATGGTCTAGCTACAGTTTTGTTATATTTCTCTGTTTTATCTTCGTAGATCTTTATATGAATCGGTTGGTTCAATGAATTCATTATGCAGCAAGTTTGAAGATACAGGTTGTGGTCATTTGGTGTGCATAATTTTTTTTGGTGCATGCTTGTTAGTCAGCTTGCCATGGAGGATGTAGTCGGAGGTGTTGTTCAAAATTTCCTATTATAGTGTTGCTTTATGTTCTCCATCCTAGTAAATTGTTTTGCTTTATTGGGCATTAGAAAGTGACATTTGTTTTTTAGATCGATGCTTGGGAGATAACATTTTCTATATCTTGGATGTGGAATATTCGACAGTAGTATCTATTCTATTCTCGAATTTTTATAAATCTTTTATTTCTTAGTTGTATTTTTGCTGTGAATTGGTTTATGGGTTTCACTAAAATGTAGCCCATTTCTTGGCGGTATGAGAAGGGCAGCCCTATTCTGTATGTTTATATCGAGAGTGTCTAGATATGTTTCTTATTGTTCCTCTCATAAGCATAAGTGATCTTTTCATTTTTCTTGTGTCTTCATTATATATGTACATATTTTTGGTAGATAGTCGTAGGTCTACAGTTACTGGACACATACTTCTCCTATACAATTAGGTTGATGATTGAACTATTATGGAATATGAGAAGCAAGTAAAACATAACGGTTGAGAAAGCTGGTATATTACCCTATTCCGTATAATACCAAGTGGTATGAATTCTAGAGATCTCTGAAACTTTACTTCTACTTTTTCCCCCTCGAGTCCCCTGGTCACTGACATATTTCTATAGTACAGTTCTAAAATGTTACGCAACATTTTTTTCCTTTAGATTGTTCCCATTGTTGTGTTAGCGTGTCTCACACCCAGAACACCAGTTCAAATCGCGAGCGTACTATGGAACCAGAAGCAGATATTCACATAATGAATAGTTCAAAGTCGGCTCATTTTACTTCCTATGTGAGTGTTTTATGATTTGCTTGGAGCTAGGATCTCCATGTTCACCATGTTGATTACTTTGTTACCACTAAACATGTGTGCAAGTGTTTTTCCGCATGGTTGGGTTGGTAAATTTCTTTTTCCCTATTTTTACTTTTTGCATTAGCAATGAAATGACTATGAGATCCGCATTATCCTTTTCAAGTAGGAATATAGAAGGCCAAACACAATGATTTTTCTTGAAAGGTTGGGACTTTAAATTTTCCCTACGACTCCGTTCATTATTACATTTTTATTGTGACTGGATATTTGTTCCTTTGATTATATATAGATTGGCATTGTTTCAATGGTCTAGCTACAATTTTGTTATATTTCTCTGCGTTATCTTCATAGATCTTATATGGATCAGTCGGTTGAATTCATTATGCAATAAGTTTGAAGATACCTGGCAGAGGTCATTTTGGTTTGCATTTTTTTTTTTTTTGGTGCATGCTTGTTAATCAGCTGGCCAAGGAGGACGTAGTCGAAGGTGTTCTTGAAAATTTCCTATCATAGTGCTGCTTTATGTTCTCTATCCTAATAAATTGTTTTGCTCTGTTGGGCATTAGAAAGTGACATTTTTTTTAGATAGATGCTTAGGAGAGAACACTTTCTCTATCTTGAATGTGGAATATTCGACAATAGTATCTATTCTATTCACGAATTTATATAATTTTTTTATTTCTTAGTTGGATTTTTGCTGTGAATTGTTTTTTGGCTTTCACTAAAACGTAGCCCATTTCTTGGCGGTGTGAGATGGGCAGCCCTAGTTCGTATGTTTATATCGAAAGTGTCAAGATGTGTTTCTTATTGTTCCTCTCATAAGCATAAGTGATATTCGAACTATTTTGAAAAGAAGGAAGCAAAGCATAAACGTTGAGAAAGCTGGTATATTGCTCTATTCCTTATATTACCTAGTGGTATGAATTCTAGGGAATCTTGAAACTTTACTTCTAGTTTTTTCCCCGTGTCCCCCGGTCATTGACATATTTCTATGATACGGTTCTAAAGTGGCTTGCGACTCGTCCAATCCATCGTCATAGAAGATCAACTCTTGAGTTACAAAAGTGGTGATTGTATAGTGCGGGTGTTGGGTGGGTTAATTAAAATGCTTTTGATCTTTTCTTGGTCATACGAACACTTATTTTTAGTCTCTTTATGCACTTGCTTAATTGCATGCAACACTTCGGCTCTTAATGGAAGGAAACTTTCATATGACCTGCATGGTTTTGGGCCGGAACATGGTGATTGGGCATTGGTCATCTATCTTTTTCTTTCTTTTTTGCAACACATTGATTTGACATGAAAACCTTATTCCAATACTAGCGCTTTGCTAGGGTAAGCTCTATCCATTCGTTTTTTAGCGTGCACTAGATTTACCCCGTAAATTGTCTACCTCTTCTACCCCTTGTTCCCTTCTTGCATTTCAATTTTATCCTAGTTCTTCTCCAGCTTATCATTATGGCATTGTGGCTGTGTATCTAATTTGTTCTTTTTTTTTTTTTGCAGAGAAATGTTCCTGTTAGGGCATAATGTTGAGTATTAAGAATGCTCATTTGAATGTAGGAATGACAAGTTTTATAATTCTTCATTCTCTAGTAATTTTTATCCAACTATTTATATTGTTAGGCAACATTTTTTTCCTTTAGATTGTTCCCATTGTTTTTTTCGCATGCCTCACACCCCTGAATATCACTTCAAATCACGAGCCTTCTATGGAACCAGAAGCAAATAGTCACATATTGAATAGTTTAAATTCAGCTCATTTTGCTTCCGATGTGAGTGTTTTATGATTTGGTTGGAGCTAGGATCTCCATGTTCAATATGTTGATTACTTTGTTACCACTATGCATGTGTGTAAGTGTTTTTCCGCATGGCTGGGTTGGTAAATTTCTTTTTCCCTTTGTTTACTTTTTGCATTAGAAATGAAATGACTATGAGATCCGCATTATCCTTTTCAGGTTGGAATATAGAAGGTCAAAAACAATGATTTCTTTTTAAAGGTTGGGACTCTAAATTTTCTGTACGACTCCATTCATTATTACATTTATATCTAACTGGATATTTCTTCCTTTGTTTTTATCTAGATTGGCATTATTTCATTGGTCTAGCTACAATTTTGTTATATTTCTTTGCTTTATCTTCATAGATCTTATATGGATCGGTCGGTTGAATTCATTATGCAATCAGTTTGAAGATACATGGTAGAGGTCATTTTGGAGTGAATATTTTTTTTGGTGCATGCTTCTTAGTTAGCTGGCCAAGGAGGACGTAGTCGGAGGTGTTCTTCAAAATTTCCTATCTTAGTGTTGCTTTATATTCTCCATCCTAATCAATTGTTTTGCTCTGTTGGGCATTAGAAAGTGACATTTTTTTCAGATAGATGCTTAGAAGAGAACACTTTCTCTATCTTGAATGTGGAATATTCGACAATAGTATCTATTCTATTCTCGAATTTATATAATTTTTTTTATTTCTTAGTTGTATTTTTGCAGTGAATTGTTTTTTGGCTTTCACTAAAACGTAGCCCATTTCTTGGCGGTGTGAGATGGGCAGCCCTAGTCCGTATGTTTATATCGAGTGTCAAGATGTGTTTCTTATTGTTCCTCCATAAGCATAAGTGATCTTTTCATTTTTCTTTTGTCTTCGTTATATATGTACGCACTTTTGGTAGACACTTGTAGATCTACAAATGCTGGATGGATACCTGTCATATACAGTTAGGTTGATGATAGAACTATTTTGTAGTATGAGAAGGAAGTAAAACATAAAAGTTGAGAAAGCTGGTATGTTACTATATTCCTTATATTACCAAGGGGTATGAATTCTCGAGAATCTTGAAACTTTACTTCTACTTTTTTTCCCCTTGAGTCCCCCGGTCACTGACATATTTCTATGATACAGTTCTGGGCCTAAGTCTCAAGGAGGAGGAAGGAAAAAGCGGTCTGAAGAGGAATCCTTGCACTCACGTCCATCCTATTGGAGTCCTCGACGGGCTTGCCTTCTCAGCTCTCTCTTCTCCTCCCTTTCGTTCCTTGCATCTTTGCAACATTCATATTTTTTTATTATTTTATTTCACTCATTCCCACTCATTGTCATATATGCATCATCTAGGACATCTTTAGCACCTATTCTTAGAGGTTTTCTTAAAAAAAATGGGGGCGAGTGGCCATACAACTTAATCACTTTCCTTCTCAATCACCCAACCGGTGCGCTCCCCTCCACTTGTTTTTTAATTTTATTTTTTACGTGAATAGTTACCACTCTCTTTAGCACTAATCGGGCCCCTTTTTCTTCCTTTCTTTGTTCACAGGAAGCACAAGCACAGATATCTGGTTCTTCGTCCTGGCCGGCTGGAGACGAAGAGGAGGAACCTTCAATCCCTACATGCTCAAGATGTGATCACTTCCCTCATCCCACGGAGCACGGGTCCCACAACAATGCTCCTGGCAATCACAATCAATTCTTTTTTTTCTTCATCACAGTGTTGTAGCCCTGTACGCCTCTAAAGTTCTCACGAAGAAAAGGAGGGGGGACGATTCGGGCGCCTATAGGAGAGACAAAAGGGGTAGGGGATAGTACAAAGAGAGACCGTGAGGTAGAGAGGCAGATAGCAAGAGGGACCAAGAGGTAGAGTGGCAGATAGTACAATGAATGAGAGAGAGAGAGAGAGAGAGTACTTAAAGAGATAGAGGGATAAAGAAGGTACAGAGAGGGAGAGACTAAGAGAGAAGTTGAGAGAGAAAGGGAGGTTGATAAGGAAGGTGAGCAGTTGGGGCCTACCTAACTCACCGTGTTAAAGGATTGGCGGATAGAGGAAGTTGCCGTTGTTGGGGAAGATCATTCTTGCTGCTGCCAGAGTTAGAGTCGGGGGAGATTTCCCTCTCCACTACTAGAGATAACGTTGTTGCTGTCGCCAAGCATGGGGTTGGCAGTGGGAGCAAGCTAGGGTTTGGAATCGGGGGAGGGACACACTCGGGGAAGAAGCAAGAGGGGGTGGGTTACTAGCTTTTACATGTAGAGTTTGTCAGCTAGTGAAATGGAGCAAGAGTTCTGCATTGCAGTTCTTTCCTTGTTCCTTGTCCTATGGTATGGTTTCTTGCATGCAAATATGGATGCTACCATGTGATAATTATGCGTAGTCTTCGATATCAGAGATTTTCTGGTTATGACAGCATCATTTCTACTTGATTCACATCATTGCTTGTCTTGAAAGTGTCACAGTTGTCTTACCATGATTTAATTGCTTATATTTTGTGCACTTTGGTCTTATCTATCATGATAGCATGACAATTGGACAAAGCCAATAATCCTTATGGAGCTTTCTATGCTGAGTTTTTCTATCTCAGTCATCATTTCAAGCAGAGTTCTTTTGGTGCTCATAACAACCTGACTGTAAAATAAAGCATTGCCCTGAATGTTAAATAGAATGTTGGATTACTGCTTCAAAACTTACTGATTCGATCTATTTACGTAATTTATCCACTGGGAATTGTTGGATGCAGGGTTCTTTTTCCTCCAGAATCTGACTTTATGTGACTGCGGTTTAGGTTGCTAGAAATTCACATATCTGCATCAATGTGCTTGGTATCTTTGGCATGAGCCATTCTGCCGAGTGCATGTTGCTCCATTCTAGTTTCATTGATTTTCTAGGTTAATCTGAGTCCAATATCAGTTGTCATTGACCAGACCTATAAAAATGACTATGAGTGACATTCTCTTTCAGTCTATTTGACAGCTAGATCTCATAGGAGAGCTCATTCTGGGAGCTCACCTCAAGAAGGCAGAGCGGGTTGGATTCCTTGAGTTTTCCTCTGCCGTTGTTGGTTCGCTGGGCCTGTTTTTGGTTTTTAAAATTTTATTACTGTTTGTTGTTCGTTCGATTGTAACAAAGATTTTGTTGCTCCAGTGTTGCAGATGGATGCTAGTGAAAGAATTTTCCTGATGCATCCTTTGTTCTATCGCAAATGTGTGGAATATGAAACAACAGATCATATGTATTTTATTCAGGAGTTTATGTATAATTACTTTCATTTTACTCAGTAGCATAGGATATGTATTGTGAGATTCACATACCAAGTTTCGCAGCTGAATGTACCTTTATTATAGAACTGGCGAGAAACTTATGATATCCGTCAATCTGTTCATCTGTCCTTTTTCCCCTCTCATTATTATGAGTATTAATTCCATTGGTCTATTTTTGCAATTTTTAGGCAGTGATTCAATAGCTGGGAGTAGGAGCTACATACTCAAACATCTTGGCTGGTTTGTCACGGCTAGACACATATTTAGAGTGTTTTCCCACCAGGGCTGCAATGGTAAATTCTTTTCTTTTTTGTCTTTTTTATGAGAATCGACACTTATTATAAAATGTTCACATTTTGTATACTTCAGAATCAGCTCATTTTGCTTGCTATGTTTATGTTTTACAGTTTGTAGTTTGGCAATTTTGTGCTTGATTAAGTGAAAAACACGAGAAATTGGACATTGGCTTTGATGTTGCATCTGAAAGATGCTTTTCAGTAGGAGTGTGGAAAGCCAAACAAGATGCTATGTTCTCTTTTCCTTTTTTTTCTCCCACTGAAGGTGGTGAGTTCTGAGTTTGCTATGTGAGATTCTTTGGCCTTATTTGAATTGTGATTGGCTATATTTACTACTATTTCTGTTTCCTTGCCGGACAAGGTCTTTTTCCTTTTTGTTCTGTTTTTAATGCATTTTCTTCCTTAGTCATTTTTGGATTGCTGCTTTATCCAAGATCTGGCTGAAAGTTTGTAATATTTGTTATATTTCTCTATTTTATTTTGACATGACTAAATATGGATTGGTAGGTTGAATTCTTCGTTAGATGGTTGGGTTGTAGAGTCTGGTTAGTGGTCTTTTTGGTGTGGGTAGTATATTTTTTGGATGTGAAGGTCTTCTGGCTCAAGAAGGCATGTACACTGGTGTGTACTATGTACTCAAGGGCGAGAAGTGAGCTAGGTGTCCGGAGGATTGGGTTAACCTCCAATGCCAAGGAAAATGCCTAGACATTTAAGGCAACACATTTCATCCTAAATCATAGTGAAGGAAATAATGGGTACAAGAGGAGATAAACAAAATGTCCAGGAAAGGGGATGTAAGGTTCGAAGAAATGTGGATTATGTCGAATACCTGAATACCAATTTGCATAAATGTTCTATATAAGTGGTGGGTGATCTTTAGGACCCATGAAGAGTAAGAAAGAAAAGTAGCATATGGTAAAAGAGGAAATTATGCATTGCTGAACATAGCACTTAATGCTTTTGGAAGTAGTTAAGAACCGAAAAACAGGAGTAGTAAGTAGAACGTTCATTAGAGAAAGTCCATGGAGGCGTTATATAAAAAAAAATGGAGAACATCACACCCTAGTATCGTGTACCCCAAAAGATGTCTCATTTTTGTACGTGTGTGCATGATGTTGGTGTAGGCACGTGGGTGGGTTTGTGGGCGGTCAATAAGTAACTAGATATTAGATTTTCCCCTTTGGGAATGCTATAGACTACAGACTAAGCTTCCCTTTTTAATATTTCGTCTACTTCACACATGATTGTTGGAACTATGTTGCTAATTCACTGTTAGCAAATTACATGCCTTGTTTTGTTTGAGATTTTGTCTAATTTGATATCCATCTTTAGGGGTGACATAGACTTGTATTTACCTTCCTTTTTTAATATTTTGTCCACTTCATACAGATTATTAGAGCTGTACTATTGATTCACTATAAGTAATTAAATTACACAACCTTGTTTTGTTCGATATCTTTCTACTTTGGTGTCCATTTTTTTCTTAAATTACCTGCTGACGAGAATTTTTAAGAATGTTGGAGACATTTCCTGATCTAGTTGGTAAAAAGAAACTGAGTATTGAGGCCATTGTGTATATGCACTTATTTTGCTTTTACACATTGCATGTATTTTATTCAGGAATGTAGGAAATGTGCTATTAGATTCATTGTGATTAAAGTGCACTTACAAATGCGTTGTGAGTTCTGACTACATCTTCTAGCCTACAGCTTTGACTTTGACTTCGCTCGAGCTAATGGGACAGCTAACGTACTAAGTTTGTCTGCTGAATGCTAGCGTAATAAGCCTGGCTTTCAAATGCACCCCTCTAGAAGAACTGTTGAGAAGCTTATGACTTCTGCCAGCCTGTTCATCTGTCCCTTTTTTTTCTCCCTTTCTTCTGCAGCATTATTTTGGTTGGCCTAATTTTGCAATTTTTTGGCTGCAATTCAATGGCTGGGGCTAGGAGCTAAATGTTGACCATGTTGGCGGCACAGTAAACGTGTTTTGAGTGTTTATCCAGCATGGCTGGGGATGGTAAAAAAATTTCCCCTATTTTTGCCTTTTGTATTAGAAACTGATTTTGCTTCTTATGTTTGTGTTTAAAAATTGGCTTTTTGGTAATTTCATGTTTAATTGAGTGAAATAACAATGAGATTGGAATATTGGCTTCAATGTTGCATCTACAAATTGTTTTTTAGGTAGGAACGAAGAAAGCCAAATGCAATACCTTTAAAAAAAAAAAAGTTTGGAAATTCCGGATTTTCTTTGTCATTTGTCGGTATTTTTACATTGTGACTATGTCTACTTCTTATTATTGCTTTTTGTTTGCTAGATAAGGTCCCTTTCCTTTGTTTGTGCCGACTTATAATGTGTTTTCTTCCTTTAGTTATTTTTGGCTTGGTGTTCTATCAAGGGTCTTAACTGTAAGTTTGTTATTAGGCAATTGGTTTGTGAACTCTATGTGCGTAAGCTCATGGTTGAAAACTTCTTGTTTAGACAACTTCATTCTCCTCTAAGTTATTGTAAATTCCCCACTGCCTACTTCCCACTGGGATTCAAAGTCCCCAAGTAGACGAAGTACGATGTTGATCCCCATCATCATCTTTCAAGTTTTCTCATTGATTCTCACTTGTTCTAGAATCCTAGAAGGCGAGGCCTTAAGATGTTTTTTTTCTCTATCCGTCATGGACCTAATCAATTTTGATATGGTCTCTGAAAACTTCATCACTCATTTCAACCACATGACAACCATGCCTCCCACTTTGTTTGATCTTATGATGGAGAAGATGAAGCCTGAAGAGGACTTTATGCATTTTGCTAATAGGTGGAGGGCAATGGCTTCTAAGGCAGAAGTCTCAATCCCCGAATCTCAAGTCGTCACCATGCTGGCCAATAACGTTATCCCACAACTGTGAGCCATTCTTATGCTGAGTGAACTTCATATGTTCGTGCAATTTTATAACTAAACTCGCGTAGCTCAATCTCAAATTTCGAGATTCCACTTTGCCACCTTTCTTTGAGAATAAGAAGATCATACAAACTCCAACCGTACAGGGAGTGGCAGTCAATGAACAAGTGTGTGCTTTTGGCCAGCCTTTCAGATCATCTAATCCTCAGTCCAAATCAGATAACCAATCCAGTCAAACAATATTTAGCAGTTCCTCCTCTGACTAGCTATAGTTGACGCATGCCTAAGCGTGCCTCATATCTGTCTTCGTCGGAATCTCTATCGAACATTTTCTATGCCTTACTATCTTGCAATGTTATTTAGCTTTCTCCTTCTAGAGAGAGCATTCCCTGCAATGTAGATATATCCAAATATTGTACGTATCATAGGACACCAAGGTATATGATGCACAACTGTTTCGTGTCCAGGGACTGGGTATATGACTTGAACGATGAAGGGAGGATCAATTGGGATGATATGAAGAGAGCCACTAAACATATGAAAGTCGACAAGGAGTTGGGGATTGTAAAGGACTCTCTATCCTCTCACCAGGCTGTCCAAGATCCTTTTAGCTCCTAAAGAAAGGTGAATACCCTTGCTGGAGATTTGGAACCAAGAATAGTTCGGAGAGAACAATATTGGGAGTATAAGGAGATTGGGATACGACATGAGTGTCTTACTGTGACCACACCTAGAAAGCCCTTACAAGAAGTCTTAGTAATTCTACAAGACAGGCTTTTAGTTCTGATTAGGCCAAAAGAGCAACCCACAATCATCATTTCAGTCACCTTGGTCCAAGTCCCCTCTATCTCAATCAAAGAGCCTCCTTTGTCTATTCTATGTTCAGAAGCAAAGTCAAGTGCCAAGTCCATCGACTCCGTTCGACTTGATAACTTCGCCACCAGTCCAACTATTTAAGCCAGACCAAGTTGGATACCTAAGTTCAATCAATGTCACATTGAGAAATTGCATTGTTCCACCTGCAAGTCAACCGTTAGACTCTTAGGAGAATTCAAATCTATTTGGTGGCTCGACTCAAGACATCTTACAACATCTGAAAAGACCCGTGCCAAAATTTTGGTCCTCGAATACATTAAGAGATCTCCTATACATAGGAAAACTTTGTTCAATTTTCTCCAACAAATTACAAGTGAAGACCTTCCTACTAGTGGAGTCACCAATGTCATTCTCTTGGTTACCCAAACACCCATAATCACTTTCTCGGATACAGTTCAAGTGGAGCGATAACTGTCAAAGGCCTTCGACGATTTGAAGAGTTATCTCCTCAACCCTCCAGTTCTTATAGCTCCCATCTCGAGACGGCCTTCACTACTATATGTCTCCACCACTGAGTAATTAGTTGGGGCAGTTTTGGCCCAACTAGACGACAAGAAGAGAAAAAGAGCAGTGTACTACCTCTCCAAATTGTTCAATGATGCTGAAAAGTATTACATAGCCATGGAAAAGACATGTGCATACATCATCTGGGTAGTACATAAACTAAAGCGCTACTTCCTTACCTACGAGGTTAAATTTCTAGTTAGAATGTACCCGATAAAATATTTGTTAGAATGGCCTGTATGGCCTGATAGGTTGGTGCGGTGACATACCTTCTTTAATCAATTTGATATCACCTATGTGAATTAGAAGGTTGTCAAGGTGCAAGCAATTGCCGAGCACTTACCCATTGCCTAAATTTTTGCCCGTCAATGATCAGTTTCTTGACGAGGAGTTGAGTCTAATAGTGGATAACAACCCATCTTGGGTCCTCCACTTCGATGGGGCACTTAATTCCCAAGGCAGTGGAATAGGGACGGTCCTCTTATCTTCGGAAGGGGTGTGTGTTCTGCATGGTTGCCAATTGTCAATTGGTTTAAAATGGCATTGGCACTCAACGTTAAAGAATTGTGGATTATTGGGGACTCGCAACTAGTCCTTTGGGCAAATACCGAATCGGGATCCCTAGTTAAAACCATACCAAGAATTGGTGGGGTTGTTGATTAGACAAATTAAAAGAATCACCTTTATCCATGTGCTTATGTCCCAGAACATCCTAGTTGATGTTTTAGCTTCCTTGTCTTCTGCCATAGAAATTCTCCTCACTAGAAGTTCAGAAACCATTACTATACAAAAGCAAAATTCTTTCTTTATTATATCCATAATTCTAGTGATTTCTTCTCCCACTTGAGTACATTTCTATCGTAACCAAGGAATCCACACCTGAATAGGATGATGAGAACCTTTGGTATTTTGACATTATGAACTATCTTTGAGGTAAGACCTTCCTAGTCTATGCTACGGCTTTTGACCGTAAGGCCATATGTCAAGCATCTCAATGATACATTATTCTAGGTGGGGTCTTTTACATACGGTCTTTTATTGGAATACTCTTTCGTTGTTTGGATGATACTGAAATCTCTTAGGTCATTGAAGTTGCTCAATCTCGCGAATGCAGTGGTCATGTCAATGACTGCGCTTTAGTTCAGAAACTCCTCAAGTCCTATTACTGGTCTTCAATGGAGGCTGATTGTTCCATGTTCGTTCGAAAGTGCTTGAAATGCTAGCTACATGCTGACAAAATCTATGCACCATCATCATCCCTTCATCCAATCGTCTCCCCTTGGGCATTCACCATGTAGGCATTCAATGTCATAGGAGCTCTGGAAGATCGATGTAGGAAAGTCAAGAAGATGTCCTTCATCTTGATTGCCACTGAGTATTTCACTAAATAGGTTGAAGCAAAAGTATTCACGAAGATCAAAGCATCAATGGTGGTGAAATTCATCAAGCACAATATCTTCACTAGATTTAAGACTGTGCGACTTCGTCACTGACAATAGACCGCAATTTGTCTCCCAAGAACTCCACGACATGTGTAGTAAGCATGGCATCAACTTGCATCATTTATTGCCTTACTACCCATAAGAAAATGGACAAGCCGAATCAACCAATAAGACTCTCATCCGAATCATCCAGAGAATTTGTAAATCTCATAATTATTTTGATTGACCCGATTGCCTAGTTGAGGCTCTTTGGGCTTATCATACCTCTGTTCGAATACCCACTGGACAAACATCATATGTGGTTGATACCCGCTATTCGAATACGTTCGGAATAGATGCGGTATTTTCATACGAGATCTTCCTTCCCTTATTAAGAGTGCAGTTGGACAAAGAAATTAACGACAATGAGCGTGGCGAAGCCATGTTGACGGCGGTAGATCATGCACAAGTTTACCAAAAGAGAATTGCAAGATGCTATGCAAAGAAAGTCCTTAAAAGAAAATTCGAGATTGGAGACATGGTTCTTAAAATAAAAATTGTTAAAGTTTTTGGTCTTAAGATAAATTACAAGAAAATTAGGAGGATCTATTTGTAATTAAAGAAACATATTCAGGAAACGCCTATCGTTTGGTCAATGAAAATGGAGAAGAATTGCCATACCTCTAGAATGGAGTCTAATTGAAGAAATTGTACCCCTAAAATTCACAAAAAATTAGAAACTCAAAAGACCCAAAAACTAAATATCTAAAATCCAAAAAAATAGGATATCCAAAAACAATAAAAATAGTTGTAAATGTGTACATATTTTATGGAAATCACAAAAAAATCCCAAGACACAAAATCCGACCATTTGGTAATTATCATGTATTCCTTGTCTAAGTCTAGTTGCATGATAGACTAGATTATCATTGAGATCTTAGTAAGATTTTGGTCAACCAGAACCTTAGAGATGTCTGCTTTACTTTCATGTAGGTCTCCATGGCTATTATGAGATGCACACATTTGCACATTTTTTAAAATGAACTTTCTTAAAATAAGTTCGATGTCTTTAGTATACTGTCAAATTATGACGGCCTTTGCTTTTCTTCCTCGAATAATCAGGACAGTTGACGTCCTTAAACAGTCGAGCTCAGCAAATTGCGGTACCCAACAACCTGATAGGTGTAACTCCTCAATTAAGCTCAGATATGAAATGTAAAGGACCTAAGCACGTGAATAGGGTAGTGTCTTTGCAGGCAAAACAAAGAATGATAAGGCAAAGAACCATGAAAATATCTGGCAAGATCATTTTTTCGGCTAGATCATCTTTATCATTTTTTATAATAAAATATTTATAACTAAATGGTCTAAGATGAACATATCTTAGGCTTTCTACCTTTATATAACTCATACAAAATCTTGTTCAAGATAAGTTTAATCATTGCACGATTGAAGATGTAGCTTGAGGTATTCACAACTTTCGCCTAAAAATATTTAGGTAAGTTATTTTCATAAAATATTATTCTAGTATTTTATATTAATGTTCTTTTTTTTCTTCTAATAATATATTCTATTGAGATGTTCTTAGTGCTGAAAAATGATGTTCTACGTCACTTTCATCACAAAAATTGTCAAAGTTTATATTTTCAAATTCTCTATTATTAATCACTTTTAAGATGCAAGATATAAATATTTTTCTTCTCATGAGCTGCAAATTTAACATACTTGAGAAAGTTGACTAATACTAATCAAATTATGTATTAACTTAAGAAATACACGTTTAACTTTCAAACTTGAAGAATCACTAATATCACAACATATATTGTCTTACTCTTTTCATTATCACCAAATGTTATATTTTTTCCTTTTATTTTGATTGATATAAATTGATATTTGTCATCCGTCATATGCTTTAAGCAATCGTTATCTAGATACTATTCATTCTTCTGAATATTAAAGTATAGTCACATCAAAGTAAGATCATCCTTTTCATTTTGGTACTTAAATATTTTTGGGTTCAAAATGATTAATTTTTCCATAAGAATAATCTTTTTGAATTCACATATTTCTATTTTTATATATTTTTTCATTTGAATACTAATAAGTTCTAAAAAGATGCTTTTTTTTTCTCCATTGGAAAAAAGCTTTTAAATATCTAATAGATGAAAATGACTTTTTAAATGAATTGGATGCACATATAAGTGAGTTAGTAGAGAAAGCATTAGATTTGTAATGTTTGGTGGGAGTAAAATATCTAATACTTTTTTTTCCAAATGTATCTTGATGAGAGCAATATGGTACATATATTTTCTCTTTACCCTACATAAGTTTATAGAAGGATGCACGCAAGTTATCATTTTCGTCAAGTATCTTTACATAATTTCTCTTGAATTTATCTCTATTATTTCCAAATATTTTACAAGCATTAGTGGAGTTCTGATATTTCATTTTTCAATTATTTTTTTCAATCAATAGAGTTTCATGATCTTTTTTAAGGGATTTTAACTGTTTATTTACTTTCTTATATTCCTCAAACAACTTATCAAATGTTTCTTGCAATTCATTAAATGAAATTTTGTCAGGTTAATAAGTAATTATTTTAATTTCTTTGTTGTCTTTTGCCATGAGACATAAATTGGTTTATTCTGCCTCTTCATCGCTTGAATGAGTGTGAGAATCTTTTTCATTGTTCATCCGGCCATCATAACTTTTTCTTGTACTTATCATTTGATGACGGTTTATCTTTCTTTCATACTTTCTTATTGCTGGAACACTCACTTTGCATATATTCCAGCCTTTTACCCTCATAATAAATTACTTCACCCTTCCTAAGAGACTTTTCTTTGTTGGGAACTCTTCTTGAATTTCTTTTCTATGATCTTTGGTTCCTTCTCTTCTTAAAGAATTTTTACATTTTTTGATAGAGGAATACAACTTTATCATCTTCACTTGAAGCTTCTTCTTCACTGGCTTCAAATTTGAAAAATGAGGCTTTAAGATAATGACCTTTTTCTTTTTCAAGATATCCTCTTCATCTCTTTTCAAACTTATTTTCATATGTCATGAATGAGTCCGTAAATTCATCTAGAGTAAAGGTTGTGAGATCTTTTAGTTTTTCTATTGTGGTCACCTTGGGACTCCATAACATGAGAAGAGATCTTAAGATTTTTCTTACTAACTCAGTATTAGTACAGATCTTACTAAGAGCCTTGAGACTATTCATAATGTCTGTTAAGCGAGTAAACATTTCTCTAATTGATTCTTGTGACTCCATCTTGAATAGTTTATACTTGTGCTCAAATATGATGATCTTGGTCTCCTTCACTTGGTGGGTACCTTTATAAGTCACTTCTAATATATCTTAAATTTCTTCGGCACTATCACAAATAGACACATGGTTAAACTCATTTAAAGAAAGTGTGCAATATAACATGTTCACAACTTTGTCATTTAAAGAAAGTTTATAGCTATCTTCATCATCCAATTCATTTGCCACCTTTACAGACATATGTAGATCACTTTTCATAATCGCCCACACATCATAGTCTATAACATTTAAGAAGATTTTCATACGAATCTTTTAATATAAGTTATGTCTCTGATCCAGTTCAGCCATCTAGACTCACTTCGGATTCAAGTTATGCAAGTACGGATCTAAATAACATATAAATCGGATATGAATGATGATAGACAAATAATCAGAGCGATAAATATACTATATACCATCAAAACAATCCAATAAAGTTTTCATTTACCAATACCATAATTTCACAAGTGTATAACATCAATACTAGGATCTTAAAGTATATCAAATGTCCATAAGAAATAAAAATATTCAACTCACTAAAGAAATAAAAAAGTACATATCTTTCTCTCTATCTCTTACATCAATTTACTAAGCAAATAAACAAATCTACCTAGATAACAACAGAAGTCTTATAATTCAAAGATTCCCACCAAATCAAGAATTCAACTATTCTTCCTCAGTAGATTTTGAAAATGTTAATAGGATCTATGAGTACAATCACTCAGTAGGAAATTAGACCCACCAATAATAAACAATATGATAGTTGAAAAGTGATGATAACTAATTAATTAGAATTCACAGTTCTATATATATCTCAAATAAGAACATGATACAAAACATGGTCACATTTAAGTTTATTAAATCACATGTGTTTTCTAATATCATGATCAAATCGAATAATATATAGTTTACTTAGTATGATGGACAAATAAAATTCACATATGACTTATCAAATTTACTAGCTATGTAACGAATATATCACATATCAAACTAAACAATCTCATATCAAATTGATCTTATTGCACATCACAGAACGAATGCATGACATAGTAGTCCAACAAATCTGATCAAGTTATAGCATATGAGTAAATATAGATCCTAAGTATAGAACAAATTCAAAGGACAATGTACATATTAAATTTTAAAGAATAAATTAAGTTTAAATGAGACATAATAAAGCATGAGTTTTAGATTATGTGCTAATCAAATCATATCAAATGTATTATATCAAATTGTTAAAAGACATGTATCCAAACTACAACATAAGGAGCCAAATAAAACAAATACCAAAACATCTAGGCAAATAATGCAAATATCTTGGTCACTGTGCAGAACCGGAAAGTCTAAGTTCTACCCAATTCCAAACCGTCAGAGCGTTACGTATCGTTGTCCCCTGATTTAATCCACCAAAAATCAAGATTCCACCTGTTTGCCCTCGAATTCCAAACAAAATACCATATCCAATGTGGATGCTTATAATGGAATCAGGTCAAATATCTCCTTAAGATGGTAATGTCTAATCAAAGTCAAATAATTATGACATAATCATATTAACAAAGATTCAATGATGGCAAAAGATGAACAAAGATCTGGAATTTAAATTATAAGAGTGCTACATAAAAGTATAAGTAAAAACACATGCTTTTACTTACAAAATAACTACTTAAAGGGCGAACATAGTCATATAAAATATGAATAAAACTTGTATCAATAGGTTTTTGGATGGAAGAATATGCTCCAAGAATATTCTTATAATTTTCAGACAAATAAAAATATTTTTCAAGTACAACTTAATTTCGAAAGCAAAAAATTCAATAAATAGGTCATAAAATAGCAAACATATTTGAAAAATAGCCAAAACTTGGTGAACATGACAAATAAGTCAAATGAAATATTCGGACAAAGTTTCATCAATCTATGTATCGATTTGATATGAATTCAGACTCCCACTTAGAATCCAAAAATTAGATTTTAATAAAATTTTAGCAAATCAAAACAGAAGGCAAAATAAATATCAAACGAAATTAAAAAAATTTCAAATTTTACATAAAATTCAATTAGAATATGACAAAGGTCTCCATAAAATTTAGTAAGATTTGGACTTGACTTGAAGGAGTTATAACACTTACAAATCCAACCGCACATACTGTCAAGATAGATTATATAGTTAGCAAAGAAATTTATGAAATAAATATCAAATGATCTCAGAAAAATATGAAATTTTTTGGACAAATAATAGATATGCTATTATAACATATATCAATATTTTAGATGAAACAGAGATCGAATGAGAGATAAAGGGCTTTTAGAAGTTGGCCGAAAAACCCAGAATCACTAAGCATCAGATGGCCATACTGCTGGCCTTCTGATGGTCAGACGGCTAGAGTTGTTCATCAGATGGCCAGGTGGCCGAACATTTGGAGACATCAGACGGTCACCATTAAGGCTATATGATGGCCAGACGCCCATCGACTTGGCCGTCTGGTGTGGACAGCCACTATGCTAGTTGTTCACCCACCATATGTACAATTTTTCACTTCTCTTCATTTTCTTTGAAGTTTTTGAGATTTTTCTCAAAATAAAAAAGATTTTAAACATCTAAATAACATGATTTCACAGTTCTTTATCCTTAAAACATCAAAATATAGGTTTTTATTTTAATACAAATTAAACATTCAATGAGTTCTTATATCCTACCTTTAGAATGCAAAGAACACTCCTCTCTAATGCCTTTCAATCACCTTCTAACACTCAAAATCTCGGTTTCTTGTGATCTAAGGCTTCTTCCGCGACCTTTAAACCTCATAGAATAACAATCCATTTATTAAAATCAATTGTCAAAGAGAATTAAATCAAAATACTTCTATTTCTCATGAAGAACACCATGCGCTTACCTCTTAACTTGAGGCTACATGTAAGCGGCCTTATGCACGACCCAAAGGCCCCTCATATTCTCTTTTAGTTTCATAATACTACCCAAATTAAGCTCCCAAGGTTGCCAAGTCAAACTCAAATCATACCTTGCTTAAACAATAAGCTAAAGCATTCTAATTCAAATTAGGAACCCAAATTTTCACACAGAAAGGGTTTTCTCCCTTAAGCTCCTCAGATCCGACTCATTAGATGTCCAAATTAGCTTTTAGGTTATTTGATAAAGTTGTAGTATTTTATATTTTCTTTCCAACCATATATTCCATGTCATTGTTGGACTTTTGTGCGCGAAGTTATTGCATTCGTAAAATAGCATTTTCTCATAGTTTTTAGTCCTGAAAATTTGACTAAGTGTTTGAGACCAACTAGTTTCCTAATTGGGACACCAATAGACTTAATGGGCCTAGTTTGATTTCATTGCTGACTTACCCATTCTAAATCCATTATTATATCACTAATAATTTATTAATTATATTTAATGCTTATTACTTAATTATATAAATATATTTAATTAAGTCTTAATGGACTCTAATTAGGCCTAATTAACTAAATATTAATTAACTGAGCCCTCATAAATGAAATCAAAATTTATAAATGAAATGAAATTGGTTCAATGTCTAGGTCATAAAAATATATATAGTTGGACCCATCAAAGAGTGGTGGATGGTTAATAGAAAATCCTTCCCCCGGGCAAGCCATAGATCTTAGGATCTCTCTTAGACCATTAAGTCTTTCTCAAGAGTCCTCATTTGGAACCAATTTTTGGATTTAGAACTATGGCCTACACCCTAGAGAGGGGTAAATGGAGTGTTGAAACTTTCTTCTTGAAACCTTTAACTAATTTGATTATTTTAAACTAAATCATGCGACAATGATAAAGCAATATAACAAGCAAGCACAATCACACAAGAGGCGCAAGATTTACAGTGGTTCGATCCACCAGATGGCGACCTACATCTACTCCTTAACTTCATTGGATTTTTTCACTAAAAAACACTTTTAGTACACCATTAATAGATCCGGTCTCTAGCTAGGCTCCCCTTAGATACAAGGCCTCTAGTAAGGTACACCTCCAATCCCCATAAGAATTGACCCTCTTCCACCAAGGAAGCTACACAACCTCCATCCTTCGCAAAGGATGACCCTCTTTTACCAAGGAAGGCACACAACCTCCATCCTTTGCAAATGTTGATCCTCTTCCGCCAAGGAATGAAAAAACAAATAGAATAAAAGGGAAGGTAGAAATCCCTACAACTCACACATAAGACATTATAACTTTCTTAATATTGTAGCTTGAATGAAGAAAAAAGTAAAAGACTATAAACTCCCTTCTTGCGGTAATCTTGCTCTAGGAGATGAAGATGACTCAAGTGTTTCTCTGTTGAATCCTCTTAGTAGCGCTTCTTAAGAAGCTTCTCATTTCTTCTTAGATGATTATGATGTAAGTACGAAAGAAGCTTCCTTTTGGTCTTAGACGGTCTTGATCTAGAGGAAGAAGATTTATCAAGTTACAATCATCCCTCTTAAGGAATTAGCTCAAAAATTTTCTCAATCTCTCTAAGGTAAGGCACATTTTTCTCTTCCAAGACCTTCAACTGAAACAGTCCATAGTTGTCCCTTTTTATAGGCCAAAAGGAAGCCTTAACCATTGAGTGGTAGGTAGAAAAAAGTGTGTTTTCCCTCTAAAAAATTTCAACACAAGAATCCAAGGTTGATTTAAATATAGTTCTTCTATGGCTTCCATGTGTAATGGCTAGGAAGAGGCCAGCATGTGATGTCACTTACTCCAAAAAAAAACCTACAAGTAGTCACCTTGGAAAGCTCATGGTGGTAGGTAAAAAGGTGATAGTGATGGATTGAATATAAATGAAAAATGTATCCCAGCAAAAAGTACTTCAAGAACGAAGAAACATTAAGACTTAGTGTATTATCATAGCAGAAAAAACTGGGGTGTCAATCCTTGGGTCAAAAGGCATCCTATGTATCTGACCTTCCATTGGACAGACCAAGGACGTGTCAGTCTGCCCATTCACATGGATGCTTCGTCGTTATGATTGACCAGGGCCCAAGACTAGGCATCCAAAAACAATGAAGGTGAAGACACGCCAAGCAGACCTCACTGGTATTGGTCGACCAATGTGCAGGCTCAGGGTTACCTGAGCACTGGTACTAGTTGACCAACTAGGCCAGCTTAGTTAGACTGAGCACTAGTACTGGTCAATGAGTCTTGCCTCTAGTCGACCAATACCCACCTGATTGGGTTTTGGCCTTCTCATTCAAATTTGATTTTTGAGATTTTTTTTTAGTTATTTTAATCAAAGAAAAATAGTATTTGCATCCTAAAAAATTTCTTCATTCATACCCATATAAAGAAAATTTTTGACAATATGCCCTTGTAATAAATGAACTTTTAATTATCTTCAAACTTACCAATAGCTTCTATTATACTTATAAGTGATTTATTCCATCAAAATCCATCCGAGGGACTCAACACTTCTATTCAATGATATCCTAATCCAATTTAGACAAAATTTCTTCAATTGGATTCTATTAATATATCAAGAGAATCAATAGAAGGGGAGCCAAATGATGGTCTTGGAGTCTATAAGATTTGTAAAGATGAGGATGGAGATTGCTTTGAAGAAGAAGATGACATAGCCAACTCGTTTGTGAGTGGAATGAAGTGGTTCAGCGAGCCCTCGTCTACCGTAAATGAACCCACCAAGGAAATCAACCTTGGCACTGAAGAGGATCTGAAGATGATATTGATTAGTGTCAACCTCAGTGCAGAAGAAAAATTAACTGTAACTATCCTCAAAGAGTTCCCCGATGGGTTTGCATGATCATATGAGGACATGTTAGGACTAAATCCTAAGTTGGTTGAACAATGACTTGTCCTCAAACAAGATGCCAAACCTATTAAATAGAAGCTCTATCATCTAGCTTTTATTTAAGAATGCTCCTTTCATAGGAATTTTTTTTCAAAACATTCACATTTATTTTTTCAAGTTTTATATGGTGTTTTTCAAATAAAAGAGAAATTACGGGGATATTTCACTAAATAGAGACATTATCAGGGTGCTCCCTTAAATTAAGTAGACACCAGGACAAAAAAATGAAAAATGCTTCTTGTTTTTGCTCGAACGGAGCATATAGCAAATTTGAAATCAGCCAACTAGAATAAATGAATAGATAAGCACAAAAGTTTTCTTCTTTTATTCCCACTCCTACTCTACACTCAAAAAAAGGGAAGCTAATAATAACTGTATAAGCCATTAAAACCAAGAAGCTAATAATTTCCTTATGGCTTCTGAAAAGGTACTTTGCACGCTTATATACCCCTTTTCCATGATTCCTCTTTCAAATGTTGATTTTATGTTTCTTTTCTATCTCCTTTAAGCCCATTCCCCCCTTTCCTGGGTCTCGTTATGCACGGAGATACGTGTGGCTAGTTGATCTGATGAATGTGATCACCTTGGATATGCGTACCTTCATGCATCGATGAAATCTAATTTGAGCCGTGGTATTCGCAAAGAGGTTCCATCCGATGCACTGGAACTAGGAAAGCTTGGGGGCGCTCCTTGAACTATGGCATCCCAGAATGCACCTTTGTTTTCGTGAGTTTGAGGCATTGATTTTGTTGGACGAAATCAAGTTCTTTCTTGGATGGGAGCATGTGGACGAGGTGCTTGCTAATTTGGTTCAAGATAAGCAGGAAGTGTGTCGCATGAGTGATAAACGTGGAATTCTGGTTGACAGGTTGACGCGTTGGCTGATCCAGAAAGTGAAGGAAATTGAACCTGAGAGGTTGATGAAAGGACTGTACTTAGTCCTAAGTGGCGCATTATTTTTTCCAACCTCAGGAGACATTTTATAGAATGAATATGTGGGCATGCTGAGCTTGCTGTGGAGAAGGCAGTCTATTGCCCCAGCCATCCTGGAATATCTTTACTCTGGTTTGACTCAAATGAGCATCGGAGGGAAGGCTAAAGGCAGTCTGTTCCTCTTACAGTTGTGGGGGTGTTACACCTAAGTTTCCACTTTGATGATACCGTGACCACATCTTCTAGAATTTTCCAACACAGTGTGCTATACCTGTCGAGGTGGGTCCACAGGATCAGGTTAGATGTCTTACGGCTCACTTGAAGACTCGAGATAAACAGAGAGACTTCCTGAATTTCTTTCATATAGAGAAGTTCATTTTTGCTCCAATGGCATTTAAGGATTTGGAGTTCATTACAAGAGAGGCGATGCATCGGGAGCTTTGGTTGATTGGTCTAGAAGAGTTAGTTTTGTACCAAGGCCATTGTTGCCCCCTTCAGATTGGAATCTCTAGACAAATCCCTAACCCTGCATTACATGATGATATGATCGTGTCAGAACCTTCCAACTTTGTAAGAGAAGCGGATGCCTTGAAGCAGCTCCGACACGCGCCACTCAAAGCTGACGAAAGTCCGAATTAATGTGGCTGAATCGTCTGAGGACGTGAAAAAACATGTGCAATATGTAGAAAATATCCATCCTGTAATTTCTACTTTTTTTATGGGTCGCAGGTCTTTAGAGCGAAGTAAACTTAAGTTTGTTGAATGAAATAAATGTAACTTCACTTTATTATGAGAATAAAGATCTTATTTTTTTTGTTTTGGTATTCCATTTTTATTTGCCTTGGGAGGGTAGTTGGCGAAGGACAAGGCTTGGGAGGCCATCAACCATTGACATCGACTAGGCTACTGGCCGTTGAATTGAGTTGACGGCTGGGCTTATGGTCGTCGACCAAAGTCGTAGTCGACGGCCCGCTACCTAGCCGTCGATGAATGTCAACGGCTAGCAAAATGGATGTCGAGATAAGTAGACGGCCCAAATACCCTCTGTCAACAATAGTCGACGGTGGGAAAAGGGCCTTCCAAAATTCGAAAATGGGTGCCCCCTTTCCAAAACCCCTTTTCTCTTCATTCATTCTCCCCTCACCTTTCACTCTCCCACACCTTACTTTCCACTCTCCATTCCCACACCTCTAACCCTCTCACGCCTCATTTTCTCGTGCTCTTCATTGCTCCTCACCTCTCACCCTCTCCGTGTTGGACGGCCAAGGACCTAATCGTCAGAATTGGGCAGTTTTGCTCCTAGCCGTAGGCTAGTTTCCTCTATATGTGTTACACTGATGTTTCATTTTGTTGTTCCAGGAGCCTCCTCGAATTAGAGGAAGAGTTTCTAGGGAGATAGTGTAGGCGAGGGACTATGCCATGCCAAAGAGGTTACAACGGCGAGTGAACGACTTGGGATTTGGGCCCCTCTTTGCTATTTGGCATTTGCCATTGACACGACATTCCTGGTGGCCCTTTCAATAATGCGGGGATTACTCTTGTAGGACGTTCATCATGCCGTGGGGGCACATGATATCTATGTTGGAGGACTTTAACTACTTGAGTTGGTTGAACATTGACTTGTTCACAAACCAGATGCCAAACTTGTTAAATAGAAGCTTTATAACCTAGCTTTTATTTGAGAATGCTCATTTTACAGGAATTTCTTTCAAAATATTCACATTTTTTTCAAGTTTTCTATGGTGTTTTTCAAATAAAAGAGAAATTATGGGGATATTTCACTAAAGAAGGAGATTGATTATCGGGGAGCTCTCCCTTAAATTAAGTAGATGCGAGGACAAAAAACTGAAAAATGCTTCTTATTTTTGCTCGAAGGGAGCATATATCAAATTTGAAATCAACCAACTAGAATAAATGAATAGATAAGCACAAAATTTTCTTCTTTTATTCCCACTCCTACTCTACACTCAAAAACAAGGAAGCTGATAATAACTGTATAAGCCATTAAAACCAAGAAGCTAATGATATCCTTATGGCTTCTGAAAAGGTACTTTGCACGCTTATATACCCCTTTTCCATGATTCCTCTTTCAAATGTTGATTTTCTGTTTCTTTTCTATCTCCTTTTAGCCCATTCCCCCTTTTCCTGCGCCTCGTCATGCACGGAGATACGTGTGGCTAGTTGATCTGATGAATGTGATCACCCTGGATATGTGTACCTTCATGCATCAATGAAATCTAATTTGAGCCGTGGTATTCGCAAAGAGGTTCCACCTGATGCACTGGCATTGGTAAAGTTTGGGTGTGCTCCTTGAACTATGGCATCTCGGAATGCACCTTTGTTTTTCGTGAATTTGAGGCATCGATTTTGTTGGACGAAATCAAATTATTTTTTGGATGGGAGCATGTGGAAGAGGTGTTTGCTGATTTCGTTCGAGATAAGCGGGAGGTGTGTCGTATGAGTGATAAACGTGGAATTCTGATTGACAGATTGGCGTGTTGACTGATCCAGAAAGTGAAGGAAATTGAACCTGAGAGGTTGATGAAAGGACTGTGCTTAATCCTAGGTGGTGCATTATTTTTTCCAACCTTAGGAAACATTTTACATAATGAATATGTGGGCATGCTGAGCTTGCTATGTGTGGAGAAGGCAGTCTATTACCCCAACCATCTTGGAATATCTTTACTCTCATTTGACTCAAATGAGCATGAGAGGGAAGGCTCACAGCAACCTATTCCTCTCACAGTTGTGGGGGAGTTACACCTGAGTTTCCACTTTGATGATACCGTGACCACATCTTCCAGAATTTTCCAACACAGTGTGCTACACCTGACGAGGTGGATCCACAGGATCAGGTTAGATGTCTTACGACTCACTTGAAGACTCGAGAGAAATGGAGAGACTTCCTGAATTTCTTGCATGTAGAGAAGTTCATTTTTGTTCCTATGGCATTTAGGGATTTGGCGTTCATTAAAAAAGAGGCAATGCAGCAGGAGCTTTGGTTGATTGGTCTAGAAGAGCTAGTTTTGTACTAGGTCTATCGTTGCCCCCTTCATATTGGAATCTCTAGACAAATCCCTAACCCTGCATTACATGATGATATGATCGTGTCAGAACCTTCCAACTTTGTAAGAGAAGCGGATGCTTTGAAGCAACTCCAACGCGCGCCACTCAAAGCTGACGAAATCCTAATTAATGTGGCTGAATCGTCTGAGAACGTGAAAAAACATGTGCAATATGTAGAAAATATCCATCCTATAATTTCTGCTTTTTTATGGGTCGCAGGTCTTTAGAGTGAAGTAAACTAGAGTTTGTCGAATGAAATAAATGTAACTTCACTTTATTATCAGAATAAAGATCTTATTTTTTTTGTTTTGGTATTCCATTTTTGTTTGCCTTGGGAGGGTAGTTAGCAAAGGACAAGGCTTGGGAGGCCATCGGCCATTGACATCGGCCAGGCAACTGGCCGTTGAATTGAGTCGACGGCTAGACTTATGGTCGTCGACCAAAGTCGTAGTCGATGGCCCACTATATGGCCGTCGAGATAACCCTACGACCCGAATACCCTCTGTATGTGTTACACTGATGTTTCATTTTGTTGTTCCAAGGGCCTCCTCGAATTAGAGGAAGAGTTTCTAGGAAGATAGTGTGGGCATGGTACTATGCCATGCCAAAGTGGTTACGGCGGCGAGTGAACGACTCAAGATTTGGGCCATTGTTTGCTATTTGGCCATTTGCCATTAACACGACATTCCTGGTGGCCCTTTCAGTAGTGCTGGGATGACTCTTGTATGACGTTCATCATGCCGTGGGGGCACATGGTACCTACGTTGGAGGACCTACGTTGGAGGACATTAACTACTTGAGTTGGACAAACCAGATGCCAAACCTATTAAATAGAAGCTCTATAATCTAGCTTTTATTTAAGAATGCTCTTTTTACATGAATTTTCTTCAAAATATTCATATTTTTTTTCAAGTTCTCTGAACAGGTCGAATGATCAGAAATCAATCTCGAGAACAAACTTAAAACTCTAGAACAGATCTAGGATCAAGTTGAATCATAAAATGGAGATTGGCCAAAGGCAGATACAAATCCATATCAGAACTAATACAAATCCAAAGAGTATTTCGAAAAACATCAAAATAACTTTGTTTTATAAAAATTATACTTGTTCGGGTAAATCCACCTACCAATGCACAACAAGGCCTCATACTCCGATCTCTCTAGACCCATATATTTTATAATTTTGCCAAATCTGGACACCAACCCACTCAAAATTCCTATTTTGATCGGCCTAAACCAATTCCACTGCCAAAGCCTGCCAACACCTGTAGATTCTAACTAATTCTTTGACAGAATCCTCGATCCACTCAAGTGCCACTAACGGCCTGGCTGCCATCTCACCACACCAAAATGCAATTAGAGCCAACAGACAAAACAACTACCTACCAACCCAAGATCCTCATCAATTACTCACTCAAACAATTACCACACTAGCTACCCCACATAAACAAATGGCCCCGTTAATCACTTAACTAATCTCTGGTTTAATATTAAAATTAATTTAACTATTAACTTAGTGGGGCATAACAACATGTGTTGGGAAGGTCAATTCTTCCAGTCAGTAGACACGAGACAATATTAAATTTAGTATTTTTCTTAATGTTTATCATTATGTTCGTACTTTTTTCCTTGATCAACAAACATGTTAAGGGCATTGGATTCTCATGCCTTTGTATACATATGATGTAGACCATCGGTAATAACCTTCTTGCACAAACTTGCTTTTAATCTCTTTTTTGCACTTGCTTAATTGCATGTAGCACTTATTGTTGATTTGTAACCAAAGGAAACTTTCATATGTCCCACATGGTTTTAGCCAGAGATATGGTGTGGGTCAGTTATCATTTGTTTTTTGTAATGCATCGATCTAATATGAAAACCTTAGAGGAACGCTAGCGTTCTAGCTAGAGTAAGCTCTGTGCATTAATTTTTGTGCATGCACTAAATTTAATAAAATTTCTACCATTTCTATCTTTTTCTTCTTCTTTTAATCCAATTTTGTGCATTTTTTTCAATTATAACATCATGCCTAGGCATAGTAAATGATTTTTTAGGGTATATATTAGGGATTTATGTTAAATATTTGAAATGCTCACTTCAAGATAGAAAATACAAGTTTCACAATAATTCATGATGCGGTGACTTTTTGTTCGACTATTTATCTTGGTGGACAGCTTTTGTTCCTTCAAACTGTTCCCATTGTTTTGTTCACATGAGTTGTGAAGGTCAGTTATTCTGGTTATTAGACACAAGATAGTACTAATTGCTTTGTCAGTGTTTGTGTATACAATATTATCGTTCTATTCGTACTTCCCTTTTCCTTGATCACTAGATGAGTCAAGGACATTAGTGTGAGTGCTCCAATTAGGTGTGTGATTATCATGAAAATTTGTGTTGTTTATGTGACAAATAAATCTATTAAAAAGAAACTAAGTGAATGTGATCGTCAGAAACTTTGAACTAAAAATTTCAAAAGAAAAGATTGATCGCCTACCTGTTTTGGAATTGGGAGATGTTGGAGTCCTTGATTCTCCTCCTTCAGCCGGCTGAAGAAAGAGAGCCCTTTTGACTTTGTTCTTGCTTTGAACGCTTATCGGACTTTGAGGATCATCCAGATTTCTTTTCCTTGTTAATTCTCTCCTCTTTATCTTCTTTAGTACCTTCCAACAAACAAAGATAAAAGAAAATAATAAGAACTCAAGCAAAGGTAGTATCTATTCTAATGAAGATTCTGATTATGCAATTTAAACAAAGAACTCACTTGTTTGATGGTCTTTTAAATCCCTTAAACAAATAGGCTTGAAATTATGCTAGTGAGTGTGTGTTGCATGGAGTGATGTGATGAAAATATGATGCCAATGTGATAAAGATATGAGAAATATGTAGAAATTAATTAAGAACTAAGTTGGATGGCCCCTGAAAAACCTTGGTTCTTGAATGGATCTTGAAAGGACGAAGAAACGATGAAGAAAGGATGAAGACTCCTGGAAGTAGCAGCAGCACTTCGATCCTTCAGCGTTTGGACGTCGTTGCCAAGATTCTTTTCTTAAATTTCACTCAATTATAGCTATCATCACTAACTTTTTAATGACCAAGGGATTGGATATTTATAGGCTTAAAGTTCATGCATCCGCGGTTATTAACAGATTAACATGAAAGAGTTTGAAGTTTATCCAACTAACAAACAGATAAATACAGATTAATTCATCATTATCTGTAACTATCTAAAACGCGCCCCCCATGGGAGACGTCTTTTAAACTAATTAAGATAAGGATAAACATCCGGAAAAAGAGACAGAAACAGTTTAAGAGACTTAAATGACGTCGTGCAAGGTAGACGTCTTTTAGTTTAATAATAAATTAATTAAAAATCAGATTAATAATCAAAATAAGAATTAAAGTCTAAATGGCGTCTACACAGGTTGACGTCTTTTAGATTGTTTTCATATTTGATTAAAATCTGAGTTAAATGAATTTCATTAATAAACTTAAATTATGTCTGTCTGACCGATGTCATTTAGACAATTAATTCAGAAAGATTATAAAAATTAACTAATGATTAAATATCAGATCAATTTGAGGCATTATTATATGATATGAAATTTATTCAAAATGATGTCAAAATTAGCGTGTATACAGCTGTCTTACCTTAGCATCGTCTTTACAAGGGAGTGAAATGAAATGAAATGTACTGAAAAGGTGATGCCAAGGTGTGATGAGACACGCTCTCAACATCACATGATTGAAATTTTTCTCAAAATCATCAATGAAGATAACTCAATAATATCGATGGAATCAATCCTGTTTGGATGAAATAGAGAAGAAAATAAAATAAGGTCGATCAACTTCCACGGATTGGGAAGTACCCCAGGTCATAGACACTGCATGTTTCATCATAGGGAGCGATTGCCAGCCAATGTGGACGTGCTGCAGCCATGATGGATCTTTAAAAGAAAACAAGAAATGTTGGATAAAGAGTCCACGAAATGATAGAATTTCAAAGATATCTTCAAGCGAACCTTAAAGATAATCAAGATACTCAATTCAGAATGGAATATTTCATATCATGTTAGAATTTATTTGATCAATGGTCTGAAACTTAATCATTAATTAATTCTTATCACAATTATATCAAAGTCCTACATGATGCATGCTGGACAAAAAGAAAAATATAAAATAAAATAAAATATAAATTAATCAAGGATAATATTGTTAAATTGTCATTAATGAGTCAAGATACCAATTCTTGTAATTTAATGCTAAGCCGAAGCTCGTTTATCCACGCACCATTTCACAAAAGCGGAATCATCGTCCTCACTAATTAACAATCGAACGGCCTATCCGTGCGATTACGAATTCTCTGGGATTATCACTGTTTTTGTTGTAGGGGAACTCAAATTCCAGTTTCATCAAAACCACAAGGTCCTTGATATAATCTAATAAATATTTAACATATAGTAATGATAATGCAAATTAATTACATGAAAAAGTACAAGGATAGAGATAACTGTCTTTTTAGCCACGGTCGGGACTCATAAATTCCCACAGTGGGATCTTCTTTCAATTTTCAGCTTCATTTGGATTTTCCTGAATTTCCTGCACTCAAAAATTCATCAGTCACTTCAAGCAAGCATTTAATTAAGCATCAAAATATGGATAAACATTGAATTTCGGGTAAATAACAGAAAACCTTGAAACGCGTCGTGTCGAGCCGACGCCATTAACATTAACTAAAATGCGTCGCTGTTCAACGACGCCTTTTCAGTCGCAGAAACAGGTTCTGGCTAACTTCTACCCGGATTCCAACTCTCTCTATGCTTATCCCTTCTCCAATCCGGAAAAGCCTTCCTAGAATCGCAATTCTCTCTATATAAACTCCATAAACTTGTATCAAGGCATCCCTAACACAATCTAGAGATTAAAGCTAGAGATTTTCTTTAAAGTTCAAGGATTTTCAAGGTTTCAAGAGCTTCAAGAAAGAAAAGCTCAATAACAAGATGGATTCTTCAAGCAAGCGGGTGAAGAAGATGCTAGAGAGGCTCTCCAACGTGGAAAATCTTTTAAGTGGAAGAGATCCTAACCTCTAAGTAAGTTAAATCTTCTTTTCCTTCAATCCTTTTTCCATGTTCTTCATATTCTTCAAGTTCTTCATATCAATTCTCTTTTTATTTTCTAGGCATATCATTTGTTTTCCAGCCCAAGGAAATTCACATCTCTTCCTTGGATTCGAAAGCTTGCTAAAAGTATTACTATTTCTATGCAATCCTTTGTTTCCAAGTAGAACATCCAAGGTCTAGTAGTCCATACAAAGCATTATAAGAGTCCAAATGTGGACTGGGGCGGCTATGGGTGCTTTGATTGAATTACAGCATCCTCAAACCCATACCTTCCTTTTTCCTGAATTTGAATGCACTATTTTTCTAGAAGAGGTTGAACTCCTATTGGGCCTTCCCAAAATCAAGTTGAACAGTAACAATGAAGTGATCCAGAATAAGATGGCTTTGATGAGGGAAAAGATCACAGGTCCACAATTGTTGATGAAGATCATGAAGGACCCAAAAGAAGTCAAAAGATGCCTTACCAAGAAAGGAATCAATCTTGCAAAGCTAGCAGTATGGACTCTGTACGAGATTGAAGATCTTAGAGAAGATGACACTGAAAACGTGATGAAAGCTTTCACCACGTGCCTAGCTAGAGCTCTGTTCTTTCCTGCTTAAAACAACATACTAGAAGATGATCAAGTCAGTACAATCTACAAGATCTTTGAGGGAAGACAAATAAGCACATCGATTCTAGCTTATCTCTGCAGTGGGCTCTCTGCAGCATCTACAGGTCAGCCTCCCTATGGTTGCATGCTAATCTTCGCTCTGTGGGTTGAGTTGCACTTCAAGTTTGAATATCACACTAGAAATTCTGCAAGACCATCTCAAATCTATCAGAATAGTCCTATCTTCCATATTTCCAACATTGTGAAATTCAATGAGAAGATGATCAATCGAGTGCCAAAACCCAAGACTCGAGCTGACTAGAGAGATTATCTGAGAACAATGTCAGCAAATGGGTTCGACTCTTCACCTCTTGCTCTAATAGGAAAGCCAATTCGAGTGTGCCGTGCAGCGGGTGCAAAGCTTAAACTGATCGGAACTACTGAGTTCGTGCTGTACAATCCTCATCGCTGCTATACTCAACTCAGCCTGCCTCACCATGAATTCCCTGAGTGTTCCCATACATCTCCAATCAAGAAGCGTGCTTGGAATCCGATGAAGACTATGAAGCTACTGAACTTATAGTCACTTTGTGGAATATTAGCTTCAATCATCATGTAAAATCCTCTCAGAATGCTCATAGAGGCTTAACTTATCCACATTCAATGGGGCTTCAGGAAATTCATTCTTGAAAGTTCTCTTTATTTTCCCTTTTATGATGTAATTAAGAATTTATTTTAATAAAGAATTGTTCCTTTTATCTCTTGAAATTCATTCTTAAAGTTATCTGACTTGTTGATTTTTCCTTGAGTAAAAACTTGATTTTTCCTTAAAACATTACAATTCGGGTTTACCTAATGTGAAACGCGTCCACTCAAAAAGACGCCTTTCAACCATAATTCTTTTTCCAAAAAACAGATATTAATCTTTAAAATCTTGAATTATGTTTGAAACGCGTCTAGATGTGTAGACGCCTTTCAATCAAAAATTCTTTTCCAAAAATCAAAGATTAATTCTTAAAATCCTGAATTAATCTTAAAACACGTCCACATGTCTAGACGTCTTTAAATCAAAAATCTTTTTTCCAAAAATCAAAGATTAATTCTTGAAATCCTGAATTATCCTTTAAACGTGTTTAGATGTGTAGACGCCTTTTAATTCTCTCTCTTACTTTTCTCCAGAATTCCGCCATTAATTATGTGATTAATCCACTGAAACGCGTCATGAGGGGTAGACGTGTTTAATCATCATGCCTTGTACTATTTTGACCAGAATTGGCAGTTTAAACTGAAACACGTCGCTCTGTGTAGACGCCTTTTGCCCAATTCAAACCTTTGTCCTTTGCCGCCTCAGTTTATGCGCCTTGAATGGCGTCGTTGTACCCCGACGCGTTTCAACTTTTCCAAACAGAAGCCGTGCAAGCCTCCTTTCTTCCTCATTTTTCCTTGCTCTTCCTCTCTCCTCACCTTCCCGGGCTCCAGCGGTCTGATTTTTGGTTCTCCGGCGAGCCTTCAACTCCGACGATCACTGCTTTCCACCACTCTCTCTTTTTCAAATTCTCTTTCTCCTCTAACACGAGCTTCTTCTTCACATCCCGAGCTTCTCTTCCTCCAATTCTCTCATCCTCTAATCATGGAACAAGGTGAGGGATCAAGAGGAAAGCGCCGCCGCGCCGCTCGCGTGGTGAGGAGGGATGAACTCGAGACGGTTCCTCCAGAGGAGGCTATGGTCTTGGAGGCGGTGGTGGCGCTTCTAGAGGAAGAAGTCCCTCCACCGGCAATGATTGAAGGAGGAGAAGAGGAAGAGGCTCTTCATTTGGTAAGTTTTCTAATTGGTACATTAGGAGATGAATGGGGTGTAAAAAGGGTCTCTTTGAAGAAGCCCGACATCAAGATTGAATGGCGTCCAGACCAGGTGACGCCTTTCAAAGGGCGTTGCCTAGGTCCGACGCCATTCAAAGCAAATTTCATTTTTTTAATAGATTAGAAAATAGATTTAAATGGCGTCAAGGCTTATGGACGCCTTTCAAAGGGCGTCCATATTGCTCGACGCCTTTCAGTTTTTATTGATTTTCTATATCTATTAACTGATGAATTTCTTATTTTATTTGTAGGGGACGATGAGAGCTCGCATTTCATGGGACTTAGTGATAGGAGCCTACCGGGGACTCTCAGACTTCCAGAAGACGCGCCTGCGCCAGATGGGGTTTGCGGAGATTCTCGAGATCGAGTCATTTTGGCTCGATTTGGTCCTCCTGCAGACGCTGCGGGAGAGGTGGCATGCGGAAGGCAAGGCTTTCCTAATGCCCTGGGGACATATGGTCCCCAGTTTAGAGGACGTGGACAGGATCACTGGCTTCAGAGTAGATGGTAGGCCGGTGAGCGGGGTGACCTACCCCGATTACTGAGGGTTGGCAGAGGCCCTATTAGGTATAGAGGTCTCTAGTTTAGACAGGGAGTCTAGGACCATTCCCAAGGTAGAGGTAGAGGCTGCCCTTGTTAGTTTTAGGTGGCCTACAAGCCAATCTAACTATGTAAATCTCGTTCATTTATTAATATAATGGCATAATATTCATTATATGTAAATCGCATTAATTATCGTTTCATAATGAAGTCCGTGAATATGTGCTATAGTGATCAAATTATGATGAGATCATACTAATGAGACTGATCACTTAAACACACATATTCTTAATCATTCCTAGTCAGAGGATATCCGAAAAGGACATCGGATATCCAGTTAGATTAGTACAGATTACTCTTGCTCATATGATGAGGGTGACTGATCTCATAAGTCACTTGTGTGGAGACACTAAGGCGAATCTGTAGGTGGTCATTGGAGAATGAGTTCACTAAACTGATCCGACTGAATCGCTGGATGGTATCGTACCTCACTGTCAACCAGCTTGATTCTATTGTCGCAGTTGCGTAGATGGCCCTCGGACCTAAGACACGAAGGATACCTTGTCGGTGGACTTCTGTGATTTGACCTTGGTTTACGAATCTTTAGCCACGGGATTCTAATACGCCAAGGATTGGGTACAGCGAAATACCGTCGAAGGGAATTGTGTGTCAATAAGGAATCATTCGCTCTCGGTACTTAGAGAGAGAATGCTCTAGGAAGGATGCACAGAAGTCCCTGGCCAGGGCGGACGATAATATCGGGAAAGGAGATTTCCGATATTCATCAGCGGCATCCAATCCAAGTGAGTCGACCGGTTAGGGTTTGACAGCTCGCCATACCCTGAGTTGACTCGAGAGCATTGTACAAATGAACAATTATATCCACGCGGTAATTGTCGGCAGAAAGGTTCCAAGAGTGAGTTACTTAACCCCAATATCTTCCGGGTTCACGCGGTGTTGCTTGGTACCCAACGTGATCGGAGGCCCTGTCGAATTCGATGTGCGACATCAATTCGATTGATTAATTAATTAATAAAGGGTTATTAATTGATTAATAAAGCCAGTGAGGAGTCACTGGGCTTGTTAAGCCATTAATTGGACTGGCACTTGGGCCTAGGGGGTCACACGCAAATGATTCTCAAGGCGATGGATAAATAAGTGGGTTTTATACAAACCGAGGATTTTTATGAAAAATCGCGCGGTTAGTATAAAACATAACGAATGAGCTAAGCAAGCCAAGCTGCTGCTAACCCTAGTCGCCCCTCCTCTGTTTCTCTCTCTCTCTGGCATCCAGACATATCTAGATCTGCTCCGCCGCTTCTCCGAATCCCGTTCGACGGGAAATCGTCCGTGCGTTGCGGCGATCATTGCGGCGACCGACGGAGGTTTCGTGGGCTGCGAAGAACGAGGAACGTGAGGATATCTGTTGCAAGGAGGATCGCATGGACTTCGCTAGAGGCCGGGCGCTTGCGCGGCTTGCGGTGTCGCACCGACGGAACTGAACGGTTGCGGATTCGAATCCGCACGCGGTGAGAACTTCGATTATCCGATAATCAATTTTTGATTTTCGAAACGGGAACGGATTGCTGTTTTAATATTTTATTTTCCGCTGCGTGAGCGATCCGGAGAAACCCGAGAAACCCAACAACCCTAGGACTGATAGAGCTCCGACGTCGGTCGGATGAGACCCGGGCAGAGTTTAGAGATAGATTAGCTGAGTCTTCTGCCGCTGTATACTGTATAGACCTGAGTGAGGTAGAGGAGATAGATAGACAGCTTAGGATTTTTCTTGTCTTTTTCTTTGGTCGGCTGCTCTTCGGTACGAAGGGCGACCATATCTAATGTAGATTTTTAAGTCTGTTAGATGATTTAGAGAGTCTCCATGAGTACGCCTGGGGTGCGGCCCTCCTAGCCCACCTGTTCGCAGACTTGTCCGCGGTCACGCCGGACCGTGAGACCACCATCAGCGGCTTCTCGCCGTTCCTCCAGGTATTAAATTATTTTAATTATTTGTTTATGCAATAGAATGTAATATGATGTGATTTTTCCTAACCTATATGTTTATGTGCAGGATAGTGAGACCGGGTGCCGTCTCGTTGGCCTGCCGCTGGCAGCCCATCGTGGACACAGCTCCACAGCACCACCAGCTGACGGCCCTCTGCCGTCAGGTTCTTGACTATCCAGAGCTCTTGGTGAGTCTTTTAATTTGTTCAATTTTGTTTATTGAATGCAATCTTTCGTTTATTAAATGCAATTTATTTATATGAATGCATCTAACTTGTATGCAGGTGATCTAACGCCCGTACCTGGGCATGGGCGAGGAGGGCCAGCCGTGGGTGACGACTGGTCAGACACGGTTCGGTCGGCAGATGTGGCTCCACTGCCTGAACGAGATCGAGCCTGTAAGGATTGAGGTTTTGGATCCGGTTATCAGGTCAGTTTCGGGGTCGGATCCCTTAGTTTGGGCCCTGGTGGGGCTGAGACTTAGTTTCTTTTTCGCGTCAAGCATGCTCGACATTGTTCAAACGGCATCCAGCTAGGTGGACGCCACGTGGACTGGTCTTGGGGCGCGAGAGTACGGCCGCGGTCATATCGTCTGAATGGCGTCTTGGATGGACGACGCCATTTAGAGTACGACCCTGGTCTGTCAGTGTACGGTACGGTCTTATCATCTGAAAGACGTCGGGCATGAACGACGCGTTTTACCCAACTTCTATTTGACCCCGCGAACCCTCCCTCCTTTTCCTCATTCTCTCCTTTCTCTTCTCTTTCCTCTCTTCCCTCCGATCTCCGGCGACCCCTCCCCCTCTCCTTGCTTTCCACCCTCCATTCCTCCTCTCCTTCCACTCCATTAACTTACCAACTTCCTCCACTACTACCACCATTTCCTCCGCGGCACACTTCTCTCCGGACGGCGGCCGACGTCCCGGTGGAGTAACGGCATCCACGGCGGTACCGGCGACGGCGTGTGGCGAGGCGGGTTGGCGGTTTGGAGCTAGGAGGAGTTCGAGTAACCGGTAGGGTGACGATCCCCGCTGTATTTTGTTTGAAAGCATGTTTTTCCCGCTTTGAAGCATGTTTAGGTTAAGCATGTTTAGGGGACTTTTGGGGAGAAAATATTAAAGGCATATAATGAAAAATTGGGTGTTTTAATGGGTATCTAGGTTCTTCTCCTCCTTCTCCACTCTGTTTGTGTTTTTTTCACGATTTGGGGGAGGAAGTTCCACCTTGTGGATTGGGGGAAGGCGGAGGAAGAACCTGTCTGTGAAGGTTGAATGACGTCGGGAGACAGCGACGCCTTTTAGAAATGCGGCTTACACCCACGACGCGATTTGACCCGGATAACGGACTCTGTCTCTGGAAATGAATGGCGTCCAGGGACAGCGATGCCATTTGAATGGCGTCATCCGTGAACGACACGTTTTAGGCCATCTTCCGAGACCATATTTCACATGAACCAGTTTAGGGATCTTGAATGACGTCGGCCTTGGGCGACGTGATTCAAGCCAGAATTCCAATAATCTATGCAATTAGCACGTGTTTACATTGTTAGATAGTTTAGTTAATTGCATGTTTAGAAACGTACTCGATGACGATGGGTTCTATGTGATTGGATCGCACCGTGTTGCGTTTTGTGCAATCGTGGGCCTAGAGTGACAGTTGTTAGCGCTTAGGCACCCTGTGTCGGTGTGGGAGTGACACGGCGCCGATGTGGGAGTGGCGGGGTGACGCCTAGAGAGAGGGTCACCTGGTGTACCCCGGGGTATAGCTAGTACCGGTGTGGGAGTGGTACATTCGGAGTGTCACTCGTGCTGGGGGAAGCAAAACCACCTAGAGCCTGTCAGGATGGAGTAGCCAGCGCGCTATCCGAGGGGTTGTTGTTTGGTCTCAGCGGGTCGGAGTTTCTCGCGTTCGGCCGTATGGTTGGCATGTTTTGCCGAGATACTGGCTGTGGGCTCCGTGGTAGAATGGTTTCGGAATTGTGCATGTTATATTTCGACTGCATGTGTTTTATATCAAAATCTAGGAGTTATGTTTACTGCTTTACTTGCTTAAATTATATGTAATTGCGTTGCTGCACTTGTGGGTGCGTGAGTGGGTGGTGGGGATCGAAGGATACCTACTGAGTCTTTTCGACGAGACTCACCCCTGTTTCAGGTGAGGGTTCCAGGCAGGCGTAGCGAGGAGAGCGTTGCTTTGGGTCGCGCGCCAGCAGCCGTTGTTCCGAGTTATACCCCGATATAGTTGTCATTTTATTTTCTAGCATGTATGCTTAATTATTTATTTTCAGTTGGAGTATGTAATTATTTGTTGAGTCGAGTCGAATTGTAATAATTTTTAATTTCTGCACTTCCTTTATAATTCGATGCGATGTAAATGTTTAGCTTAGTTTATCATTTATTTCCCAGACTTATCGAGATCCTGGTTTGGCTCCAAATTTAATGATTCGGTACCCATTTAGTAATCGGATCCCCGATTATAGGGTGGCGGGTCGTTACAGAGCCGCTCCGCCTCCGCCTCATAATGAGGACGCTGGGCCTCCACCAGGAGTGGGTGGACGAGGAGGTCCCGGAGGATGTTGGACGGAGCATGAGGGGCAAGCAAGTCCTCTCGGATTGGCGTGCCAAGTTCCCCGAGCAGTACGAGGACTGGCACCGCCGCGGCATACGAGTGGAGTCCCATGCGGAGAGCAGCGAGGCTTATCTCCAGCAATACCGGGCCCACTACACCGATCAGCATCGGCTCTTCCGACCACTCGATGTAAGTATGACTTATGCTTCTTTTATTTTTATTATTATCTTTAACTTATATTTGTGAATGAATGTATGTATGTGTGATATGCATGATGCACGGGATGCTGTGATCATCGACCTCCAGGCCCGTCTCCAGGATGCGGAGGCCCAGCTGGAACAGGTCCAAAAGGAGCTCTTTGACTTGGTATGTATGCATGCTTATGAATGAATATTTTAATTAATTAATTTGTTTTGACAATTAGCCACTGACAGTTGTCTTTTGGTGCAGCGAGCCGTCTACACCCAGGTGGCTCCCCCTACTTATGGAGCCTCATCATCTTTGGCACCGTCTGCTGCTCACGAGGCTGCCCTTACTGACCTCTAGAGTCAGCTCGCCTCTGCCATCCACCGAGCCTCTCTCGCGGAGGAGGATCATACTGCTCGAGTAAGTTCTATCTTTTCCCTTGACTTTCTTTTTCTGATTTTGATTTTGATTACTTGATTGCTTTGGACTAACAATATCTTCTTCTGTAGGTTGCTGAGCTTCAGGAGGCCCTTCAGAGGGCTGAGATCAACGCAGCTCGGGTCCATGAGCTCGAGGAGCAGGTGGCCCGTCTCTCCACTAGAGATCGCGCATGACTCCAGGTTTGCCTGGAGATCTTGACTGAGGAGAGAGATCGCGACCGCCTTCTACTGGAGAGTCTTCAGGGTCACCTCTTCGTGGCAGAGCACGAGCGCTGGATGGTGGAGGAGAGATACCAGTGAGCCCGCCAGCAGGCAATCAATCGTGGTCAGGCGAGTGCTTTCATCGCCAACATCGCCATATCGTCCGACCAAGCAGGGCCGAGTGCGATGGGACCATCTCCACCTCCTAGCCAAGGACCGGCACCGGATGCTCCCGATGAGGCTCAGAGCCAGTTCGATGAAGAGGCAAGGGAGAGTCAGCCATGAGGGCTGCGTATGTACTTTTATTTTCTTTTGTGTATCATATACAAACACCTTTTTGATATATATATGAAATTTTGTCTTCAACTTTGTGTCTCACTTGTGTGATTTCCTTGGCTTTCATTCCTGTACCATGTATATTACTTAAGAAATAGGTTAAGTATCTATTTAGGCTTAGCCCCTTACTCAGTCAAGTAACTGATCAATCAATCGTTTTCTTGGTAGAAGGGTCAAGGGGCATAGCCTTTATTAACAAAGGTAACATGAATAATCAAACTGTAAGCAAAAATGCAATATGCAAGCAGACATATGCTTACTGAAAATAAAAGGAACGAAACACACTAGATGCAATAAGTAGATGCTAATTGAAATATTTTTGTTGTTTTGAAATATTCATTTTTATTTGGGTTTTGGAACATATATATATTTTTTTAGATTTTTGAAATATCTATTTTTTTTTTATTTTGAGATATGTGCTTTTTTTTTTGGATTCTGAAATATGTATTTTTTTTTTATTTTGAAATATGTACTTTTTTTAGATTTTGAAATATGTACTTTTTTATATTTTGAAATATATATCCTTTTTTTTTTTGAAATATATTCTTTTTTTTTTTTTGAATTTTGAAATATGTAAACTAAAAGACCAACATGGTACCCAGATCAAAAGAACATATCCATTTATTAACTTAATTCCCAAATTGTTCTTTAATAATCTAATTTAGATCCATCGTGCTTGAACTTGTGTTTCCATTCGTGATCCCATTTGATGATTTGATCTTTAGTCAATCTAGGCCGTTCCTTAAGCTTGGAGTACGCCTCTTCAGAAAGAAAGGAATAATTGGTTTAGAAAGCCTACGAGAAGGTTCCGAAGACCTAAAAAGATGTTCATTTCTTACCCTAATATCTGTTGGGGTTCGGTCATTTTCTTTCCGGGATATTTATCGACCTTGCGTTCCCTTTTATTTTACTTCATGGCCTTGATGTAACGTTTGTAGTGTAAATGGCCTTTAGACATTTGGCTTTTGTCTTTTATTTTTGCTTTTCTCTTTTCTTTTTCTTTGGACGGATCTCCCCCTTTTTTTTATGACGGCCTCCTACTAAGATGGCGGGTATTCTTGGTAATCTATTCTAAGTTTCGTTCCGACGTCATGGGCCGAGTGTAAAAACAGAATTTTGTTTGAAAATAACGATTTGCGCTTTACACCCTTGGTCAAGCTTTCGGTATTCCTTTGGACTTCACATCTTTTGTTACTTACGAATCAAACGTGTCAATGTGTGTAGTAATGTGTTTGAATTAAATTATCCAGACTGATAAAGGAATTTGAATTTCTAAATTTTCTGATTCCACTGGTCTTTGCACCATGCTGATCGACTCTTTAACCTACGAGTAGTATTTCTTGAGATACAGACCGTTCCAGGGGTGAGTTAATTCTTGCCCTTCTGCATTAACTAGACGGTAAGCGTTACATGGAAAAGCATATGATACAACATATAGTCCTTCCCAATTGGGTTGGAGTTTAGAACGCGGACCACCAGGTTTTACAAAAATTCTTTTGACAACCATTTCACCAACTTTGAACTTACGTTCAATGACTTTCTTTTGATAAAAACGTACTAATCTATTTTGATAAACTCTTGCGTGATTAGCATCTGACCATCTTTTCTTGTCTAAGAGTTCCAATTGAGCAAGGAGTGCTGAACGGTGTTCATCAATGAAAAATTCCTTATTCAATTGTACTCTTAATGACGGTATAAGGATCTCGTATAGAACTACCGCCTCCATTCCAAAAGTTAAGGAATAAGGAGTCTGCCCGGTGGGCGTGCGGATTAAAGTTCAGTAGGCCTATAGAGCCTCAATTAATTTTTCTGGCCAGTCTGTAAATTTATTAGACTTGCACGTCTTTTGATGATTTTTATCAAAGTCTTGTTAGTTGCCTCTATTTGGCCATTGCCTTGCGGATAATATGGAGATGAATGATGCAATGCAATTTTATACCTATTGCAGAGGTCTTTCAATTCTTGTGACACGAACTGAGGTCCATTGTCGGTGACGATGGTGCTTGGAATTCCAAATCTCGTGATGATGTTCTTCATGATGAACTTGCAGACGGTTGATGCTTTGACTTTCGTATACGCTTCAGCTTCCGCCCACTTGGTGAAGTATTCCGTTGTCGTGAGGATGAAGGACTTCTGCTTAATGCCGGAATCCGGATTGCCAAGGGGTCCAATGACATCGAAAGCCCACATGGAGAAAGGCCATGGGGAGGAAACAGGATGGAGTGAAGATGCAGGAGAATAAATCTTATCGGCGTGAAGTTGACACTTGGCACACCTACGGACATATCCTACACAATCTTCTTCCATGGTTGGCCAATAGAATCCTTGTCTAAGAATTTTCTTTGCTAGCATCTGTCCATTAACATGGCCACTACAAACTCCAGCATGAGCTCCTTCATAACCTTCCAAAGCTCATCTTCGTCTAAACATCTTAGAAGAACTCCATCAAAACCTCTTTTGTATAATGCTCTCCTAACTAGGGTGTATCTTTGAGCAACGCTCCTGATAGCTCTTTTCTCCTCAGCTGTGGCTTCCTCAGGATATGATTGATCTTCACAATATTTAGCAATTTCGTAGTACCACGGCTTCTATTCATCATCCATCTCTTCTAACAGCTCTATTAACATAATCTCTCTCTTTTCCACAATATCTCCATCTCTGACCTTCTTCAGCAGCTTCTCCTTAGTTCTAAGGAATGAAGGGTCTTTCACGGCGGGTGAAAGATGCCTATGAACGATGATTGATTCGGATTGTCTGCTGATTGGAAAATTAAGAGAAAATGCAAGTAAGGCTAGAGCGTCAGCTAAGATGTTCTGATTCCTAGGAACATGGACGAAGATCAATTTTGTGAAAAGCTTTGCATAAGCAGAAGTAAGTTCTTGATAAGGCTTGAGCTTGGGATCAAGAGTTCGATATTTGGTTAATACCTGGCGAAGAATCAATTGGCTATTACCTACAATTCTGTGTTTGGTGGCACCATGGAGATGAGCAGCCTCGAGGCCAGCAAGGAGTACCTTGTATTCAGCTATATTGTTAGTGACTGGAAAGTCAAGCTGAAAGGCTTGTGGAATGGTGACACCTTCAGGTGATAACAGAACAATGTCAATATCCTTTCCATGGAAATTCAGAGCTCCGTCAAAATGTAGAGTCCACATATCATCTTTGACTCAGTCTATGGACATCAGTTCCTCATCCGGAAACTCCGATTGGACTGGATCAAAACGAGGAAGGGGGTGACGAGCGAGATGTTCTGCTATGGCATAGCCTTTGATCGCTTTCTGTTGAATGTAAGTGATATCAAATTGAGATAGAAAGCTTTGCCATCGTGCTAACCTATCAATAAGGACAGATTTCTCAAGAAGAAACTTAATCGGATTCATCCTAGCGATGAGATGGACTTCATGGGCTAGAAAGTAATGTGTCAATTTCTGAACAACCTAGACCAATGTTGCACATGTTTTCTCCATCGCTGTGTATCTTTGCTCAGCGGGGTTGAGAAGTTTAGAGAGATAGTAGGCTGCCCTCTCCTTTCCTTCTTCATCCTCTTGTGCTAGGACAGCCCCCACCGCATCATCCAGGACAGAAATGTATAGTATCAATGGTTTGCCTGGAGATGGTGGTCTCGAAACAAGAGGACTTGCCAAATAATTCTTCAATCCATCAAATGCCTCCTGACACTTATCGTCCCAATCGAATTTGACTCCTGACTTGGTAAGCTCGTAGAACGGCTTACACCTTTGTGAGTGTTAGGAGACAAAACGGCGAATAAATTGCAACCTCCCGATCAATCCTCTTAACTCTTTCAAGTTTTTGGGAGGTGGCATTTCTCTGATAGCTTTTGCCTTATTGGGATCGATCTCAATTCCCTGTTTACTGACAATGAATCCAAGTAATTTCCCTAAGGATACCCCAAATACACATTTTTTGGGGCTCATCTTTAACTGATATTCTCTTGATCTTTCTAATACTCTTGCCAAAACTTTGGCATGCTCAACCTTAGTCTTAGATTTCACTAACAAGTCATCCACATACACTTCTAGATCGATATGCATCATGTCATGAAATATTGCCATCATAGCCCTCTGATAAGTGGCTCCAGCATTCTTTAATCCAAAAGGCATGATGACATAGCAGTATGTTCCCCAAGGTGTAGTGAATGATGTCTTTTCTTGATCTTCTTCTGCCAATTTGATCTGATTATATCCTGAGAATCCATCCATAAATGATAAAGTTTCATAGCCAGCAATATTATCGATGAGTACATCAATGTGAGGTAATGGAAAATCCTTGGGACACGCCCGGTTCAAATCTCGGAAGTCAATACAGATCCTGACCTTCCCGTCTTTCTTCATAACCGGGACTATGTTGGCCACCCATTGTGGATAGAGGACAACTCTAATGAATTTGGCTTTATGTAACTTGTCGACCTCTTCCTTCATCTTCAAAGCCATTTGTGGGTGGAATCGCCTTAACTTCTGTTTAACTGGGTTAGCTCCATCCTTTAATGTCAACCTGTGTTCCACTAGTGATGAGTCTAACCCCGGTATATCCTCATAACTCTAGGCGAAAGTGTCTTTATAATCCTTAAGAACTTGTACCATTGCCTTCTCATTCATTTCAGAAAGATTCTTGTTAACGAGGACAACCTTAGGTTCGTCTTCAGTCCTTAGATTGATCTCTTTGGTGGGCACTTCTACGACAGCTGAGGGTTCATCGAATCTTTTTACTCCACTGGCATATGCCTCAGCTGCGTCCTCGTCATCTTCCTCATCTTCAACAATGGGATCTTTTTCGTGTATCAATTCATACACCCCATATCCATCATTAACTGACTCATCATCTATATAATCTTCTGGCATCTGATTAGGATTCTCTAACAGCTGAGGGATCATAGAACAAGAAAGGCATTTAAATGCTAAATCCTAGAGGTATCTATCTGGAATTTGTTTACCCTTAGATTTTCTAGACTTCCTAACCTGACTAACCTGCCTAGAGCTAGACTCCCTAACTTCGCTAGACTCCCTATACTGACCTAATGAGGACGAAATAGAATGAAAATTATAAGATACAAGCGGAAATTCAAGAGATTCCTCCCGAGGGGAGGGGCAGAGTAGATCTAGAAGAGAATCTTGACCGAATGACCCGTGCGATGGGGTACAATCGGACAAGTAAGAAGTTTTCTCAATGAGGATCTGAGAGAAATTTGTTGCCAAATTGACGTTTTTTTTTTGAAGAAAAGATGAATTAATCATAAAACAAGAATGAAGGTGAATAGGAGGAAAATAGGATGGGGGAAGTGGCGCTAAGGCTAAAGGATTCGGGGGATCATACAGTAGTATGTCCCAGATCAAATCATAAATCCTCTCTGGATCGAGAGGAGGTTGAGGAATGAAGTCCCGTGGGATAGGGTGATCATGATGGGCGGAGCCCGTAGAATATATTTAGTAATGACCCGCGACCAAGTCGGGGTCAGAAGCAGAGTGCGGAACAAGGTATGAAGTGTGAAAATGTGAGAAGGATAAGTCCCCCTCTAGAGAAGATCCGTGGTATAACCAGCCTCGTAGGGGTCATCTGGCTCTCCTTCATCTATTTCCTCAAACAGCAGTATTCTTTTATCAAAAATGGCACCAGGCCCTTCAATCAGTTCATCTATTTGTGGCGGCCACTTAGGTTCTGAGGGATCAAGAAATAGTCTATTCAATGCAATATACAGATCCCTTAAGTCAAACCATCTGTACCATTCACACTCAAGGTCTTGAAACTTCCTCCTTTTCCTTCGCCACAGAGCCTCCAAAGACTGGTACGTAAGCAATTCTGAACAATGTCTGGCCAGGTCCCTTCCATATATGTCATGGAGGTCAAAACAGGAAGTGATGACCACTGTGTTATCATGACTGATCACGGGCCCTTTGATGAAATGTGTGTATAAGGTCCATGTTAAGGGGTACCGACCTTCTTTGTATGGTGTGGACATTGTCTCCCATATCTTCTGGCCGTTTTCATTTTCTTCCTACTGAGTGATGTCCTGCTTCACTTTTCTTGGCCTATAGCCCAGGCCATTTCCAGGTGTCCTTCGATTGTCCTTGATGGGCGTGGTTCTGCCTTGTAATTGTGTGCCCAGGCCCTTTCCAGGTTGATAACCACCGTTCATCATTATTATCTATCTAGGGGTACTCATGCACTTCCCCCACTTTATGGCATTCAATGGATAAGGAGTAAGAGTGGCAGATCAGCCACCGGACGCTAGACCTATAATACCGACAGAAAAGGTTGTCGGCCAGGTGAAGAAGTTAGCTTAATATTCAAGGAGTGAGTAGCAGTAAGGATCGGCATGCTCGTAACTTTAATGATTTGTCCTTTGTAGGAAAATTTGAGGCACTGATGATTCGTAGAGGGAATCGCCTCGAGGGTTTTTATATAAGGACGACCCAAAATAGTATTTAAGGAAGGATCGATTTCCAAAATGTGAAATTCGACCTCGGCATGACATACAGGGCCTAACTCTACTTTTAAATAAACCATTCCCAGAGGGGAACGGGTGGAATTATCATAAGTTGTTACACAGATAGGGCTAGGCAGCCATTTTTCTTTGGGTACACCACACAATTCAAGGGTTTTCGGAGGCAGGACATTAATTGAAGCCCCCGTGTCGACCAAACATGTATCTACGACTTTCTTGCAGATATTAACCGTAATACTCAGAGCCATGCTTCTGGCTGCTGGTGGTGCTAGTTCCGAGGCATGAAATAAGATAGAGGGCTGATCCCCCTGAGGAACTAGTAGTGCGGCGATCTTCTCCACCGGCACATCTTCGTTGACCATCACTTTTTGTAGATACTCCATCAGAGCTTCCTGATGGGTCTTCGATCTCTTTATCAATTCAAGCACAGACATTCGTACCGGTGTTCTGTCCAGTTGTTTCAGTAGTTCATATTGAGTGCCTGGTGCACTCTCATCATTATGTGTTTCCTCCAGCGGCTGTAATGGGCCGTCTCTGACTGTTGATTGAGGAAAGACCTTATTGAAGATCCTCCCACTCCGGAGTGCATGTTCTTCAGTTGTGGAAGGGCCGGGTGATAACTTGAGCACCGTAGGGTTAGTGGATGATGTGGATGGTGTGGAGGGTTGGTATACGGGTGATGGCGTGGGGTTAGTTGGTGGTGGCATGGTACGGATGAGGGGTTTGGATGGTTGGATGGTGGAGGGGTAAGTGGTTGGTGCGGATGAAGTGGGGAATGGCATGCGGAGTAGAGGTTTAGATGGTTGTATGGTATCTGGGTAAGCGGTGGTGGTAGTAGGTGATGTAGGGAATGGTACGCGGAGCAGTGGTTTGGATGGCATGAGGGGTGCGTAATTAGCTTGCGGGGGCTTGTTTGATGGAGGCGTGGTGGCGTGGGAGATAATGGGCTTGAGGAAAGTGGGCGGTGGTGAAGGGTTAATGGGTTTAAGAAAAGTGGGCGGTGGTGATGGGTTAATGGGTGCGGGCGAGTGATATGCGGGTGTTGGTATAGGCGTGATGGTAACGGATTGTGGTATAGGTATATGGAGGGTACGGCGTGGTGGTTGTTCTGCGGTGCTCGGAGTGTGACCTGTTGAATAAATAGAGGAAGAGTCCTCTATCTTCCACTGTTGCCCTCGATTAGCCTCAGACCGGCTATTTGTCAAAATAGGGGCAACTTGATTCTGCATCTGGTGCTCCGGGAGTGGGTTTTGCACTATACCCATGTTTAGAGGAGCCGCTGCCTGCGCCGGCGCTCTTGGTTGTTGTTGCTACTGTTGTTGTTGTTGTGGTCTTCTCGCCTTCAAAGCGGATATATACTTCTTCATTTCTTCCCAATCAATGCCTCCGTGCTCGTTGAGATCATGAATATAATCTCGGAATTGGAAGCAGGTATTTATGGTGCGTCCAGGTTGTCGGTGGAAATAATAATACCTTGAAGTGTCGGCATTTTAGGGCCAAACTGTTTTTTTCTCTTGGCAAAACCAAAGCATTGGCTGCCATTAAAGCACTGAAGATATCTGACAAGGACTCTGGAAGAACTGGATATTCTGTCCTTTTCGGGCCTGGGGGTTTCCTCTGCTGGTTATAATCAGCAGGAGGAGGTACATTATGGTATGCCGGCGGTGCGCGCGGCTGGTACTGCTACTGTTGTGGGGGCTGATATTGTTGTTGTGGGGGCTGATACTGTGATTGTCGTTGTGGCTGCTGCTGTGGCTGTTGTTGTGGTTGTTGGTTCGGCTGCTGAGGCCGCTGGTACTGAGGCTGCTGATACTGTGGGTTCAGCTGCTGCTGTCTGTAACCCTGCTGCGGCCGCTAGTACTGTGGTTGCTGATTTCTCACAAATCGGGGCTGATTGTTGTTCATGCTACTAACCTTCTCATGGGAGAGCGTGCCCTCAGTGGTTGGACCTGTGCTAGGAGAATTTGGCACGGTAGGCTTCCGAGGTGGAGGCGTGCTAGGTCGATGAGGATCAAAGACACTAGAGAACGTAGCATCCTTGAAAGCATTTTGACAATAACGTGCTCTTTCATAGAGCTCTGCCATGCTGGTCAAGTTGTTCAGGGCGAGGACTAACTTAAACTGAGGTGTAGCATTAGAGATTAACATCTTTACTTGCTCTGACTCAGACAAATGATCTTTCACTTTTTCTGTCATGCCCCTCCATCTATCAGCAAAACTAACGAATTCCTCGTCGGGCTTCATTTTTTCTGCTATCAAATCAGTAATGGACAGAGAGGGGGCAACTCTATCCTGGTATCGTTGAATAAATTTTTGTGACACGATACCATAGTCCTCTACTTCAGCAGGTTCTAAAGAAAAGAACCACTCGAGGGTTGGTCCCTCCAATGACTTCCTGAACAAAAATGCCAACGACCTCTTGTCGTTTTGCCAGAAAGATGACTCATACATAAACTCCTTCAAATGAGTGAAGGGGTTACTAGTACCGTTATATTTTCGGTATACTGGCATTTCGGAGGGTGGCAAATGGAACACAGGCAGACTTGGCAGGTTAATCTTAGGTGCAGCTTTAACTCCCATCATCTTCTGAAGGTTGTTGAACTGTTCATCCATACGCTCCATCTTTGCAAGCAGAGCTTGTGTCGTTGGATCAACCTGGGGAGGAGGGGGAGGTGGAGGTATATGATAGGCCTGTTTCCTAGAGTATGTAGGGCATGGGGGATAATAGGGTTGAGGTCCGGCAGAGCTTCCGCCATGCCCGAGGGCATTTTGGTAAGTAGGCGTCAGCGGCCTGATCGGTTGCCTCGAGGAAGAAAGTTGTCGCCCAACTGACCGAGAGGTTGAGACTTGATGGCCTTCCATGGCCTGGTGAATGAATGAAGAATGATGAGGAGGTGGTTGAGGAATAATAGGGGGAGCCGCAGGATTCGGCTCGGCAGACTACATGGGCGTCTTCCCCTTCAAAATAGACTGGATTGCCTCGAACTGTTGAGGATCCAGACGGGAGGCAAGAACTCCCAAAGCGTTCACTAGATCCGAGGGATCGGAGGATGAGGGATCATTCGGGTTCATGCCTCCCTCAAAAATAGGATTAGAAACCGCATGCACATGCGGAGGAAAATCAGAATATTGATCATGAGCACAAGGAAGAGGGGTTTGGTGGTTTCCCTTGTATCGAACTGGATAAGAATGGGGATTACAGGGGGCATCAGCATCTCCCCCGCTTTCAAAGTGGTAATCTGACTCAAGAGGGGCATTAGCATCTCCCTCGTAGTTGACTAGGGCATCTGAAGCCATGCTCAAATCCCTACCTGATCGAAGTAGCATGATATTAGATTTTTTCAAAGATTTGTAGACAAGTTGCAAAGAGATTAAGCAAACAAGTGGAAGTGGATGTTTAACGTTATTTTAGGATTCCTTGTTGGGTTATTTGGATTCAATTAATCACAAATTCACTCAAGGGATAGGATCCTAGTTTCAGTTCAATTTCCTCCGTTATACTATATGACTTTCTCTCACAACGTTATGAAAATTTAACCAAGACTTCGATTGGTACAACCAGCCCGATGAACAAGGAGGAATACCTTGATTTTGGGGACTTACGGAGGTCTTTAACGCCAACCACTCTAGTCTGATCAAGGGACCGACCCAATCAGAGAGAGGTGAAGACGTCAAGAAAGGTGTTCCTAAGATAAAAGGGGGGTGTTAGCCCCAGTGCGTATGACCTATGGCCTGGATGGCCTCTAATGCTTATTACGTAATGTGTAGTAGCAAGCATATCAGAAATTTGAGAACTTAAGATCAGAATAAGAAACTGCCTGAAACGCGTCGCTGTTGGTCGACATTATTCAAACAGAACCTTATTTTTCTTGCAGAAGCTCAGGCAGCAGACAACAGAGAATTTGGCCTGAAAGGCGTCGTGGGTGGGCGACGCGATATGAAACGCGTCGCTGTTCCTGGACGCTTTTCAGGTCGCAGAATGAACAATTCAGGGGGAATTTCTAGATCGATTCCTCCTCAAACAAACAAGATGAAAGCAGTAAATAATCGGCTCATGCGATTCTTTTTTTTTTTTTTCAATTTTTTTTAACAGAATGATTTATCATGTAAACAACAAAACATTCAATCAATCACACATGCTTCTTATCACAAAAACAACTCTTCAATCAATCAAACGGGAAGGGCAAGATCTTGCTGCAAGGGTGTGCACGTGGTGCACGTGGGAATAACAATTAAACTAAAAACTCACCGATCGGTGAGGGCGTGTCAAGAGACACAGGTGGTGCACCATGGGTGCTCGATTGATAAAAAATAAGAACAAAGATTAAAAGATGGCGAGACCAAGTCCCACTGTGATCGCCAAAAAGCTGTGAGTGTTCAAATTAGGTGTGTGATTATCATGAAAATTTATGTTGTTTATGTGATAAATAAACCTATTAAAAAGAAACTAAGTGAATGTGATCGCCAAAAATTTTTAACTAAAAAGTTTCAAAAGAAAAGATTGATCACCTACCTGTTTTGGAATTGGGAGATGTTGGAGTCCTTGATTCTCTTCCTTCAGCCGGCTGAAGAAAGAGAGCCATTTTGACTTTGTTCTTGCTTTGAATGCTTATCAGACTTTGATGATCATCCAGATTTCTTTTGCTTGTTGATTCTCTCCTCTTTATCTTCTTTAGTACCTTGCAACAAACAAAGATAAAAGAAAATAATAAGAACTCAAGCAGAGGTAGTATCTGTAGACACCGATTTTGGACCACCCTTTTGGTCATAAATCCCCTCCATCATCAGCCCATCATCATAAATCCCCCCCATTTGGCCATCTCAGCCCACTAACAACTAAGCCCATTAATCAAATCCCGACTCTAGCCACTTTTCGTGGAAGGCCAGCCCCTTGCCTTCCACCTCCTTCGAAGGCCACCCCTTGCCTTCCACCACCTTCGAAGGCCAGCCACCTTGCCTTCCACCCTTTTGGCCACCTTTTTCACTTTTTACCACCTTTTCGTGGAAGGCCAACCCCCTAGCCTTCCACCTCCTTCGAAGACCACCCCTTGCCTTCCACCACCTTCGAAGGCCAGCCACCTTGCCTTCCACCCTTTTGGCCACCTTTTTCACCTTTTCGTGGAAGGCCAGCTCCCTTGCCTTCCACCTCCTTCGAAGGCCACCCCTTGCCTTCCACCCCCTTCGAAGGCCAACCGGGCCGCCTTCCACCCTTTTGGCCACCTTTTTCACTTTTTACCACCTTTTCGTGGAAGGCCAGCTCCCTTGCCTTCCACCTCCTTCGAAGCCCACCCCTTGCCTTCCACCCCCTTCGAAGGCCAACCGGGCCGCCTCCCACCCTTTTGGCCACCTTTTTTACTTTTTACCACCTTTTCGTGGAAGGCCAGCTCCCTTGCCTTCCACCTCCTTCGAAGGCCACCCCTTGCCTTCCACCCCCTTCGAAGGCCAACCGGGCCGCCTTCCACCACGAGATTAGAAGGCAAGTTGGCTGGCCGTCCACTCCCCCAACTACCACCTTGACCTCGTCTTCCCCACGATCTCCTCTACTTGCCGCCCACGTCCCCACTACTCCGATCACTCCCCACTCTGGCGACTGCCGCGCGCACCACCTCCGACCCTTGACCACTTCCTATTGGCTGAAGGTTGATTTACGGGGATTTAGACTCCTATTTTCTCCTATTTTTTTTTTCATCTATTTAAACCCCTCAGGTTCCCTCGAGCAAGGGGGTTGGAGGGGGATTAAGAAGAAGTCTCTTTCTCGGAGCGGGTCGGCTTTGAGAAGTTGAGCGGGCAAATAGTCAGAAGGCTGTTTCAGGAGGAACGTCACTCCAAATGGGCTTGTCTTCCTAACCTTCTCTTTACTTTTCACCTTTTTTCACTTCATTGCATTTCCAATTTCCATCCATGCCGTAACATCCTCCCTCTTTCACTCTCTTTTACCTTCAACACATCATTTCACCTTTCACACACGAGCACTTATCTGCATGCATGCATTCTAGAATGACTTAGCAATCCCTATTTACCCCCAGAGGTTTCAAACAAAAATCGGGAGGTGGGTGGCCATAACATATGGTCACCTTCCCTCCCAAACACCCATCCGGTGCGTCTCCCTCTAATTTTAGTTAAATTTTATGTTTGCATGAACGGATCCTACATGTCACAGTTCTAATCAGGCTATTTCTTTTCTTTGTTTATCTTTTCTTTTCAGGAGCTCTTACCAGATCCTGCGCGCGGACTACCGAGCTCTCCTCCTCTGGCCGGCCGGAGGAAGAGAAGGGGAAACCACCATCTTCCGCTCCCACAGAACGCGATCACATCCTCACCATCCTGCGGAGCACAGGGACCGTAAGGTAATGCTCCTGGCAATCACATCCTTTATTTCTACCCCCCTTTAAATCGCCACAGTGCTAAGATGAACGGAGGGACCCTCGATTCCAAAGCCTCGCGGCCGCGGCGACGGGGGGGACGTTCCGGGCGCCTACAGTATCTATTCTAATGAAGATTCTGATCATGCAACTTAAACAAAGAACTCACTTGCTTGATGGTCTTTTAAACCCCTTAAACAAATAGGCTTGAAATTATGCTAGTGAGTGTGTGTTGCATGGAGTGATGTGATGAAAATATGATGCCAGTGTGATAAAGATATGAGAAATATGTATCAATTAATTAAGAACTAAGTTGGATGGCCCCTAAAAAACCTTGGTTCTTGAATGGATCTTGAAAGGACGAAGAAACGATGAAGAAAGGATAAAGACTCCTGGAAGTAGCAGCAGCACCTCGATCCTTCAGCGTTTGGACGTCGTCGCCAAGATTATTTGCTCAAATTTCACTCAATTACCGCTATCGTCACTAACGTTTTAATGACCAAGGGGTTGGGTATTTATAGGCTTAAAGTTCACACATCCGTAGTTATTAACATATTAACATGAAGGAGTTTGAAGTTTATCCAACTAACAACAGATAAACATAGATTAATTCATCATTATCTGTAATTATCTAAAACGCGTCGTCCATGGGAGACGTCTTTTAGACTAATTAAGATAAGGATAAACATCTAGAAAAAGAGATAGAAACAACTTAGGAGACCGAAATGGCGTCGTGCAAGGTAGACGTCTTTTAGTTAATAATAAATTAATTAAAAATCAGATTAATAATCAAAATAAGAATTAAAGTCTAAATGGCGTCTACACAGGTCGACGTCTTTTAGACTTTTTTCATATTTGATTAAAATCTGAGTTAAAATGAATTTCATTAATAAACTTAAATTATGTCTGTCTGACCGATGTCATTTAGACAATTAATTCAGAAAGATAATAAAAATTAACCAATGATTAAATATCAGACCACTTTAAGGCATTATTATATGATATGAAATTTACTCAAAATGATGTCAAAATTAGCGTGTTTACAATTAGATCGTTAACTTAGATTCTCTTGGCCTTCTGAATGCATCATGCAAACTATCAAAATGATATTTCTTGCATTTGTTCACCTAACCTAGTAAAAGCTTGTAGCTCGTACAAGTCAAGAACTTTAATTTTAATGGCTCTCTTTAGTCATCACCATAACACCTATATCACCACTATGTCTCCTCCCTTTGGGCAGCCTAAGATATGTAGATCCAAGTATCTTGAAAGTTTTGTGACTGACCACATATATTCATGATACCCATGGAGGACGGCTTATGGAAACTAACAGGCTCACTTGTGCACCATAATGCCTCATCTGCAAAATAATCTCCAGCCAATTAGATCAACTTTCCATTAACCTCTTCTTTGGCTAAGTCTTGCCTACCATTTTCCACTTACTTTGAAGGTCGGACAAGAATCCTTGCTTTTCCTCCTGAGCCTTCTGATCCACCATTGGTCATGATTCCACATTAGAATTTTCTCCATTCACTCAATCAACTCAAAGGATTTTCATCTGCTTCCTTTCCAATGAAGGGGTGATACCTCTTATTGTCACACTGCTCTACTTATTTCTTTATCGTTTTCAAAACGATAACATGTTCACCTCACCACCTCCTTCTTTTCAATTGTTTTCAACCCTCTATATTCCCATTTCTTTTTATCTTATCCCTCTTACTTTGTATCTCATTATTTACTTGTTCTACTTTTTCTTCTTCTCCTCTTCTTTGTTCTTATAGCACCCTTGTAGTTTTTACACTTTTTCTTACTTAGGTCTCATTTTCCTTTGAGCTAGTCTGGCCCACATTATATGATATGTATTTTGTCGAGCCATGCCTCTAAATATGTTTGCCTTATGCGGGCAGTTTTCTTCATCAGACTATTTGACAACAGTTAAATGATGTTTATGAGCATTTTCATTTAGGGAGCATTTCACCCTGGATGTTTCCCTCTGATTAGGTAATAATTATTTTTAAATAAAGTTTTCTTTAGCATCATAAGTCATTTATGTGGTCTACATAGGATAAAATCAATACATGTTCATACTGATTGACCCCGCATACCATATCATAACGCATACGAAGATCATTTCCAACATCACTTTTCTCAAAGTGGTTGTCAACAACAATTGGCCTTGGTTTGTCACCGGTGAGCTTCAAGACCTCTATAAGAAATTTCATACCAAATTGTATCATTCAATTGCATGTTGCCCACATGTAGGTCAAGCTGAATTCACAAATGAAACTCTCACAAATTCCTCATGTAAATTGTCATTCCTACATCTTTTTAGATAATTGGGAATGTGTAGAGATGAAAGCTTTTGATCATATTCACAGAAGAATTTTAATACCTTGTGAGAAACAAGTGATTGAGAGAAAATTTAAAGTGGGTGGTATAGTGAAAAGAAAACCTGGAATATCATTAGGCTTAAAAGACAAATTGTAATAAAATTCAGAAGTATTGTCTCAGCCATGTCTAGTGGACGTGTGTGGGGTAGAGTCAGGTCATCCATGGCAGGTTTTTCATAAGACTTGGCCAGTATGGCGCCACGACCCTTTAGTGACACTCACATGGAGTCCAAAATTCCCTCTCCATTTCAGGAGTGACTCTAGGGGTAGTAAACAAACACTCATATCTACCACCAAGTTACAGGAGGTTTGAAGTTTGAGACACACTGGAACTAGACTAAGAGGTGAGAGATGACCCCTTTCTCTTCTGTTTTGGCCAAAGATGATGGACCGATGTCTTGGGTAAGACTACTGAATTCACCTGCCACTATAGCAGGGGGGAAGTCTCTATAAGGGAAAATATTTAAGCCCATCAAAAGAAAAAAGAAAAGCCGAAAAGAAAAGTTTAAAGGTTCAAAGGACAAGAAGGTCAAAGTGAGAGCCAAAAGTCGAAGTAGCAAAAAGAGAAAAAGAAAAGGGCATCAAGGCTGGTAAATAGATCTCCACAAAGTAGACTGAATCCCATTGGGCAAATAGGGTGAAGGAGAGAAACCTTCTCAAGGTTCCTAACCTTCTTGAATGGCTTTAGTGCTTTCTGTTATGAGTTTAATGCACAGTTGCAGATGTTGGATCTACTTGACAACGATATTGGAGCCACTTGACACTGTGTGATTACCATCATTTCCTTTTCTTTGGGTCTTATTACCACCTTTATCCCTTTTTTTTTGCATCTTTTACATCCTAAAAATTTTGTGCTCTCTGGTTTTATTAATTTTTTGGAAGAGACAAGGATTGTTGATGTGTAGGGTGGCATTCATTGTTGGTTTGAATATACAATGCCATATTTACCTTGTCTAAGTATTTCTTTAGATCTTATGTTGCCTTATAGAAGTTTTTCTTGCTCTTCTCTGTTTGAACAACCAATCAGTACCTGCTCTGTTTATGAGTCTAATGCTTAGTTATGGATCTTGGAGCTACTTTAGTTAGAATTGAGTAGGGGTCCTATTAGGGGTTCCGTGCTATGTTAGTTAGAATTGAATAGGTCCTCGTAAGAAAATATCACGGTATTTCTTTGCATGTCTCCTAACTTTGCTAAATTTTTCATGTGTTTACTTATCTTTCCTTGTTCTCCTACTAGGTGTCTGTTAGCTACTCTTCTCCTCCATTATGTGAAATGTGCATTTTAGACTCCACCACAGCAATTTTGCATTTCTAATCCTGTGCTATATATTCAATGTATGAGAAGTGAAATTTAGACTTAAAGTTATGTGTTCTGTGCTATGGATATAAGCATAATATTGGCACTTCTCTTTGCAGTAAATTATATTAGAAAGGTGCATGTGAGCTCATCTAATCCAGAAATGGAGCACATGGCATTGTTATCAGAAGACCACTGCCTCCGATATGCCTTAATGACAATCTATTTTCGGAATAATTAAGCAGATGAAAGCTTGCACCTTAAGTGGGGAGCTGACTTTCCACACCTCCCTATTCATAGGATAAGCTGGAAGGTGTCTTCAATGCAAGAACAAAGAGCCTTTACAAAAAGTTTGCATCATGACTCCCCCAAACAAAAGTCTCTCTTTGACCTCCTCTAACCTGTTCCTCTAATGTAAGTTTATCAGAGACAAGTACTTCTCCAATTATGTGTTTTTAAGTGCTCTCCTGAGACCTAACTATCCACTGTGTGGACCCTCCCTTCCTTCGAAGTTGGAATAGACATCACTGACCAATGGCTATTTCTATTGGAAGTTAACATAAATAAAGATTTAAAATATGTCCTTCAAAAGGAAATTCTCTATGCATTTATCATATCTTGAAAATCTCAAACTTTGATTTTACATTCCTGGGCAACCTAGATTGTAAAGATTTCAAAATCCCTCTCCATATGGGTTACATAGAAGTCGTACGTCCACTGTGTAAGTAGTATTTCCAACTCTTATCATAGTTCTTAGCCTGAACAATAGGTTTTCAGAGTTGTATATCATGAAACTATAGCTCCCAAAGCCACTTTCCTAATAGGGCTAAATTCATTGTCACAAGATTCTTGACCCCCAAACCATGTTTTTTAGCTGACTTGCAAACTTTGGCCTAAATAATCAGCATGATAGCCTTAGAGTTTGCATTATTCCCAGCCATGAGAAAGCCCTCCTTATCCTATAACTTTCTAAACACTTTTTGGGTGCCTAGAAGGCCGATGAGTAACGCAGAGGGATGGTAGATAATACAATGTTTAGACAAGGGATTCTCCCTCCCAAAGTGAGGTTTCTAGACTTCCATATATGTTTTTTTTTTGCAGCCTTTTTGTTCAGATCAAAGTTCTTTTTTGGGAATAATGTTCAATAGAAAGAATGCTCACTTCAAGATAGAAAAATCAATTTTTGTCCAACTATTGATTTTGTTAGACAATTGTTACTTCAAACTACTCCCATTGTTTTGTTCACATGAGTTGGGAAGGCCAGTTGTTCAAGTTAGGAGACACAAGACAATATTCAATATTATCCTTCTGTTCATGCTTCCTTTTCCTTTGATCACTAGGCAAGTCAAGGACATTAGATGATTGGTTCAGATTCTCGCGGGTTAGAGTACCATATAATTTAGACCATTAGCAATAACTTTTTTGCATGTGTTAACCTAACCTGGTGAAAGCTTATAGCTTGTGCAAGTCAAGAACTTCAATTTTGAAGGCTCCCTTTAGTCTTGACAATCACTCCTATAGTACCTTTTCCATGATTTAGGCACCCTACGATCTGTAGATACAAACATGTAGAAAGTTTTGTGGCCGACCACTTCTATTAATGACACCCACCTTAGAGACTGGAGATTGTGTCCAGCCATAATGGTGATGTGTAGATTGTGGTTCACATGTTCACTGCTATGCCAGATTTGGTCATCCTCAATACCAAGTCAATGATACCATTTAAACTATCAGCCAGAAATGATCTTGTGGGTGTGAACATGGCTGGGTAAAAACTAATGGCCTGTGCAAGTCAAGCCTTTTAATGGTTTGTGCCGTTATCATCACCTTTCTGGTTCTAGGGTACAAACAGGAAGGAGCACTAAAAGAAGACAAACTTTATACTTATCTATGCATTGCCAGTGCCCAGCCGATTTAAACTTCACTCTATGCTCCCACTCAGCAAAAATGAAAAGGGATTTTCAATTTTTGGTCCTGCCAATTTACTTAATGTAAGGGAACACTCCCCATAATCTCTCAGTTTAGTAACACCGGTGTAATTTCACTTTTATGTGAAGAACACCCATGAAAATTTGAAAAATGCCCTGAATATTTGGAAAAACTCTTTGACAAAGGGTCTTTTAGAAGATAGATTAGTGTGATTATAGGGAGTTTTCGATAAATTAAGTAGATTAGAGGGAGCCAAAGCTGAAAGGTCGAGGTTAAAAAAACAAAAAACAAAAAACAAAAAAGGGGGGGGAGAAGGGAAGTACATGCCCTAGTCCTTGTGTTTACATAAAGGGTTGTTTCTTATTCTTCCTTTGTTAAGCATAACATATATTTTCTTTCTTATGTTTGTAATATGTTAACACTTTTTGTGGATGCTTGTAAGTCTATAATTTCTGAATAGATACTTATCTTGCATGGTTTGATTGGTGGTCGAATTATTAAAAAACAATAGAAGGTTTCAAAAGATGAAAGTTAAGAAAGCCGGTATAGCAGTATATTCCTCATATTAATATGTGATTTGTATTCCAGAAAACCATGAAATACGATTTTTATCTTTTCTCCTCTGAGTAACCCCAGCACAACATGCTTCTATGATACAGACTGCCGTTTGGAGGAATGGTGTTCGCAACTAGTCCAATGTAGGTCCACCAACCACTGAGTTACAAAATTGGTGACTGCATTGTGTGTGTCAGGTCGGTACAGATTAATGTAAAATGTTTGATCTTTTCTTTAGCACACAATTGCTTTTGATCTTTTCATACACTTGCGTAATTACATGTAGCACTTTTGGGTCATCTCATAACCAAAGGAAACTTGCTCGAAAACCTCTCGATAACACTAGCCTTCTTGCCCAAGGAGGCTCTATGAATTTGTTATTTACCTAAGATTTGTTGCTAATGACTTTATTCTGCTTGATTCATATGCATGGATTGTTATTTGTCAACTTCATGCTTTGTGGATATATGAGCATATGTTGCTGCGGCTATGTATTTATTTACCTTTCCATTTCATGTACCTAGTTGAATTTTGTTGACATGTCATCTAAGCTTATGGCCTGTATGAGTCAAAATTGATCCCTTTAGACTAGGTGATGGCCTAGGCATTTGAGGCAACAATTGATTAAAAGATATAAAAATGCAAATATATAAATATAATATTAAATATGGCAAATACATTGGCAAGAAATTGTTGAGAGGGAGAGAGAACAGAGAGAGGGAGAGTCCAAGAGAGAAGCTGAGAGAAAGGGAGGTTGGAGAGAGAGGGAGGGCACGTAGACTAGTTGGAGCCTACCTATGTCATCGGGGGTAAAGACTGTTGGATAGAGGAAGGTTGCCACTACCCTTGCTGGAGTAAGGGAGATTGTCCTCGCCACTGCCTGAGAGAAGCTGAGAGAAAAGGGGAGGTTGAGAGAGAGAGAGGGCATGTAGACTAGTTGGAGCCTAGTTGTGTCATTGGGGGTAAAGGACTGTTGGATAAAGGAAGGTTGCCCCCGCCTTTGCTGGAGTTAGGGAGATTATCCTCGCCACTGCCTGAGTTAGTGTTGGCGGAGATTTAAGGCCAATCTTCTCCTACTGTTCTTGCTGAGTTAGGATCCTACTCTCTTCTAGCTGCTTAAGTTGCTACCTCCTTTCCTCCATTCAGTGGCCCACACCTTGATCTTGTTTTCCAAAGGGCATAGTGACATAGGGATAAAGAGGAAGATAGGATGGGGACATATAGGGAGTCGGGGAGGGAGAGAGCATAGCTGCAACGAGGAGTTATAGAGGAGAGGGTAGGGATAGAGACAAGGGGGGGGAGGAGATAGGGGGTAGCACAAAGAGAGACCACGAGATAGCGAAGAGAAGGATAGTGGCAGAGTGGAAGATAGTACAATGAGAGATAAGAGAGGAAGAAAGGTAGGGTGGGAATACATCGAGAGAGGGAGAGACTAAGAGAAGTTGAGAGAGAAAGGAAGGTTGGAGGGGGGCACATGTGGTTGTGACCTACCTAAGTCACCGTGTTAAAGGACTGACGGATAGAGGAAGGTCGTCATTGCCTTTGCTAGTGTCGGGGGAGATTGTCCTTGCAGCTGCCAGAGTTAGAGATTGGGGAGATTGCTCTCACCACTACTAGAGATGACGCGGTTGCTGTCACCAAACATGGGGGTGGAAGCGAGAGTGGGCTAGGGTTTGGGTTTGGAATCTAACGAGAGATAGGGTCAGGGAAGAATTGGCGGGGGGGGTACTAGCTTTTAGATGTAGAGTTCATTAGCTAGTGAATAGTGAAATGGAGCAAGAGTTCCACATTGCAGTTCTTTTCTTGTTGCTTGTCCTATTCTATCATTTCCTACGTGTAAATATGGATGTTGTCATGAGATAATTCTGCATAATCTTTGATATCAAAGATTTGTAACTACCCCGTATAAGTAAGATACTTTATACCTCACGATGGAGGTTTCTGGTTATGGTAGCATCATTTCTAATTGATTCAAATCATTGGTTTGTCTTGAAAGTGTCACAGTTTTCTAATGGTGATTTAATTGCTTGTATTTTGTGCACTTTGTCTTGGCTATTATGGCATGACAATTGGAGAAAGGCAATCATCCTTATGGAGCTTTCTATACTGAGTTTTATTATCTCCTATTGTCTTTTCATGCATAGTTCTTTAGTTGACTCGTAACAACTTGACTGTAAAATAAAGCATGGCTTTAAATATTAAATAGAATGTTGGATACTACTTGAGAATTTATAATTCTATCTATTTATGTAATTTATCAATTTGGAATTGTTGGATACATGGTTCTTTTTTCCTCTGGAATCTTTGACTTTCTACGATTGTTGTTAAGCTTGCATGAAATTCAATAGCTCAACTCTCCCATCGTGCTCATCTTAAACTCTACTTGCATCAACTTTTCAAACTTCTTGCACAAAATTTCATTAGTAGCTCCACAGATCCTAGTCAAAGGATATTTGAGAAGGACATCAAATATTCGGTGAGACTAGTATAGGTTACTCTTGCTCCTTTGATAAGGGTAACCAGTCTCGTAGTCACTCGTGTGGGTACGAGCCTCAATGTGATTACTACCTTTGGCATGAACCATTATGCCTAGTCCATGTTGTTCCGTTCTAGTTCCATTGATTTTGTAAGTTAATCCAAGTCCAACATTAAATGTCATTGGCCAAACCTATAAAAATATGTCAATGATATTTTCTTTCAATCTATTTGATAGTTCTCGTAGGAGACCTCATTTTTGGAGCTCACCTCAAAAAGGGAGAGAGGGTTTGATTCCTTGAGTTTTCGTCTATTGGTGTTGGTTTGGTGGGATCCTTTTTGGTCTTAAAATTTTCTATCTTCCTATTGTTTGCTATTTTGTTCAATTGTAACAAAGTTTTTGTTGGTCTGTTCGGAATTAGAAAGTCCTGGTATTGTGCAAATGGCTGCTGGTGAAAGAATTTTCACGAGACATCCTTTTTCTATCCTAAATGTGGAATATGAAACAACACATTGTAAGCATTTTATTCACGAGTATATGTGTATACTAATTGTTTTGTTACTCAGGAGTGTAGGAAATGTTTTTTTTGTGAATTGTTTTTCAGCTTTCGCTAAAATGTAGCCTATTTCTTGGCAGGATGAGATGCGCAACCTTAGTCCATATATTTATATAAAGAGTATCCAGAGATGTTTCTTATTCTTCCCCTAATAATCATAAGTGATCTTTTCATTCTCCTTTTGTCTTCCCTAAACATGTACACAGTTTTGGTAGATGGTTGTAAGTCTACAATTGCTAGACAAATACTTCCTATATAGTTAGGTTGATGATTGAACTATTTAGGAATATGAGAGGGAAATAAAACATAAAAGTTGAGAGAGATGGTGTAAAACATAAAAGTTGAGAAAGCTGGTATATTATTCTATTCCTCATATTACCAAGCGGTATGCATTCTAGAGTCACTCGATCACTAATGTATTTCTGTCATACAGTTCTAAAGAATAAAGAATGTGGCTTGCCGTTAGTCCAATGCATTGTCATAAAGGGTCGACTCAAGTTACAAAAGTGGGGAGTGTATTTTGTGGGTGTTAGGTGAGTACGGGTTAATAAAAATGCTTTTGATCTTTTCTTGGTCCTACACACACTTGTTTTTAGTCTCTCTTTATACACTTTCTTAATTGCATGCATCACTTCTAGGTCCATTTGTAACCAAGGGAAACTTTCATATGACCTACATAGTTTTAGGCAAGAACATGGTGAGATGGTGTGGTCATCGATTGTTACTTTTTTTTTGCAATTCATTGATCTGACATGAAAACCTTAGACCAACACTAGCACTCTACTAGGGTGAGCTATGTGGATTAGTTTTTGAGCATGTGCTAAAATTACCCATAAATTTACTAAATTTTGTATTTTTGTTTTGTGTATTCAATATTATCCTTCTATTAATACTTCTTTTTACCTTGATCACTAAACAAGTCGAGGACATTAGACGATTAATTCTCACGTGTTTGTGTATATATGATGTAGCCCATTAGCAAGAACCTTCTTGCACATACTTGCTTTTAATATATTATGTTCGCTTGCTTAATTGCATGTAGAACTTCTGGTCGATTTGTAACCAAAGGAAACTTTCATATGTCCCACATGGTTTTAGCCAGGAACATAGTGACATGGTGTGGGTCAGTTACCATTTGCTTTTTGCAATGCATCAATCTAACATGAAAATCTTAGAGGAACACTATCACTCTAGCCAGAGTGAGCTCTGTACAATAATTTATGCATGCGCGCTAAATTTACTCTGCAAATTGTCTACCACTTCTACCCTTTTTCTCCCTTTTTGCAATCCAATTGTGTGCATGTTTCTTTAACTTATCATTATAATATTGTGTTTATGTGTACATTATGATTTTTAGGTTCAATATTTCCTTTAGGGATTTATGTTAAATATTAGGAACCTTTACGTCCAGAAACCAAATCAAGTTTCACAGCAATTCATTCTCCGGTAATTTCTTGCCCTACTATTTATCTTGTTTTGTTCACGAGTTATGAAGGTCAATTGTTCTAGTTATTTGACACAAGATAGTACTAAATTTATTGTTTCGTCAGTGTTTGTAGATACAATATTATCATTCTGTTCGTACTTCCCATTTCCTTGACCATTAGATGAGTCAAGGACAATAGATCATTAACTTAGATTCTCATGGCTTTGTGAATGCATCATGTAAACCATCAAGAAGAGCTTTCTTGCATGTGTTCACCTGACCTAGTAAAAGCTTGTAGCTCGTGCAAGTCAAGAACTTTACTTTTACTGGCTCTCTTTAGTCATCACTGTTGCGCCTATACCACCACTAAGTTTCATTCCTTCCTTTTGGCTGCCTAAGATACGTAGATCCAGCTATCTTGAAAATTTTGTGACGGACCACCTATATTCATGATACCTATGATGTTGTACGACTTATGGAAACTAACCAACTCACTTGATCTCTAGCCAATTAAATCAACTTTTCATCAACCTCTTCTTTGGCTTTGTCTTGCCTACCATTTTCTACTTCCTTTGAAGGTAGGACAAGAATCCTTGCTCTTCCTCCTCCTAAGCCTCTTGATCCACCATTGGTCATGATCCCATATCCAGATCTTTGTCATTTACTCATTCAGCTCAAAGAGTTTTCATCTTTATCATTTCAAATGAAGGGCCAATATCCCTCTGATTGTCATACAGCCCCATTTGGTTCTCTACCATTTTCAAAACCACATGTTTGCCTCACCAACTCCTTTCCAGTTGTTTTCAAATCTCTATATTCTCTTTTTTTTTTCTCTTATTTCTCTTACTTTGCATCTCATTTTTTACTTTTTTTTTTTTTTTTATTCTTCATCTTATCTTCTTTGTTCTTCTGACACCCTTATATTTTCTACACTTTTTCCTACTTAGTTCTCATTGTACTTTGAGCTGGTCTGACCCACATTATATGATCTACTTTTGTCAGGCCGTTCATCTAAACACTCCTTCTGTAGGCAATTTTCTTTATAAAACTCATATTTTATGATGGTTAAATGATGTTTATGAGCCTTTTCATTAAGGGAGCATTTCATTGGATGTTTCACTCTTATTAGGTAATAATTATTTTTAAGATTTTCTTTAGCATCATAATTACCATATCATAAGCATAAGAATATCATTACCAACATCACTTTTCTCAAAGTGGTTGTCAACAACATTAGGCCTTGGTTTGTCATTGGTGAGCTTCAAGACCTATCTAAGAAATTTCATACTAAATTGCATCATTCAATTGCATGTTATCCACATGTAGAAGCTCAAGTTGAAGTCAAAAATAAAACTCTCACCAATTCCTCAAGAAAGCTTGCCATTCTTACAACTTTTTAGATAAGTGGGAATGTGTAGTCATTGAAACCTTTTGACTATATTCATAGAAGAAGTTTGATACATTGTGAGAAATAAGTGATTGAGCGTAAATTTAAAGTGGGTAATATAGTGAAAAAGAAAACATGGAAGATCATTAGGCTTAAAAGATAAATTGTAATCAAATTGAGAAGTATTGTCTCGACAATGTCTAGTGGATGTTAATGGGGTAAAGTCATGTCATCCATAGCAGGTTTAGGTAGGAGTTGGCCACCATGGTGTCACGACCCTTTAATGACACTCATTTGGAGTTCAAATTCCCTCTTCATACCTCAAGGAATGACTCAAGGGGCAGTAAACACACACTCACATCTGCCACCAAGTTACAGTAGGTTAGAAATTTGAGACACACTGGAACTAGACTAAGAGGTGAGAGGCGACCCATTTCTCTTCTGTTTCAGCCAAAGGCGAGGGACGGATGTCTTGGGTATGACTATTGAATTCACCCACCGCCTTAGTAGGGGGAATCTCCATAAGGGGAAAATATGTTAAGCCCATCAAAAGAAAAAAGAAAAGTTCAAAAGTTCAAGGCAAAAAAGGTTTAAAAGTTAAAATGAGTGCCAAAAGTCAAAGTAGCGAAAACAAAGAAAGAAAGAAAGAAAGAAAGAAATGGGCATCAAAGCTGTCAAGTAAATCCCAAAGCACCAAATAGATTGAACCCCAAGTGGCAAATAAGGTGAAAGAGGGAAGCCTTCTCAAGCTTCCGAACCTTCTCAAATGGTTTTCTCCTATTTCTTCCCATCTCTTTCAAGGTCACCCCTTTACTTCGAGGAAAGGTAAAAGTAGGTTGAAGATTAAACACTAAATGTAGGTAGTGGTTGGATACAATTCATGCACACTTGCCCTAGTTTGGCTATTATCAAATGGGATGGTAATGAGGACTCTCGATTTCATTCCTATGGATCTAAGTACTACGTTGGTTTCTAGGCAATAAGTTTACCTTGTGGCTTTGGACTTGGGTCAATGCAAGCACTCTATCAACTGGTATGATGCCGCTAATTTTGGGTTAGTGTCCTGCAATTGGCCATTAGGGTTCTAAGGCAATCCATCATATATCGTCTGGGATGTGAGGAAAGAGTTCTGGGTGAAAATAACTAAATTAGAAACCTTTAGGAGAAAATAAATAAAAAGTTCAAAAAGTCAAAAAAATCAAAATGGTCAAAAGCTTAAAAATTAATGAAAAGTATAAATTAAAAAAAATTAAAAAGGAAAAAAAATGTCATGCATGGTGTTAGACAATGTTTTGAGTTTCAATAATCATCAAGGTTTGAAGAGAATATCACAAAAATTTGAAGATAGCTAGGGGCATCCATTCTTTACCACCTTATTGTTCTCACACTCTTCCTTTTATTTTCCTCTTTACTTACCTTGCCACTCCCTCAAAACTCTCATTTTTCCCCTCCTTTCCTCCATCTATTCACCATTTTCCACTTTTTCCATACATAGATCCCCTTAGCATCGATGAATTATCTTATTCTCCCTTATCCTCAATCCACTTGACCAAGTAATGTTTGTTAAGAGGGAGAGAGAACAAAGTGATGGAGAGTCTTAAGAGAGAAGCTGTAACGACCCGCCACCCTATAATCGGGGATCCGATTACTAAATGGATACCGAATCATTAAATTTGGAACCAAACCAGGATCTAAGTAAGTCTGGGAAATAAATAATAAACTAAGCTAAACATTCACATCGCATTGAATTGAAAGGAAAATGCAGAAATTAAAAGTTATTACAATGCGACTCGATACAGCAAATAATCACATACTCCAACAAAAGAGAAATAATTAAGCATACAGGCCAGAAATAAAGATAACAACTACGTCGGGGCATACCCCGGAACAACTACTGACGGCGCGCGACACAGAGCAGCACACCCCCCGCTAAGTCTGCCTGGAGTCCTCACCTGAAAACCGCAGGGGTGAGTCTCAACGAAAAGACACAGTAGGGATCCTTCGATCCCCACTGCCCACACACACACCCACAAATGCAATTACCAAGATACAAGTAAACAAGGTAAGTAAAGCTGTAACACATTATCCTTAATTCTCGATATAAATCACAGGCGTTCGGAATATAACATGCATATCACAGAAATCATTCTACCAAGGAGCCTACAACTCGCGTCTCGGCAAAACGCGTCAACTATGTCTCCGAAAGTGGGAAACAACGACCCGCTGAGACCAAACAGTAACCCCTCGGATAGCACGCTGGCTACCTCGGCGGTTACTCCTTCCCCCAGCAAACACCGACCCACTGAGACCAAACAGCAACCCCTCGGATAGCACGCTGGCTACTCCGGCCCAACTGGCTCAGGTGGTTACTCCTTCCCCCAGTATGAGTGACACTCCAAAGGTACCACTCCGACACCGGTACAAGCTAGCTAACCCCTGGGTTCACCAGGTGACCCTCTCTCACTAGGCGTCACCCCGCCACTGCTCCCGTCAGCGCTGTGTCCCTCCGCACCGACACAGGGTGTCAAACACTACAACTGTCACTCTAGGTGCACAGTAACACAAAACACGGCACAGTGCGATCCGGTCACGTGAGAAGTCCGCGGTCGCACGACACACAACGTAGTGCCATCCGGTCATGAAGAGTCCATCGACATCGAGTGTACTAAAAACATGCTTTTAACCATCTATCGAGCAGTGTAAACACATTTTACTGGCATGGATTAGTGTGGTTCTGGCTTGAATCGCGTCGACCAAGGACGACGCCATTCAAGTCTCCTAAACTGGTTCATGAATTCTCGGCCTCATAATATGGCCTAAAAAGGCGTCGTCACAGTTAGCCGCCTTTTAAAAATGCGTCGGCGTCCTCAGACGCCATTCACACCAAAATCCGGAATTTTGCAGAAAACCTTAATCGGGTGATTTCTGCCTAAAAGGCATCATGGTGGCCCGAGGCTATTCCAAATTGCGTCGTCCATGCACGACGTCTTTTAGCCCCAGAAACCTGGTTCTGTCTCCTACCCGAAGGCTCCCTTTATCACCCCCAAATGCCCCAAAATCAAACTAAACGGAAGAGGAAAAGGAGCAAGCTAATCATTACTAAACCACATTCACAGAAACCCTCATCCTCATTCAAGAAAAGTTCCTAAACATGCTTATTCTACCTAAGAACCATAGACCCGTTGCATGCTTCAAAGTGGTAGAACATGGTTTTAAAATGAAACACTGAGGGAATCGTCATCCTACCGATTCTTGAACTCCTTCTGGCTCCGCCGCCAAACCGTCGCACCGCAGACCGCCGCCGGTACTCCGAGGACACCGCCACTCCGCCGGGACGTCGGCCGCCGTCCGGAGAATGGAACGCCGCGAAGAAAGTGGTGGTGGCAGTGGTGAGAGGTGGAGAGGTGGAAGAGGAAGAAGGGGAAAGGGAAGGGGAAGAGTGGGGAGAGTCGGAGGGTGGAGAGGGTGAGGGGAGAGAGAGTGTGAGGGTGAGAAATGAGGGAAAGGAAGGAGGGCTCACGGGGTAACCAGGAACTAGGTAAAACGCGTCGAGATGTACGGACGCCTCTCAGATGACATGACAGGCCGTTCTGACAGAAGTCTGAAACGCGTCGCCCAAGGCTGACGCCATTCAGACGACAAGACCGGCGCCGTACTCTGACACCGCAGGGCCGCAGTCTGAAACGCGTCGCCCATCATGGACGCCGTTCAGACGACACGAACGGCCTGTACACTCGCAACCCAAGGCCAGCCCACGTGGCATCCACGTAGCACAATCTAAAATGCGTCTGCCACGCCGGACGCCGTTTAAACCGCGTCGCCCAAACTACAGAGTCCGACCCTGAAACTGACCCGATAACCGGATTCGAAACCTCAGTCCTTACATTCTCCCCCCCTTAAAAGAATTTCGCCCCCGAAATTGCCTGCTGGAATTAACGAGGTTGAAACATAAAGATACAAGCTCACAAGAGAACTTACGAGAAAAGGTAAGGAAACTGCTCCCGTATCTCGTCCTCACGCTCCCAGGTTGCCTCGCCCCTGGAGCGGTACTGCCAAATCACCTTGACCAAAGGTACAATCTTGTTCCGAAGGACTTGCTCCCTGCGATCCTCAATACGAACTGGAAACTCTGGAAAAGACAAGTCCTCAGCAATCTCCAACTCTGAAAAGTCTAAAACATGGGACGGATCCTGAACATATTTTCTCAACAAGAAAACATGGAACACATCGTGCACTCCTGCAAGACTGGGCGGCAAGGCCAACTGATACGCGGTTTCCCCAATTCGAGCAAGGATGGGAAAAGGCCCAACATATCGCGGACTCAGCTTGCCTCGCTTTCCGAACCTCATCACGCCCTTAGAGGGTGAGACTCGGAGAAACATGTGGTCCCCAACCTCAAACTCAAGCGGCCTCCTTCGGATATCAGCATAGCTCTTCTGCGTGCTCTGAGCTGAAATCAATCTCTGCTGTACCACCCTGGTAATCTCAGCACACTGCTATACTAACTCTGGCCCTGCTATCTGCCTCTCGCCAATCTCGGACCAACACACCGGGGATCGACACGGCCGCCCGTACAAAGCCTCGTAAGGCGCCATGCCGATACTAGAATGATAACTATTGTTGTAGGCAAACTCCACAGTAGGCAAATGTTGCTCCCAAGAACCTCCCCAGTCTAAGCAACATGCCCTGAGCATATCCTCCAGAGTCTGAATGGTCCTCTCCGACTGCCCATCAGTCTCGGGATGATAGGCCGAACTGAAGGCCAACTGCGTGCCTAAGGCCTTCTGAAAACTCTTCCAGAACCTGGAAGTAAACTTCGGATCCCGATCTTATACGATGGATAAAGGCACCCCGTGTAGAGAGATGATCCGATCTACAAACAACTTAGCCAACTTACCGACTGACCAGTCCTTCCTAATAGCCAGGAAGTGTGCCGACTTGGTCAGCCGATCAACAATAACCCAGATTGCGTCTCTCCTGCTAGGGGATACAGGTAATCCCATCACAAAGTCCATAGTCACATGTTCCCATTTCCATTCCGGGATCGGCAAGGGCTGCAACAACCCTCCCGGTCTCTGATGTTCTGCCTTAACCTGTTGACACGTCATGCACCTAGCCACATACTCAGCCACATCTTTCTTCATACCAGGCCACCAAAAGTGCCTCCTTAAACAATGATACATCTTAGTTGTCCCGGGATGCACTGCATACCTAGAACGGTGCGCCTCATCAAGGACACTCCTGCGCACGTCCTCTTCAGCCAGAACATAGAGTCTGCCTCTAAACCTGACTGTATCGTCATCCCACAACTCCACCTCTGGTCTATGGAGAATCTGTGGTAACTCTACATCTGCCCTCTGAGCCTCAATCACAGCATGGTACACTGCCGGCCTCACAGTCAAGCTGGCCAACACAGCTCTATCATCCTCACGTGGAACCCGAAAGGAAGATTCCACAACCTGCTCAAATAGTCTCCATTCTCGAACTATAAGGTATGACACGACCGTCTTCCGACTCAAGGCATCTGCCACCACATTCGCCTTGCCCGGATGATAAGAAAGGTCGAGGTCATAATCCTTGATTAACTCCATCCACCTACGCTGCCTCAAATTCAAGTCCCTCTGCGTGAACACATACTTCAGGCTCTTATGATCAGTAAAAACCTGAAATTTCTCTCCATACAAATAATGTCTCCATATCTTTAGTGCAAATACCACAGCTACCAATTCCAAATCATGGGTGGGATAGTTCTCCTCTTGCTTCTTTAGCTGCCTAGAAGCATAGGCCACGACCCTACCATGCTGCATTAGAACTGCACCCAAACCTCGACGAGACGCATCTGAATAAACCACAAACCCACCAGAACCTGATGGAAGCACCAACACAGGGGCCGAAGTGAGGCGAGTCTTTAACTCAATGAAACTCCGCTCACACTCCTCGGTCCATACAAAACGAACTCCCTTTCGAGTCAACCTCGACAAGGGGGCCGCTATCGAAGAAAACCCCTGAACAAACTGTCTGTAATAACCTGCTAGCCCCAAGAAGCTCCTGATCTCAGTCACTGAAGTTGGCCTGCTCCAATCCATCACTGCCTCGATCTTGGCTGGATCCACTGCAATGCCCTCACCAGAAATGACATGCCCAAGGAAGTGTACCTTATCTAGCCATAATTCACACTTGCTAAACTTGGCATAGAGTTGGTGCTCTCTCAGGACCTGCAACACCACCCGAAGATGAGTGGCGTGCTCTTCCTCAGAGGAAGAATATATTAAAATATCATCTAAAAATACCACCACAAACTGATCCAGATAGGCCCTGAAGACTCGGTTCATCAGATCCATAAAAGCCGCTGGAGCATTGGTCAAGCCGAAAGGCATAACCAAAAACTCATAATGTCCGTACCGAGTTCTAAAAGCCGTCTTACTAATATCGACCTCACGGATCCTCATCTGATAATATCCAGATCTCAGGTCAATCTTAGAAAACACCTTTGCAGACTGCAGCTGATCCATCAAATCATCGATCCTTGGAAGTGGGTACTTATTCTTTATCGTCACCTGGTTCAGCTGCCTATAATCAATGCACAACCTCAGAGAACCATCCTTCTTCCTGACAAATAGAACTGGAGCACCCCACGGAGAGGTACTGGGACGAATGAAACCCTTATCCAGTAACTCCTGCAACTGCGCCTTCAACTCAGCGAGTTCGGCTGGTGCCATCCGATACGGGGCCTTAGACAAGGGTGCCGTACCCGGTGCAAACTCGATGGTAAACTCGACCTCTCGCTGAGGAGGAAGGCCAGGCAACTCTTCAGGAAACACATCTGCAAAGTCACACACTACAGGCACCTCCCAAGGACTGGGACTGTCACGGACATAGAAACAACAACAGAGGCAAGGAAGGCTTCACAACCACCAGCAAGCAACCTCCGAGACTTAAAGGCAGAAATAAGAATACCTCGAGAAGAGAGCCTAATAACTTGGAAGTAGAAGGTCGGGATGTCCGGAATAGAGAAACGCACCCTCTTCCTGTGGCAGTCCACCTCAGCATAATAAGCTTCCAACCAATCCATGCCCAGGATGATATCAAAATCACGAATGGCAAGCACAACCAACTGGGCGGGTAACTCATGGCCCTTAATGGTCAAGGGAACATCCCTCGAACAATTATAAGATAACATGAAATCCCCAGAAGGAACCTCTACCATTAATCCATCAGATAGCTCAACAACGGGTGCAGAAAGAATATCTATGAACTGCTCATAAATAAAAGAATGCGAAGCACCCGAATCAATCAACACATGTGCAGAGTTCTCAAGGACAAAAAGTGTACCTTCCACCAAGTTGGACGCACGAGCCTCCTTCCTGGTGATAGCTAGCACTCTCCCTTGGGTCCTCGGCTTCTTCTGATCAGCTGGCCCTTGCCTCTGGCCACGCCCCTGCGGGCAAAACCTCGCCACGTGGCCCTGCTGGCCACAAGTATAGCATCTCCCGGAAAAAGCAGGACACTGAGTCCCACCATGAGTACCACCACAATGCTGACAAACTGCTGGAAGCCTCTGAGCCGACTCCTGCTGAGCGCTGGACACCGACTGGCTCTGCTGATCCTGCCTAGGTCTACTACTACCGCTGCTGCCACTACTGCTGCCACCGCCTTGAAAGAATCTCCTAAATCTGGAGCCGAGTGACGATGATCCCGTTCCGGACGAAGGGGCTGCTGCCGCTGCCTTACCCCTGCCACGAGCTGGTCCCTGAGCAGTCAGTCCCCTCTCCCGAGCTGACTGATTCTGCTGTGCCTCCACTGCTGCTGCACACCTAACTGCTGATGCCAAGTCTGTACAACAGTGAGATGCCACAAAGTTCCTCAGACTAAGCCTCAGTCCATCCACAAACCTCTCGGTACTACGCTCCTCATCCCCTGCAATGAAAGGCACAAACCTCCCAAGCGAAACAAACTTCGCCTGGTACTCGAGTACTGTCATACTCCCCTGAGTCAGCTCCATAAATTCCCTTTCCTTGGCCCTCTGGACATGCCTAGGGAAATACTGCGCATTGAATTCCTTTACAAAAGTCTCCCATGAAATCTCCCTGAGACTTCTATCCTCATATGACAAACTCTTCAAAGTGGTCCACCAATCATAGGCGCTATCCTTCAACATGAAGGTAGCCAACGGAGTCCTCTCAACTGCTGCACAATCCATAGTATCAAAAGTCTTCTCCATCTCCCTCAACTAGTGAACGGCCTCATCAGGGTCGGGACGACCGGTGAAATGAGGTGGCCTCAACTTCAGGAATCTCTCTAGTGTAGCTGTAGACCCTCCCCGAGCACTGGAACTCTCACTAGGGTCTCGGGTCTGATATCTAGCCATCGTGTCCATCATAGCCTCCATGAACTGCTCTACGCTCGGCCTACCGGCCTCGGATCCACTAGGAACGTCTCCCCGCTCTCTAATAACCGGCATCCTCTTCCTAGGAGCCATCTAATCACCTACAATCACAAAATCGAAAAGTTCTAATTAGAAACCTAAAACCTATGCTACCGCCGTGCCTGTACGGGATAATGTAATTATTTGCCGGACTCACGACATTTAACCTAGTTATTCATTTATTTGCCAGACCGAATGCTCTGATACCAACTGTAACGACCCGCCACCCTATAATCGGGGATCCGATTACTAAATGGGTACCGAATCATTAAATTTGGAACCAAACCAGGATCTAAGTAAGTCTGAGAAAATAAATAATAAACTAAGCTAAACATTCACATCGCATTGAATTGAAAGGAAAATGCAGAAATTAAAAGTTATTACAATGCGACTCGATACAGCAAATAATTACATACTCCAACAGAAGATAAATAATTAAGCATACAGGCCAGAAATAAAGATAACAACTACGTCGGGGCATACCCCGGAACAACAACTGACGGCGCGCGACACAGAGCAGCACACCCCTCGCTAAGTCTGCCTGGAGTCCTCACCTGAAAACCGCAGGGGTGAGTCTCAACGAAAAGACTCAGTAGGGATCCTTCGATCCCCACTACCCACACACACACCCACAAATGCAATTACCAAGATACAAGTAAACAAGGTAAGTAAAGCTGTAACACATTACCCTTAATTCTCGATATAAACCACAGGCGTTCGGAATATAACATGCATATCACAGAAATCATTCTACCAAGGAGCCTACAACTCGCGTCTCGGCAAAACGCGTCAACTATTTCTCCGAAAGTGGGAAACAACGACCCGCTGAGACCAAACAGTAACCCCTCGGATAGCACGCTGGCTACCTCGGCGGTTACTCCTTCCCCCAGCAAACACCGACCCGCTGAGACCAAACAGCAACCCCTCGGATAGCACGCTGGCTACTCCGGCCCAACTGGCTCAGGTGGTTACTCCTTCCCCCAGCACGAGTGACACTCCAAAGGTACCACTCCGACACCGGTATAAGCTAGCAAACCCCGGGGTTCACCAGGTGACCCTCTCTCACTAGGCGTCACCCCGCCACTGCTCGCGTCAGCGCTGTGTCCCTCCGCACCGACACAGGGTGTCAAACGCTACAACTGTCACTCTAGGTCCACAGTAACACAAAACACGGCACGGTGCGATCCGGTCACCTAAGAAGTCCGCGGTCGCACGACACACAACGTAGTGCCATCCAATCATGAAGAGTCCATCGACATCGAGTGTACTAAAAACATGGCTTTTAACCATCCTCAGACGCCATTCACACCAAAATCCGGAATTTTGCAGAAAACCTTAATCGGGTGATTTCTGCCTAAAAGGCGTCATGGTGGCCCGAGGCTATTCCAAATTGCGTCGTCCATGCACGACGTCTTTTAGCCCCAGAAACCTGGTTCTGTCTCCTGCCCGAAGGCTCCCTTTATCACCCCCAAATGCCCCAAAATCAAACTAAACGGAAGAGGAAAAGGAGCAAGCTAATCATTACTAAACCACATTCACAGAAACCCTCATCCTCATTCAAGAAAAGTTCCTAAACATGCTTATTCTACCCAAGAACCATAGACCCGTTGCATGCTTCAAAGTGGTAGAACATGGTTTTAAAATGAAACACTGAGGGAATCGTCATCCTACCGATTCTTGAACTCCTTCTGGCTCCGCCGCCAAACCGTCGCACCGCAGACCGCCGCCGGTACTCCGAGGACGCCGCCACTCCGCCGGGACGTCGGCCGCCGTCCGGAGAATGGAACGCCGCAAAGAAAGTGGTGGTGGCAGTGGTGAGAGGTGGAGAGGTGGAAGAAGAAGAAGGGGAAAGGGAAGGGGAAGAGTGGGGAGAGTCGGAGGGTGGAGAGGGTGAGGGGAGAGAGAGTGTGAGGGTGAGAAATGAGGGAAAGGAAGGAGGGCTCGCGGGGTAACCAGGAACTAGGTAAAACGCGTCGAGATGTACGGACGCCTATCAGATGACATGATAGGCCGTTCTGACAGAAGTCTGAAACGCGTCGCCCAAGGCTGACGCCATTCAGACGACAAGATCGGCGCCGTACTCTGACATCGCAGGGCCGCAATCTGAAACGCGTCGCCCATCATGGACGCCGTTCAGACGACACGACCGGCCCGTACACTCGCAACCCAAGGCCAGCCCACGTGGCACAATCTAAAACGCGTCTGCCATGCCGGACGCCGTTTAAACCACGTCTCGCAGGCTCGACGCGAAACAGAACAGGGTCCCAGCCCCGTTATAGCCCAAACTATAGAGTCCGACCCTGAAACTGACCCGATAATCGGATTCGAAACCTCAGTCCTTACAGAAGCCAAGAGGGAAAGGGACGTTAAGAGAGAGGGAGGTCACGTAGACTGGCCAGGGCCTAGCTAAGTCACTGGGGTTAAAGGACTATCGGATTAGAGGAAGGTAGTTGTTGCCCTTGCTAGAGTCGGGGAGATCATCCTTACCACTACCAGAGTTATAGTCGACAGAGATATAAGGGCAATCTTCTCATGTTGTTCCTGCTGCGTTAGGATCTTACTCTCTTCTAGTTGCTGCATCATTCCCTCCATTCATTGGCCCACACCTTGATCTTGTTTTTCAAAGGGCAAAGTGACAGAGAAAAAAAGGAAGAGTGGACAGGGACATGCAGAGAGACAAAAAGGCGGAGAGCATAGCTGTCACAAAGAGTTACAGAGAGGGGGTGGGAAGTGAGATGTAAACTCTTGATGTTGACCTCCCTATGGTCTCGAATTGGACATTATGTGTGTGAACTATTTTCTATCCAATTTGACCCCAAATAGTCTAATTAAAAGGTCCATTTTTAAATCTTTTGCAAAACAGGCCATAATTGACTAGACGGCCATAGATGTGGCCGTCTAGTTTTACTAGACGGCCATGTTGCAGGCCTTTCAATAAATTGGACGACTAAATTGTTTGCCCTCTGCTAGCTCTCTCATGCTTGACTTGTTCAACTAACGTTCTCCCAAGACCCGTCGGACATGTCCCACTAACTCTGCGTACGGGCTACTAACCCGATTCCCAAAACCATGATCTCCCTCATTAATCATCTCTGATTGGTCCTTTGCTCGGAGATTTAGACCCTATTTTGAGGATTTTCGGACATGTCTATAAATACCCCACCCAGTCCAACGGGATAGGGGTTGTGAGGGGTTGTGAGGCATAGAGGAATATGGGCCTAAGCCTCAGGGAAGAGGAAGGAAGCGGCGGTTTGAAGAGGAAGATGGGCCTAAGCCTCAGGGAGGAGGAAGGAAGCACTCACATCCATCCCACTGAAGTCCCTGACGAGCTCGCCTTAACACTCGCCTTAACTCCCTCTTCTCCTTCCTTTCGTCCCCTGCATCTTCGCAATACTCGCATTTTTTTTTTTATTGCACTCATTCCCACTCATTGTCATACACATGCTTGCATACATCATGTAGGACATCTTTAGCACCTATTCTCAAAGGTTTTCTAAAACAAAAAAATGGGAGGTGAGTAGCCATACCACTTGGTCACTTTCCATCTTAGTCACCCAACTGGTGTGCTTTCCTCTAACTGTCTTTTAATTTTCTTTTTGTGTGAATATTACCACTCTTTTTAGCATTAATCGAGTCCTTTTTTCTTTCTATCATTGTTCACAGGAACCAAACGCACAGATACCCGGTTCTTCGTCTTGGCGGAGACGAAGAGGAGGAGCCTTCAATCCCTGTCAGCTCAAGACGCGATCACTTCCTACATCCTACGAGGCACGGGTCCCACAATAATATTCCTGGTGATTACAATCAATTTCTTTTTTTCTTCATCACAGTGTTGTAGCCCTGTAGGCCCTTAAAGTTCTTACGAAGAAAAAGAAAGGAGGACGATTCGGGTGCCTACAACCCTCTAGCGATCATGGTGGGACTCTCTAACACTGTTGGACGTACGATAATCTCTAAAATTGTGTTTAAAGATCATTTACATCAGATGGCAGCTCTTGTTGCTATCCACTTTCTGAACGGCCAGTTGACTGGGCGTCTACATTAGTGAACAACCAACTACCTGGCCGTCCACCTGTGTAAACGGCCAGGTGCCTGGCCGTTGAGGCTTGCCAACGGCCAGCTAGCTAGCCGTTTAGTTTTGTTGACAGCCGGCTTGTTGGCCATCCACTGTTCATTTTTTCCTACAAATATGTTTGGTGAGTTCCTTTTGGGGGTTGTTTGGGGTTGTACTACGCCAATTTTGAGAAGAGTCATCACCATCTCTTTAAGAAACACCCTCCCGCTAGATATGACTCTCCACCTGGGATTCCCATCTGGGCGTGACTAGTACCATACCTCAGAAGACCCAGTACCAAAGTTCTTTCAACAAAGCCCACTCTTAAGTGTGCCAACCAACTCCAAACCTAGCCTTTCCACCAATTTTGACCAACACTGTCACGCCCCTCATCCGTTTCAGTCATTCAAACTCACTTCGGATTCAAGTTACATAACTACATAACCAAATAACATACAAATCGAAGATGAATGATGAGAGACAAATAAACCAAGCAATCAAGATGCCATTTACCATCATTAAATCTAAATATTCTACTATATTGTCATAACCAGGATCCTCAAATTTCATCAAATATGTAGTGGAAATAAATCTCTCAACTCACTAAAGAAATACAAAAGTACATATTCTCTCTCAATTTCCTACTGCATCAAATCTAAAAGAACACTAAATCTAATCTTAGATAACCTCTAAATGAGTATAAATCAAATTTACTAAGCAAAGCTCTCTTCCTCAGCTAACTCTCCCTCCTTAGTCTTTGAAAATGTTAGTAGGAGTTTAAGAGTACAACCACTTAGTAGGCAAATCAAACCTATCAAATGCTAATAGTATAATAATTGAAAAGTAATTATATCAAATTTACATAGAATTCACAGTTCTACATATAACTCAAATAAGATCATGATACAAAATATGGTCAAATATAAATTACCAAATCACGTTTGTTTTCTAATAGTAAGAACAAATTGAACTAGCATATACCATATACGGTATGATCATATTCTGATTTAACTAAATAAGTCTACTAACCGTTATCAAAATATATCACATATCAAACTAAACATATAGCAAATTTGTAATGGCAAAGTAGTTTATCAAATCAAAGTTCACATTGTCAGAACAACTAATCAGAATGAACATAGATTCTTAATTAAACAATTAGATCAAAATAATTGAGTACAGATGTCAAAAGAACAAACGTAGTAGATTATAAGTTGAATCAAATGGATCTAAACAACAAATTATACTTCATAATTATATGTCAAACAAATCAAGTCTAAACATATCAAATAGACATGCATTCAACCACCATATACGGAGTCGAACAAACAAATACTAAAGTATATAGGTTAGTATGCTAAGGTCTTGACACATACATAGTCGAAGAGTCTATTGTCCCACCTCAGATGTCTACATACAAGACACAATCACCGGGATTTTTCCGTTGCCCACGGGCAGAACTCATACACATACGCTTATAAAATGAGCCCGGTCTCCTTAAGATGACAATGTCCAAACATATATCCAGCAAATAGGGCATAAACATATTTTTATATATTTCATAATAATCATGGATCATTTTTAATCTAACGGTTAAGGAGAGGGACTTTTGTAAGAAAGGAGGACCCTAATAAGTTTCATATAAATAAATTAAGAAATTAATAATTTTTTATAATTATCAAAAATAATATACGATTATGAAATTAGAATCGGAAACAAATCAGAAACGGAAAATGCACTTTCCGATCTTATCGAAAATGGAAACAAAAAATGTATTTTTTAATTTTATCAGAAACGAAAATAGGTTATTGTTATCGGAATCGGAAAAGGAAACACATGTTTTCATTTCCGTATCCTATCCGTTTATAGCCCTACACGTCAGGGACAATAGACGTGTTTTGGATGCGTTTTTAAATCACGTCGATCGCGACGACACGTTCTAATAGGGATTTTCTGAACTTGCATATTTTGTGAATTTGATCAAAAATTGATAAAATAAGATGAGAATTGATATTATAGATGCATAGAATATTCTTCCAGAAATTATGTTTGACCATTTTTGAAAATCAATTTTTTTTTATTTTAATACAAAATATCATTTAATGGGTTATCATCACCTATCTCAAGAATATGAAGAACGCTCTTCTCTAATGCCTTTCAATCACCTTCTAGCACTTCAATCTCGATTTTCTTATGATGTAAGGCTTCTCCCACGACCTCTAAATCTCATAGAACAACAATCCATCTGTTACAATCAATTTCCAAATAGAATTTAATCAAAACACTTCTCTTTCTCATGAAGAACACTATGTTCTTACCTCTTATCTTAAAGTTACATGGAAGAGGCCCTATGTACTACCATTATACTCACGCCATTTTCAAAATTCAGGGTTTATTCTATAGTGGACAACCATTATACTCACGAGACCCTGTAATGGTGGGAGCCTCATGGCACTTGGCTACCCCTTTTTAGTGAGTAACCATTAAATTACAGTTATCAATGCTTTTGATCTTGACAAGCAAGTTAAAGAAACACCTAGTTCAAATTCCACTTACAGTGTAAATTCCATTTGTGGTCAAGCCTAAGACTAGAGAATAAGTGAAAGGCAAAATGGAAGATGAGGAAAGAGAAAGCTCCACTTACATACCATGCTTTGACATTGTAATGCATGTTCCATGTAAGATGTCTGCAAGCCACACATCTCAACCAAACCGATGAGTTTATTTTGTTGCAATGTTGAATTTATTCAAGAATTAGTAGTTAAATAACAAAAAAGTTGAAACATGGAATGGGGGAGAGGAGTTGTTAGATATGGGGTTAAACAACATATTGTTGAAATTAATAGTAAGCCATTTCCTACACATCATAGAGACCAGCAAAAATGTTAATTGGGAAAACCAGAGCATAAGTGACCTCTTGGCATCTCTCTCTCTCTAAAATATTTTAACAAGCAAACATTTTGCAATTTCTAGCACCCTTGCCATGTGATATCATTATGAAAAATATCATGAGAAAACAAAAGAGAAGATGCTAGCACATCGGTTAAAGAGGTTGATCTATTTGTGCATCTTGGGTTTGTGTCAATTATGTAGCACTGAACTACATATATCATATGTGAATAAAAATTATTCAAAATGTGATCCAAATGTTCACAGAGAACAAATCAAAGCTTGGATATAATTGTTCTACTATCTACCCCTTTGTTGAACCAGAACTGAATAGTATTTTTGAGGAAGGGATTTGAATTTCACTTTACGAGATTTCGCATGCCTATATGATTTGAATTATTTGATTCTGCAGCTGGTCTTGTGGTGAAAATGCATTTGCACCATACAGAATCTTCAAGAGATTCCATAGTCTTCAAAGCAGAATCCTATAAATCCAACCTGCAATTCCTGTAGACCTCTCTCTTTATATATATATATATATATATATATATATATATATATATATATATATATATATATATATTTATATATCCCATGCCCTCCACCCAAAACCCTACCCTCTCTCTCTCTCTCTCTCTCTCTCTCTCTCTCTCTCTCTCTCTCTCTCTCTCTCTCTCTCTCTCTCTCTCTCTGTGTATGAAATGGCCATCCCATGCTCTCTATCTATCATGCCCTCCACCCTCCCTCCAATGGGGATGTTTTCTTTAATTCTCTTGTTCCTTTTGTTTGTTAAACTTTGAGAACTTGGGATTAGCCCTCAGGGAGTCTAGGAATTTGGATCAAGTATGGATCAGTGAACTTGATCTCTCCCCATTGACCTTGAGTCAGTGTTAATTATGCCAATCAACGATTAGCAACCCTAGATTAACCATCCAGTGATGCCCATTAATAGTAACACACTAATGCAATCTAAACTTAAATGAGTCACAAAGCATTGCAAGAGACTTTAGCATGAGCCAATCTCATTCTTAGAAACTTTAGCATGAGTCAATTACATTCTCAAAGGATATGTGAAGGCATGCTTATGAAATTCCTTTTTATCCACAAAGGGGGTTCTTAAGGGACATAACCCTTAGAAGGATGCTCAGACGATCGACTCTTGAATGGAGATGAAATTCCTATAGAGATCCTTAAAAGAGTACATTCGTAGAGGATTTTTTTAAAGAGAGATGTCTTTTAAGACCCTTGGAGGATACTTAGGCAGCTTGTCCTTTGAAAAAGACTCTTTAAAGGATAACCCGAATAACTTTAAAAAGATATTTAAAAGATACATATAATTTCCTTAAGAGACATTATCCAAACTCTTTCTCCTTTAAGTATCCTTTTAGATGAAGCCCTTAAAGAATCCTTTAGCATCCTTCAAAACGTGTGTATTTAATTGAATTCATCATGCCAAGAATCGTGCATCTTAAGTTCAAACAGTCCACTTTCATTCATTTATGAATTGCAAATATTGTGATTTGATTAATGGGCACAATCGCAGCCCATTTAATCGATAATCATAAAAAATAATGGCCATTCATATGATATGGGTAAACCAACATTGGTCATTTGGACAATATAAATGAACCAAGAATTTGGTCATTCAAACCACATGAATGGACCACATAACATGAAGCAAACCATACATTTTAAAGAGACTTGGCCTCCCAACCAATGTGAATGGACCACCACATGACTCATTTTAAAGAGTTTTGACCATCCAAACAATATGAATGGACCACTTTTATTAGAAGCAAAGTTCGGTCATTCAACCAATATGAATGAACCATTCATCTCAAACAAAATTGGTCATTCAAACGATATGAATGAACCATTGTTTTACAAGAATTTCATCATTCAACTAATATGAATGAACCATTTATTATAATCTTCTCCTTTGTTTTAATGATCAATTACAGGAAAAAAATGACAAGCTCTTGAAGGAGTCTTGCAAGGATTCGGGGTCTTCAAAGCTCCAAGTCTTCAGCAAGGCAGCGTCTCCGTCCTTCTCCATGTTTTTGTTTTCTTCTCTTTTGTAGCAGCCCACCTAGGGGGTATTTATAGTGTGAGAGGAGAGAGAGATGGAGAAAGAGGGGGGTACGGTGGCACCCCCACCAGTGGGGGGGAAGCCACCGGTGGCTCCCTCTCTTGGCCTCTCTCTCCCTCCTCTTTTTTTTTTCTTTCCCCCTCCTTTTTTTCTTTTATTTTACATGTCCTCTCCCTTTTCTTTTTTTCCCCAAAAAAATATCTTCAACAAATGCCCCCCCACGAGACGTGTGTCGGAGGCAAGGATAGAGGCATGTATCCCATGAATTGGCTTCATACTCTTTTATTGGCTTCATCGCATGCGAACAGCTTGCATTCGATCTGTATAAACCTTCTTGGGACCTTTGGGAGGAAACTGATCTTTATTGGCCTTGAATTGATGTCAGCTTGGTGGAGTTGCGCCTTCTTTGGGTTCTGCATAGCCCTACTTCATGTGTTCTGGTGAACAAAAAATGCTCAACTAGGTCACATTTGTGATTTTCGAGTCAGGCCCAACTGAATAACCTTGGTGGGTCCTGACTAGTGTCTTTTGGACTTTTGGAGTTTTTCCTCTAGCTTCTTGGATGCACCAAGCAACATCATGACCTTATGGAGTCTTTAAGTCATTGGGCCTTAATGGCTTGGGGACCTTTTAGGAAATGCTCAGGCGATCTCCTTTGTCTCTTGGCAACTGCCCAAACCTTGGGTTTTAGGATGCAAGACACCTGCTTCTGGCTTTTTCATGCACGCTATGCAAAGTTCCATGAATTGGCCAATATTTTGAATAAGCTTTACGAGTCATGCATGGCACTGACTCAACTTTGTTTCTCGCCTTCTAACGACACTTGAAATTTTCGAGATGCCAATTTTTTTTTTTCAGCTTTTTGGATGCATTTGACAATACCCAAATATTTTGACTTTTTGGGGCCTTCTAGTCTTCATGACTTCGGGCTCTCCTTGAAAAAGTTTGGGCAATATATTTTATCTTTCAACACTTGTCCGGCTTCAAGACTTCAAGACGCTATTTTGGCTTTTCCACGTGCTAGTAAGAGCACCTTGAAGTGGCCAAGACTTTGGCCATGACGAGTCAGTCTAATTGGAAGTACTTTGTCTCCCTTTGTGAGTCTCCAATTGCGTTAACTCACTTTACTTCTTGCCATCCAACGGCACTTGAAATCTTCATAACACCAAATACTCCTTTTTGGTTTCCCGGGCATTCGAAGGCATGTTCTAAAATAGCCTGACTTACGCAGCCCTCAAGGCAGATGCAACTTGTGAGTGTTGTGCAATGTCGGTCCTCTGCCATTTCCCATCATTTGCTCATATTTTCAAACCTTTTTGGTATGAACAACCCATTTTTGACTTTTTAAAGAGGCGATGCCTATGAGGTTATGGTCTTTTTCATCCATTGTATATTTTGACATTAGAATATCTAACTTTTGATTTTTGAACATTTTAATGTGCGAACAAATTTGATTCGTCGTGGTAATAGTTTCTATTGTCTGAGGCAAATTTTTAAATTTTCTATTAAAAAAAGAAAACCATAGTAATATTGGAAGCACTGATTTTTTCTTCTTCATAAAATTTTATGTAATTAAAAAAATGATAATGTGAAAAGATCATCCTTATTTAATTTTTTAGTAAAACTTGCTGCACCACCAGATGTTATTATGGCGCCTGACAGTGCAACTAATTTATTTATTTTTGAATTTTTTTTTTTGGAAAACCTCAACTCACCCTACCTAACATATAACCCAATCTTGGATCGGACGATGTGAAAAAAGATGAAAAATCGAAAAACGACCTCAAATGAATAGTAAAAACAATTTTTAATGTTCATTGTGGATTGATTTTTGGTTTATTTTTTTTGTTCATTTGGAATCGATTTCAATTTTTCATCATTTTATCGGGTCGTTCGATCTAAGATCGGATTGTACGATCGGATAAGGCACCATAGGGTACATCAAAAGAAAAAATTGGCTGCACCACCAGGAGGCCTAATAGCCCCTAGCTGTGCAACAAGTTGAACCCTTAATTTTTATATAGAAGGGAATAAGGAGAATGACGCGCAGGATCAGAAAACAGCATGCACAAGCTAGTCAATGGCACTAGCATCCAATGACAATGCACTCACTACACTTATAAATAATGCCAGTTTCAATATTGGACTAACTTGAAAGGATACAAGTTTGAAGGTAAACAAAAGAATACCAAGTTTATTCGATCTAGTTATTTAGGATGTTGAAAATGAAACATTTGTCTTCAAATTCAATTATCTAATCATCGTTTATATGACTAGATATAAAATTAATCGATAAAATATATAATCCTAATCCATTTTTACCAGTGATACAACTAAATCAACGGTTGTTTCTATATCCAAAGTGCTTATTACTCTTTGTTTTGCAATTAACTAAGATATAGTAGACTTGCCTTAAGAAGCCCCTGTGGGCCCATTATGGTGGCTATCCAAATGCCTAGATGCTCTGATGGCCCTCTATAGCTCGAACATTTTTGATGGAGAAGGATCCATCATTCCCAGTTGTCGTCTAAATTTGGTAGTCCTGCATGAAATGAAGTGCCATCCTCTGTAGAAAAAGGGTGTATTATTTATAAAACAAGGATTCAAGTTATGATGAAGAGATGAGATCTTTTGGCCTCTTTTTTTTCTTTTTGGATACACTCCCCCTCACGCAAAACCCATACGAGTTAAGACATACAAAGTCCTTGTGAGTGAAGGCATAGAAAGTCTAAGAAAAAGTCAAAAAATCTCATCTTAATATTAAGACGTTGGAATCCGTACATGAAGTATTGTTGGCCTTTTTTGGATACACTCCCTCTCATGCAAAACCCATATGAGTTAAGACATACAAAAGACTTTCTGAATGAAAGCATACAAAGTCTAAAAAAAAGTTAGAAAATCTCGTCTTCATATTAATATGTTGGAATCCATGCATGAAGTACTATATGTAAACCTTGCATTCTTTTGTCATGATCCTGATCCTGCTTCTCTAGGTAAAGTCAAGCCAACGTAGGCAGAAACTGCCAATGTGTCTATAGACTCAACATCATTTGTTTAAATGTTAAAATACTTAATTGCAAGCATGGATACCGAGAAGCAAGAGTTTTTTTTAAATAAAGGAAAGATGTTGGATAATGGTGCTTCTTCTTGAGAAACTAGTAATTAATTATTTTTCTTCGTAGTTATATCAACATGATCCAATGTTATCTTTTTATTTTTAAATGGACTCACTCTTATACCATCCAGATCTAAGATACATTGTCCTCCTCCAAGGAGAGATGAGTCTTCTGGACTTGATTCTCTAGATCAAAGGGTACTCCCATTCACATGTGCCAAAAGTGAATTAGTCATTTGACCAGATAAAGTAGGTACAGTACCTGATTTACTCTCCCACACTTTTTTCTCTCTCCACTATAGTTGACCTACTTTCTTCAGGCTGGTCGCCGGGAGGTTCATAGTATACCCAGATTTTGGCATTGGTTTCACTTTCGAACACAATCTAGGGAGTCATACTAAAGGGTCCAGGCTAGGGATCGACCTTCCAAGCAACTGCCACACATGGTGTCATAGACTTCCTCGATTACCCTTGATTTTGTGGAGGAATTTTGTAACACCCCTGGTCCAAATGATATTGAACTGCTCCAGGTTGACTCACTTGGATCGATGTATTATCGGGCCGAAACTCAATCATTAACAATTCATACATTGCGGATGATAAGTAGGAATTAGAAAGAAGAGAATAATGCACATACATGTACAAAAAGAGTCTCATACATCAGACGATTCATGCATATCCAACAGCTAAGCAAAAACAAAGTTCAAATAAAATTATTACATAGCAAAATATTCACCACAAGAAAGAAGATAACTGTTGAATTCTAGTCAATACGCTAAGCCAAAGTCCACCAGAAGCACAATTAAGCCCAAAAGTCACTATCTCTTTAAGACTCCTTCCGCTCCATGGAACTAAAAAGGAAGGGGTTGAGTCTCAACAATAAAGAGCTAAGTAGGGATCCGGTGCCCATGAAGGCCCATGAAATCACTACTGAATGCAAAACAAAATCCATCTAATAAGAAAGATACTATCCACAATAATGACTATGTCTATCTAATTCTATCATCAATTCATTAATCCATTCCATGACAATTCATATTTTTATTAGTAATCACATCATATCAGTCCCGTATCATCGAAAATCATATATAGAATTGAATAAATGGTGCGACAGGGAAGTAGCAATACTAGCAATCAATTAGTCATCTGTCTCATATCTCATACTTGGAAATCCTGTTAGATTCCTCATCCATCAATGTCGCTCTACCCTTCTTGGACCTCTGGAAATCTATGAAGGTGCGGCAAAGAAGCAAGGCCGTCTGAGGGACGCAGGATACTACTACGAAGTCCAACCCTCAATCGAGTTACGCACACAAGTGGGTTTTCACCTGCCACTACCCGTGGTCAATCATATCACAAAGAAGCCCAGGTTCTGGACATTTGGACCATATCTTCGAGGCTGAGCCTGGGACCCTGACTTGACCCTATTTATAAGGTTAAAACTCTTACCCTCTTCCTAGAAAGATAGATCTAAGAACGGATAACCAATGCTAGTGAGGCTAGTCAACCATTCACATTTAAGAACATAAAGCATTTCATGATAACTCTCTAAAACAAAGCATCACACATTCACAATTGATCAAAACCTATAACATAAATAGAAGTTTGCATAATTATAGGTGATAATTGGAGGTTCAAAAGTCCATTAATCATTAATCAACTTAAACATCACATAATCGAAGGTTTTCCAGTGATTCGGGCACTTAAAATAAGCCTACATGGTTTCCCAGAGTTAGTGGTGTCGACACCCTGATTGTTGGTGTCGACACCCTAGCTCGTAGGGCCCAAAACAAAACGCTGGAGCTGGTGGTGTCAACAGCAGCAGTAGTAGTGTCGACACCTTGGGTATTCCAAGGCCCCGAAAATTGGACTGCAAAGTTAGCTTAACTTTGAAAGGCCATAATTGTCAATATACACCTCCAAATTGGAAACTTTTTTTTTTTTTTTGTATGAAAGCGTATTGAGTTAGATATGTCATATTAGAAAATCAAGTCAATTGGAGCATCAGACAAGATGTGGTGATTAAAACACTAACTGACTATCAATTTTCAGAGACAACCACACACCTATGAAGATGAGGGTCTATCTCACTCAAATCTCAACCAAACTCATGAAATTTAAACTGGAGTAACTAGACATATATATCAAAAAAATTATGCAACATGCAAACCAATAATTATTATAGAGATCACATTAATCATCAAAACTTGAGCAATCTTTTATTCCCGGACTGCACTTCCAAACATGATAACTATGGTGTTCATTACTCGATCCACATTCTATATCACAAACTAAGAACTTAGGGGAATGAGTAATCATAAGAAACACAACAATAGACAAATGCGAACCAATTTAAAGCCATGAAACCAACATGCACACAGAATTTCAAAGAAACCACTTCATGGCATCACCATACCCAGTCTTGATCTCCTCAAAACCCAAGGAGCCTTCTAGAACCACCCTAAGTTCAAAGAGAAGAGGAAGAAGATGATGAACCAGGTGACCCAAGTTAGAGGGGTCGTCCTCCTCCAAGAATTCCACCAAAATATCTCAAAACCAACACCAAGAACCTTCAAAAGAGCTCCCAAATCCCAAGAGAGCTTCAATGCACTGATCCAAACCTCTCACACCCACATGTAGCCTCCAAACCTCCTTCAAGCACTAAGAACAAGAGAGATGAGAGCTGAAGCAAGTGGGAAGAGAAGGGGGGTCGAATCTAACACATGACGCCTATATAAAGCATAAGAAAATTATAAATAAGTCCATCTCTTGCCAAAAATAACCCCTCCATCCACTTATACACCTAATGGGCCATCCAAAATCCATCCAAATGAGCCCAATAACACCCCAATGGGTCCAATCGTCAACCCACTAATCAAAATCATACAAAGTCACATAATAATCTAATCTAAAGTAGCTCTAATTGAGTTATCATACTCAAAGACAAACTTTAATTCAATCTACTTAAATCACATCTAACGCATTCAATTAAACATAAATCACCAAATATTCATCACAAGATCTATTTAACTCAAAATAAATAAAATTAAGAAATTTAAGTCCGTTCAATTTCGGTCAAACTTAGTCAAAATAGATAAATCGACTCAAAATCATGAACTGAAGAGCCGAGGTATTACACCCTCTCTTCCTGAAAATAAATTTTGTCCTCAAAATTTAAGCATAATCAACATGAACATAATCATATCAAAAGAACCAAACTATGTGCCAAACAGGTAAGCCTCAGTTTGTTTGCAGAATAGCTTAAACCAGAATAAGGAGGAAGGGATTTCTTAAACCAGAATAAGAGGTATTTTAGTTTGGTAAGTAGTTGGTATTCCACCCAGAATAAGTAGAATTGCACTGCGCTATTCCAAGTGATTTGGTAGGAATAAGTAGAATAAAGAAGAAAATAAAGAGTGGAATAAAGAATTCTCTTCCCCCATGTTATTCCGCTTAACCCCTGGTATAACCCATAGCACCCTGGGTTAAGCACTCCCCTCCACCAAAGTGGGTTAAAAGGTTTTAGGAGAATAAAACATCCTATTCAGGGCTTATTCCACAAACAAAGTGAGGCTAGTTCTAATCTCACCTTCACGCTCCCAAGTGGCATCTTCACCCGAATGATATTGCCAAATCACCTTCACTATAGGAATTATTTTATTTATTAACACTTTTTCTTTCCAATCAGTTATCCGAATGCGATACTCTTTTATAGACAAATTCAGCTCCACCTCAATTGGATCAATCTCTATCACATGTGAAGGATCCGGCACGTACTTCTTAAGCATTGACATATGAAACACATCATGAACTACTGCAAAGTCTGCCACTCCAATCTTCTGAATAATTCTAAAAGGTTCACATACGTAGGATTCAATTTTCCACACCTTCCAAATTGGACTACACCCTTAGTTGGTGATACTTTCAAGAATACCTAATCTCTTGCTTCAAATTCTATTGGGCTGCAGTGTTGATCAACATGACTCTTCTGACGACTCTAAGCTGTTTGCAACTTTGGCGAATCAATTGAACTTTCTCCACTATCTCCTCAATCAAATCCACTCGAAATATCTTCCTTTCTTCAACCTCACTCCAACAAAGAGGTGATCGACAAGGTCTACCGTATAAGGCTTCATAAGGAGCCATGCCAATACTAGAATGAAATCTATTGTTATACCAAAGGCAAAGCTTACTCCCAACCATCATTCCACTCCAAACAACAAGCTCTCAACATATCTTCTAAAGTCTGAATAATCCTCTCTGATTGTAAATCTATCTGAGGGTGATATGCTGAGCTAAAGCCCAACTATGTACCCAAAGCTTGCTGAAATCTCCTCCAAAACTTGGATGTAAATCTAGGGTCACGATCAGAGACAATAGAAACTAGAATTCTATGCAACCTCACCACTTGATTGACATACAATTTTGCCAACTTACTACTTGCCCAGGTCGTGTTAACTGCTAAGAATCTAGCTGACTTGGTTAATCTATCAACAATCATCCAAATGCCATCACAATGCTTCTTGGTCCTAGTTAATCGTACAACAAAATCTATAGTTACATGCTCCCATTTCCATTCTGAAATCCCCAATGGCTGCAATAATCCACCTGGTCTTCTATGCTCTGCCTTCACCTGGTGGAAAATGTTGCTTCAAATTGCGATACATCTTAGTCTCTCCTAGATGTATGGAGTACTTAGATCTATGGGCTTCATCTAGCAACTCCTTTTTCAACTCTTCCCCATCTAGAACATATAATATGCTCCTGAATCTCACTATATTGTCATCACAATATACCACATTAGACAATTGTAAGATATGAGGCAACTCTGGATCTGAATGTTGAGCCACCACTAAATGGGAATACAATGATGGTCTCACCACTAGACTAGCCACAAGTGTCTCAGATTTATCCTTGGGAATCCTATATAAGACATCAGAAGCTTGTTCAAACAATCTCCACTCTTTCACTATCAAACCAGATATCACAACCTTCCTACTCAAAGCATTAGCCACCACATTAGCTTTGCCAGGATAATAAGCAAGATAGAAGTCGTAATCCTTCAGATACTGTAACCATCTCCTCTGCCTCAAATTGAGGTCTCATTGGAAAAACTAGTACTTCAAACTCTTACAATCCGTGAATACCTCAAATCTCTCTCTATAAAGGTAATGCCTCCACAACTTCAAACCAAACATAACTGCTACCAACTCCAAATCATATGTAGGATAATTCTCTTCATGCATTTTCAGCTGACGAGAAGCATAGGCCACAACCCTACCATGTTGCCTCAACATTGCACCCAAACCAATCCTAGAAGCATCTGTAAACACTACAAATCCACTTGCTCCTGATGGTAAAACCAAGATTGGTGCCGAGGTCAAACGAGCCTTCAACTCTTGAAATCTCTATTTACAATATTCACTCCATTCAAACTTCACTCTTTTCCTAGTTAACTTAGTCATAGGTGCTGCAACAGAAGAAAAACTATGAATAGACCTCCTATAATAACCTGCCAAGCCAAGTAAACTACGGATATCTGAAACAGTCTTCGACCTTTGCCATTTCAATATTGTTTCAACTTTGGCTAAGTTAACTGCTACACCATCCTTAGATATCACATGACCAAAAAACTAAACTTCTTTCAACTAGAATTCACATTTAAAAAATTTAGCAAAAAGCCTATTCTCCCTCAAAGTCTGCAATACAATTCTCAAGTGATAAGCATGCTCCTCTTCATTAGCAAAATAGATCAGAATATCATCAATAAAAACTATCATGAACTGATCTATATAAGAATGAAACATTCTATTCATCATGTCCATGAATGTTGCTGGTGCATTCATCAACCCAAATGTCATAACCAAGGACTTATAATGCCCATATCAGGTTCAGAATGCAATCTTGTGAACATCTCCCTACATAATTCTCAACTAATAATATTCTGATCTCAAGCCAATCTTCGAAAAGATTGAGGCAGATTGGAGTTGATCAAATAAATCATCAATCCTAGGCAAAGGGTACTTATTCTTTATTGTAATTTGATTTAACATTCTATAATCAACACGCATTCTTAAGTAACCATCCTTCTTCTTCACAAACAACACTCCCAAGATGAAACACAAGGTCTGATGAAACCACGACCCAATAAATCTTGCAATTGAGTCTTAAGCTCCTTCAATACATGTAAGGAGCCTTAGAAATAGGTGCTAATCTGGATATCAAATCAATGTGAAACTCCACTTCACGATGTAAAGGTAGACCGGGAAGGTCATTAGGAAAAAAATCAACAAATTCTCGAGCCACCGCCATATCATGAACTCCAGGATGCTCCAAGACCATGGAAAATCCCGACAATACAACCACTGAAGGTAAATAAGTAAGGACAGAGATAAGAACACATCTAAAAGAGTCAGATATACCTTTAAATGAAAAAGAAGCTTCTCCTTGCGTGCCGAAAGTAACTTTCTTTTCTGCACAATCCACATGCGCCTTATAGTTGATGCCTTGACCCTTGGGCTAGGTGCTTTGACAAATGACCTACCAACGTCTTCTTTCCATTCTTATAATAATATGTCCATTTTAATCATAGAAAAGAGAATTGGAAGTTTACCTTATTTTAATATTGGAAGCAGTCATTTAGGCTCATGCAGGCTCACAAGTGATTGGATGTTTTGCTTCTCAAAAAAATATGTTGGCGTGATGAAGTGGACAGCTTGGTTGACTAAATAATTGTGTGATCAATTTATTCACAGGATTCATCATGATTTGACTATTGAATAAAGCAACTAGTTGATTTTACAGCAAAATATTTAAAACAATATCGCTTGTTCGATTTGTCTACAAAATACACATACTATTAACTAATACATGCAGGAGGTAAGTGTATGAGATATCACAACTATTACAGGTGCTTGTATTGTAAAAAAAACAACATACCCATTACCGTGAAGGTTTGACTATTGTGCCTCAATTATGTTCAACATGTCAAACTATTTGGAATAAATCGAAAGAGGTCTACCGCCTAATTGAGTTAACTAAAATTTAGGCAAAGCTATATCTCCTAATCATGAAGTCCATATATGTGATTGGTAGGTGGACTCTGCGACTAAGAGTGCTATGTGTCGTGTTTAAAGCTGAAGTGTATCGACTATTGAGTTATTCTTGAAGTTTTCAAGTTCACCTATCAAAGTTTACTAAGGAAGGTAATAGGTGAAGGACGAAGAGGTTAACCTAATAGCACTCTACCTAAAGGGTAGGAATAAAGAGAACATAGGCGGAGTTTGAGTTGATGGATATAGGTGTCCTCTAAGTCAATCATAAGGCACCTATTACAATCTGATTCATTAATAAATGCCATTTATTTCATTATGTAGATTAACATATTTATAATTATGCATAATGAAGTCCATGAATGTGTGCAATAGTTATCGGATTATGATGAGATCATAATAATGAGACTAATAACTTATAAACACATATTCTTCATTATTCCTAGTCGTAGGATGTTTGAGAAAGACATCCAACATTTGGTAAGACAGTACAAGTTATTCCAGCTCATATGATGAGGATGACTGATCTCATTAGTCACTTGTGTGGAGACACAATGGTGAACCTGTAAGTGCTCATTAGGGAATGAGTTCACTGAACTGATCCGACATGAATCGCCGAACGATAATTTACCTGACTGTCAACCGGCTTGATTCATCGTCACAGTGGCATGGTTGATTCTTGGACTTGAGACGCCAAAGACACCTTGTTGGTGGACTTTTGGGCTTTGACCTTGACTTACGAATTCCTATCCACGGAATTTCTAATAGTCAATGATCGAATCCAGTGGAAGACCTTTGAAGGTGATTGTGTGTTCAATATAGGATCGTTCGCTCTCAGGTAACTGGAGAGAGAATACTTTAGAATAGATCCGCATGAGTCTCTGGCCAGAGCAGACACTGTTAGAATTGGATGGCCTCAAAGCCAATCATTGTACATTCTAGTTCAAATTATTAATAAAGGCAATCATTTCTTCATTCATAGTTCTCGCAGATTAACTATCGTAATGAAGGTCCATAGACAAATGTATGGGATATTGAATCATGATGAGATCATGATAGTGAGATCAATATCCTCAGTCAATTGTCTTAAACAGTTCTCGATCATAGGATATTTGAGATGGACATTAAATATCCGATAAGATCGACACAAGTTATGTCTGCTCATGTGATGAGGGTGAATGATCTCACATTCACTCGTGTGGTGACACTAAGACAAACAAGTGGGTGCTCATTAGATAATGAGTTCACTGAACAGACCCAAATAAGAATTCATGGATGGTAATTATACCTATTAGTCAACCAGGGAATTCAATCGTTGCAGTAGCACAGTTGGTCCTTTGACCTGAGTCACCAATGATACCTTGTTTGTGGACCATTGTATCTTGATTCTCTGACTTGTGGACTTTAACCATTAAGTCCACCATAATCGGTCTTTCAGATACAGTGGAAAGCTTGCGAAGGTAATTGAGTGAACAACAAGGGATCACTCACTCTTAGTATAAGACTTGAGAGAGAATGTCCTATGGATGTGTACACAGAAATCCCTGGCCAGGGTCAAGTGAAAGAGATGTCTTTCTAGATATTAACTGAGTACTGGAATCCATCTGGATAATGCGATAGAGGGTTTGACTATAAAATCATACCCTTGCGTTATTGGGACATTGTATGAGTGAAGGATTATATCTGTGCGGTATCGGCAGACGGAAAGGTTCAATTGAAGGGAACAGTATCCCTTACATCTTCTGGGATCATGAGGTAGTGTTTGGTGCTGTTCATGATCAGAAGGCCGGGTGAATTAATCATCAGATGATAATTCACTTGTTTATTAAATTAATCATTTAACATATGATGTTTAAATGTTAATTAATAAATATTAAACTCAAGAAACAGTTCTAAGTTTAATGGGCCTGCAACCGGACTTATATATGGGCCTAGAGGGTCACACACATAAGAGTTCTCGTCAGACGGTGAGAGACGTTAAATTTCATGCTTATCTGGGTTTTTATGAAAAGCCGCAGGATAAATATGAAGATTTAATGGAGAATTATCCAAGGCCAAACTCTTGGATAATCATGAGGATTAATCCTTGTGCTTATCCTTATTTCTATATAAGGAGGGTCAAGGGGGAGGGGAAAAAGTTGGTTGGACGAATTTTACACCCCATATTCTCTTTCTCCTCTCTCTCTCTCCTTCTCTCTCTCTTGGAGTGGATCTGTCTCTCTCCGCGCATGGTGGATTTGAGATCTGGTCGGAGCACTCAAGTTGAGGAGGAAATCGCATCTGCTGCGGGAACTCGTGTGGATACCTCTAGAGATCGTGCGCGTGCGCGATTACCGAGTCGGCATCATCCACGGGAGATTCGAAACCCCGCAAAGGTGAAGAACCGTTCTTCCCGCATTTATTTTAATGTCCGTTTTACGATCCCAGCGACCGATACAATGGAATCGTTTTTATTTCCGCTGCATTCTTGGCGATTCCTTACAGACACAATATCAGAAAAGGTGTTTTCGGATATTGTACAGTGGAGTTTGATTCAAGTGAGTTGACCATCTAGGGTTTGACAGTTGACCATATCCCAGGTTAACTCGAGACCATTGTGCAAATGAAGGATTATAGCCACACGGTAATTATAGATGGACAGGTTCCATGAGTGGGTTGCTAAACCCCATTACCTTCCGGCACGCGGTGTTGCTTGGCACCCAACTTGATCGGAAGTCCGACCGAATTTACATGAGATGTAAATTTAGTTAAGTAATTAATTAAATATTAGATATTAATTAATTACCATAAGTCAATAAATAGTTATTGGGTTTAACGGGTTGAAAATCGGACTGGTAAATGGGCCTAGAGGGCCACATGCAAATAGATTCTCAGTCGGTGGTACTTAAGTGGGAATTATATTAACTCGAGGACCTTTATGAAAAGTCGCGCCGACTTAATATATATACGGGATGTTGAGAAATCCTGAGCCAAGCTCTAGGAGCTCTCAAAGCTGCCTGTCCCCCTCTCTCTCTCTCCTCCACCTCTAGACACCCCTCTCGATGCGCCGGGTGCCTCCTGTCTCCGCCACGCGCAATTCCCGAAAGTCGGGAATTCATCGCCCACGAGTTTCGGACGTCGTTGCGGCGAGGGATCTACAGCGAGCGCGCTGATCTGGATGAGGGAGAGAGGATGAACCACTACGGAGGATTGCGTAGATACCGCTGGAGGCCAGACACTTGTGCGGCTAGCGACATTGCCTCATCGGACCCGACATGGACTCAGATTCGAATCTGCGCATAGTGATGTGATCACACAACCTGTTTTTCAGTTTACGATTTTTGTTCCGAAACGGATCTGCCGACATCAAGCGGGAATTTTATTTTTGTTTCCACTACGTTCTTCGTGTCCTGCTCAGATCCCAACAGTGGTATCAGAACCAGGTTCCGCTCTGATCTGCTTCGGATTGCTAAAATTAATGTTTTGAAATTGATTCCATGCATAAATTTATTTTTCTCCCACTGATATTGTTCATGGGATGAGCACATAATATTAGTTTTAATTTTTCTGTAGAGAAAATCGATTTTTATTAGAGGGTTTCATTGTGTTCTTCAAGGGGATGAAGAACCGAAATAAAGGGGCTTGTAATGGAGGCTTTTAGGCCACCGCCGGCCATCAACCTCATCGCCAGGGAGACCGCGATGGGCGGCGACCTCGCTGGCCCCTATAGGGGTAGCAGTGGCCGGCGGTGATCCCCCCCCATTCCCTAAAATTTTCAAAGGTTGGAAGCAAGGGGGGGAGGAAAAAGCCACGGTTTCAAACTGTTTAACCGTCGGGTTTGGGGGGAAACCGATGGCCCTAGCATGCCGGCTGGCCATCGCCGGCGTCGGGGACGATGCCTCCCCTTGATATTTCCAGCCACCCCTGCTGCTAGCCGTCCCAACCAATAATTGTGGGGGGGGGGAACCTAGTGGGCGAGCCAGGTGTTGGGCACCTGAACCGGCCGGCCCCGCCTCGGTTTCGACCGGGGGCCTGGACCCAGCCCAGGTAGCCTCGAGCCCAGGCGCCCTCTTGGTCCGAGCCAGGCTAGGCTCTAGATGGACCTAAGCCAAGGCTCGTTGGGCCAACCCCCTAAAGACTCATATAATGGTCAGCCAATTAACCATTAAACCCTTTTATTAAAATAAAATTACCCACCTCTATTAATTGGAAATTGAAATAAAACATAGTTTAAAATTTGTTTTAAACTTAAATTTACAATTTTCAGTTAATAAGAGGTTGTTTTTAAGATATGATCTTAAAAGGGATCTATAAATTAAGATGTATTCTTAAGACTAATTAACAATTGTTGTTAATTTTATTTTATTTAAGTGTTTAGAGGGGTTATTTAAAATGTGATCTTAAACCTTATTAACAAGTGTTGTTAATTTATATTAAGTTGTGTCCTTAAAGTTAATTAACAAATGTTGTTAATTTTATTTATTAATTAAGTGATTAGATATATTTAATTTCTTAACAATTGTTGTTGTGAAATTATTTATTAATTAAGGAACACTTAATAAAGGTTATTAAGTGATAAGTTAACTCTTAATAATAAATTATTGAGAGAGTTAATTATTTCTTGAGAATGAACCTTAATAAAAGTTATTAAGGATTAATTAAATATTAATAATGGTTATTAAGATAATAATTAATTTTCTCAAGGATATCTTAATTAATGTTTTCAAAGATCTAACTTACTTAAAAGGACCTTTTAATAAAAGTTATTAAGAGATTCAATTAAGTCCAATTCTTAGACAAATTTTATTTAGAAATGTTCTAATTAATATTTCTTAATAATTGTTATTGAGAAATATTATTTAATAAAGGGGTTCTTAACAAAGAGTTGTTAAGTAATTAAAATTGGAATTATAAATTCTTTTATAATTGTTGATGGGGCAGAATCCGATTCGGCCCAGATCTAGGGGGCCGGCCCAGTGAAAGGAATACAGCCCAACAGCGGCCCTCGGCCCAATAGCGGCATTCGGCCCAGTAGCCGTATCTGGCCCATTCCGGCAGATTACTAGGCACTATGGCAGTTTATGGCGGTTTATTAGTAACCTAAAACATAGGCCTATATCGGCTGCAACAACCAGGTAACCCCCAATCCTCCGTTATAACTAGAAGGCTATTTATTACAAAGGGAGGGACAGAAAAAAGACAAGCATTAAAACTTGTTCTTTCCTCCCTTCTGAATCGAATCTTCTTCAGAAGCTGACTTAACCGTCGGAGGGGGTTCTCTTGGACCGAAGCCCGGGACCCTCGCTGACTAGTTCTTCTTTCTGCAGGGGCCTCGGTTCGAATCTTCGCCGACCTCTTCGTCCGAGTTGGCTTCGGCCACTGGACTCGGTTTTCTTCCTCATAGGGGTCTCGGCCTCATTCTTTACCGACCCCTTCATCCGGATCCCCCTCGGCAAACGGAGTCTCGGCTACGCCCTCGACAAGTCCTCGTCCGCATCGCTCTCGGCTTCGGAGCTCCGATCCTATTCCGCCTACGTCTCGGCCCGGATCCCTATCGGCACTTCTCAGATTCTAATCTCGGAATGCAATAGTGATAGCTTCGGCTACATCACTTGGCGCCGTCTGTGGGAAGTCCGACAAAAGGTCATGTCTCATCGTCCGGTGACCAGACGATCCGGTCAAGACGAGGCGGAGACACGAGCGACTCCGGTGCAGACACTCCACGCCGAAGGTACTCCATTTGTTCTTCTGCAAGGTTCCGTCCTTCCAGCAATACCGGAGTCCCTCGCTCCCAGGGACGACCGAGTGGAAGAACTCCAACAGCAAGTGGCCATACTGGCCGCTACTGTCACCTCTCTGGCACCACTGCGGGATATGGTGCATGCTATCGCCCAGCATATGGGGTTGCTGAATCAGCCCACACAGCAGGTACCGCCTCCTCCTCAATATTGTCCTACTGCTCAGACTGTGAGGGGACTGCCAACACCCTCGTGGGCATTTCACGACGAAGCGGCTTCGGCGCGCAGCGAGCCAATTGGACCGCAAGGCCGAGTTCCTCGCGCCAGTGATATTCTGACAGAGCCGGACTATCCTTCGTCTGGATTTCATCCTACCAAGGCCGAAGGACGTTCTGCCACCACTTCAACCACCCCGGATCTGGACCGACGACTGACAGCGATGAGGAAGGAAATGCAGCAGCTGGTATCCCGGCCGTATGGAGCACCTCTCGCTAGCACCATTCTGGAGCAGACCCCTTTCTCCCCAGAGCTTCTGGCCGTCGAGGTACCTTCCAACTTTAAATTACCGAAAGGACCTCTGTATGATGGAATGACAGATCCAGTCTGCCATTTCCAAAGGTTTAATTCTTACCTCTCCGTCCGAGGGGATTCTGAGGCAGTCCGCTGCCGTCTCTTCCCCCTTACCCTGGAAAAAACAGCCTTAACTTGGTTTGAAACATTGGCTCCCAATTCCATTCATTCTTTAATGCAGTTAGGCCAACTGTTTATCGACCAATTTTATGATGTCACTCGACAATGTAAAACTTCGGCCAGTCTGCTTGCCATTCGGCAAGGACCAACCGAGACCCTTCAAGAATATTTTACCAAGTTCCAGGCCGAAGGAGCCCAGATTCCAAACCTGGACAGTTCGATAGCGGTCTCGGCCGTAATCAGCGGATGCACGGACGAGGGGCTTCTCTGCTCCATCGGAAAGCGCCATCCTCCCACCATCCAGGACCTTGTGGCTTGGGCCCATAAATATATCAACCGAGAGGCCCTGATGATGTCTAAGGGCAAAGGTACTGCCGAGACAGTATCGGCAGTTACCCCTCCAGTAACTCGTCCTCGCCCAGAAGATCATGAACCTTCTCGCAAGTGATAACGGAGAGAAGAATGGGACCGAGATAAGCGCCGAGATCCGCAGCAGCGGTATCTGCCGTTACCCGCTCCCCCCTCCCGAATGCTCATGGAGGTGAAAGGTATGCTTCAGCAACCTGAGCGCATCAAGACTGATCCTCGCCAAAGGGACTCCCGGAAATACTGCGAGTACCATCGGGAAACCGGGCATTCGACTGACGAATGTCGGCATCTTCGGGAGGAAATTGATCGCCTCATCCGAGAAGGTCGCCTGCCGCAGTACCGACGAGTACAACCTCAACAGCAGCAGAACCGAGACTCCCCCGAAACAACGAGGCAACGTCAACTCCAGGATAAAGAAGGACCACCTCAACCGAAGGTAACTTCGGCCCCGGCAGAAGCATCACACCAATGACCCAGTGCCGGGTCAATTATGATGATATCCGGAGGACCGGGAGAGGGAGCAAGGCGTCGTCGAGCCGATGCAGCGACAGAAGTAGCATCGATCAATGCCAGGCCGAAGCAATCTCGTCAAGAAGACATCATCTTAGGCCAGGAGGATCTGAACGACTTTCAGGTCCCTCATGATGATGCCCTTGTTGTAAATGTTGTAATGAAAAGTTACGATGTTAATCGTATCTTTGTTGATAATGGAAGCGCTCCCAATATACTTTTTTATGATTGCTGCCTGAAAATGGGTTTGAATGAGGCTGATATGAAGCCTCACCGGGGGCCTCTGTTCGGCTTTAATGGTGCACCCTGCCGGGTGGAGGGCATCGTCCAACTACCCGTGACCCTCGGTACAGCACCAAAGCAACTAACTATTGAGACGGACATTGCTGTCGTGAAGATTGATTTGGCCTACAACGCCATTTTTGGCCGAAGGCTTATCGGAGGAATTGGAGCTGTTCCTTCGTCCTTCCATCAGAAGCTGAAGTTCCGTACCGGTCATGGAGTCGGCGAGGCCAAAGGGAATCAATAAGCTGCCCGATAGTGCTATATGATTTCGGTCAAAGGGAAGGCTGCGGCCGAATCCCTTTCCATTGAATCTTCAGCTGAAGCATCCCAGGAGAGGAACTTACAACCGTTTCAGTTCCAGGAGGGGAAGGTCGAACACTGATGATAGGTTCGGCCTTGAGAAGATTGAAGCCGAGAGACTTATCAACTTCCTGAAGGAAAACCTCGACGTCTTCGCCTGGTCTCCTTCAGATATGCCCGGAGTCGACCCGGAGGTGGCAGAGCATCGGCTGCACGTCGACCCGAATCTGCCTCCAGTCAAGCAGAAGCAGCGCACCTTCAATCAAGAAAGGAAGATGGCCATCCAAGCTGAAGTACAAAAGAGGTTAAATGCGGGACATCTCCGAGAGGTGCATCACCCCGAATGGATCGCTAATGTAGTGATGGTGCCCAAAAAGGACGGCAAGTGGCGAATGTGTGTAGACTTCACTAACCTCAACAAGGCTTGTCCGATGGATAGTTTTTCGCTACCTCGGATAGACCAGATAGTGGACGCCACTTCCGGCCATGAATTGCTCAGCTTCCTCGACGCCTATTCAGGCTATCATCAGATCCGAATGCATCCGGACGACGAAGACAAAACAAGCTTTACAACCGATTTTGGCTTATATTGCTACACCCGGATGCCTTTCGGCCTGAAGAATGCTAAGCAACTTATCAGCGTCTCGTCAACAAAATGTTCGCTCCGCAACTCGGCCAGAATATGGAGGTCTACATCGACGATATGTTGGTAAAAAGCCGCATCGCTGTAGATCATTTCGCCGATTTGGCCGAAACATTCCTTACCTTGCGCAGGTATAAAATGAAGTTGAACCCTGCCAAGTGTGCCTTCGGCGTAGCCTCCGAGAAGTTCCTCGGCTATATGGTCACCCGCCAAAGGGTGGAGGCAAATCCTGCGAAGATTGCGGCCATCCTCCAAATGCGCCATCCGGCGAACATCCGAGAAGTTCAAAGGCTAAGTGGGAGAGTTGCTGCATTAAGCCGCTTTATGTCAAGGGCGGCGGATCACTGTTTCCCTTTCTTCAAGCTGCTGAAGAAAACTAGCAATTTCTCCTGGACAGAGCCTTCGATAAGCTAAAAGCTTATCTCTCCAACATTCCTGTTTTATCTAAACCGGTCCGAGGAGAGCAACTGTTCATTTATCTTTCCGCTTCTGAAGCAGCTATCAGTGTCGTCCTCGTCCGAGAAGAAGATGGTATTCAAAGGCCAGTTTATTATGTAAGCCGAGCGCTCCACGGAGCGGAGCTTCGGTATTTTGCTTTTGAAAAGCTAGCCTTGGCCCTCGTCGCTTCCGCGAGGAGGCTCCGGCCCTATTTCCTTGCACATTCGATGAAGGTCTTCACGGATCAACCTTTGAAGCAGGTTCTCTCTCGGCCGGAAGTGTCCGGGAGACTAGCAAAATGGGCAATCGAATTGGGGGAGTTCGATATCTCATATAGGCCTCGGACTGCAATAAAAGCTCAAGCTTTGGCCGACTTCATTGCTAAGCTCACTCCCGAATCATCTTCGGCCCCTCAGCCGGAAATAATCAGGGCAAATCTTGAAGCCGAAATTACTTCGGCACCTTTGTCCTCGGCGGATGAATGGCAGTTATACGTAGACGGATCCGCATGCTCTTCGGGTAGTGGCGTTGGGTGGATCTTGGGGTCTCCGGAAGGGGTCGTCACAGAGTACACTCTGTGCTTCACCTTCCCGGCTACTAACAATGCCACCGAGTACGAAGCCCTTATATCAGGCCTTCGGGCCGCCAGAAGGCTCGGTGCGCAGAAGATAAAGGCGTTCAGTGACTCTCAGCTTATCGTCAACCAAATCACCGGGGAGTACGAGGCCCGAGACGCACTGATGGTATCCTATCTCCAGGTAACTCGCAAGATCGTAGCTGAATTCATTTCTTTTGAGATCGTGTGGATCCCTCGGGCCGAGAACGCTTGAGCCGATGCCCTTTCTCGGCTAGCATCAACTCAAAATGGGGGAGGAGGCCGAATGGTCTTAGTAGAAGAACTATCTGAACCAAGTCTCGGCTAATCCGAGGTCATGCAAGTGAATGAGTCCGAAGGGGAGACCTGGATGACTCCCTTAATTGCCTTTCTCCTCCGAGAGGAGGTCCCGTCCAATCAGAAAGAAGCGAGACGCATCCGGCAGCGCTCCTCTCATTTTCTGATTCTAGAGGGTATGCTGTATAAGAAGTCCTTCGTCCAGACCCTTCTCCGATGTCTCGGCCCGACCGAAGCCAATTATGCCCTTCGGGAAGTATATGAAGGAATCTGCGGAGCACATGTAGGAGGAAACCCATAAACTCTTAAGGCAAGGGTACTGGTGGCCGACACTCCGAGGGGACGCAACTGCTCTCGTCCGCTGCTGTGACCAGTGCTAGAGATACAGCCCCCTCATTCACCAGTCAGCAACCCTTCTAACGCCTTTGTCGGACCCTTGGCCTTTCGCCCAATGGGGGATTGATATTTTGGGACCTTTTCCCATTGCCACCGGCCAGAGAAAATTTCTTATTGTGGCGGTGGATTATTTCACCAAGTGGGTTGAAGCCGAGCCCCTCGCGTCTATCACAGATAATAATGCATGGAGCTTCGTATGGAAGTCTATCATTTGCCCCTATGGCATCCCTCAGGCAATCATCTCAGATAATGGCAAGCAGTTTGACAGCCATCGATTCAAAGGCAACTGTGCCAGCTTCAGTATTCTACATAAATTCGCTTCGGTAGCACACCCTCGGACGAATGGTCAAGCCGAAGTCACTAACCGAAGCATATTGTGAGGACTGAAGACTCGTCTCAGCGAGGCTAAAGGCCGATGGGTCGAAGAATTGCCAAGTGTTCTATGGGCTTATCGAACAACAAGTTGAACCCCTACCGGAGAGACCCCATTCCGAATGGCCTACGGACTGGAAGCGGTTATTCCCGTTGAAATCGGCCTGCCATCGCCGAGGGTTCTCGCTTATGATCCGAAGGATAATGATGAAGTCCTGAGGGATCACCTTGATCTTATAGAAGAAACGAGGGATCAAGCTCGCATTCGGCTGGCAGCATATCAACAACGCATGGCAAGGTATCACAACACTCGAGTGAAGCCTCGAAGTTTTGAAGCCGGAGACTTCGTGTTGCGGAACGCCCATGTATCCAAGCCAGCCGAAGCCGCAGGAAAGCTTTCTCCAAACTGGGAGGGCCCTTATCGAGTGAGAGAAGTAATCCGACGAGGGGCCTATCGGCTGGAGACCCTCTCGGGCCAGCCTCTCCCTCACACTTGGAATGTGGAACGCCTTCGGCGCTATTTTGTGTAAGGTATTTTCTCGGGATTCAGCCAGACGCCTTGAATGAATATTTTGTTCCGAAATATTGTGTCCGGCATTACTCTAAGTCCGTGTAAATCGTACCGGAAGTGGCTTCGGCCATGCAAACCGTATCGAGAGCGGCACTACTCTAAGTCCGTGTAAACCTTACCTGGAGTGGCTTTGGCCATGCAAACCGTATCGGGAGTAGCACTACTCTAAGTCCGTGTAAACCGTACCGGGAGTGGCTTCGGCCATGCAAACCGTATCGAGAGCGGCACTACTCTAAGTCCGTGTAAACCGTACCGGGAGTGGCTTCGGCCATGCAAAGCGTATCGGGAGCGGCACTACTCTTAAGTTCGTGTAAACCGTACCGGGAGTGGCTTCGGCCATGCAAACCGTATCAGGAGCGGCATTACTCTAAATCCGTGTAAACCGTACCAGGAGTGGCTTCGGCCATACAAACCGTACCGGGAGCGGCATGGCTTCGGCCATAAACAGGACTGAACTCGGTTATCTACTTAGAACGATATGCCAGGAAACAAGCAAGTGCCAATTACTTCTATATATGTGAGTACAAAAGTAGGCCATCTGCCTGGCCTCGGCATCTTAAAAGCAAAAATAACCGGGACAAGCCCCCAGATTAGCTGTCGCCATCCTTGCCATCCACATCAACGGGAGTATGGCCTAGGGACGTCAGAGAAGCATGGTCCGAACCCGCCGCGGCGCCTTCCGGAGAAGCCGGGATGCTCTTGGCCTTGAGTTGTCGCCACCAGGCTAAGAGCTCTTCACCTTCTTCTTCGGTGGGGAAGCTGAAACCCGTCAGATCTGTGTCCGGACAAGCCTTTTGGGCAATGGCCATCCCCAGATCAAACATGGTCGCGGTCGCCTTAGCCCCGGCGTCGAGCATTTCATCGGCGTATTCCGGGCCTTATAACTCACCACGGCCGTGTGAGCGACGTCGTCGACTTCCTTGGTCTTGGCCTCCAAGTCCGCCTTCAAGGCCGATATGGATTCGGCGTGGTGGCGGAGGTCCTCGTCCTGCTCCTTGCCCTTGTCCTGGATCTCAGCCTTTAAAGACACGATTTCTACTCGGGCCTGATCCAGCTCCCTCTCGGCCTTCTTCTTAGCCTCCAAGGTGGTATAAATCACCTCTTTCTGCCCGTCCAGCTCAGACCGCATCCGCGGGTTTGCCCCGATGAGGGCATCGATGTTGGCCTCAAGATCCCGCCGCACCGAGGCCACCTTGCCCAAAGCCAGCTGGTCCGAGGCCTGGTCGATGTCCTGAAGCTTCTGCTCTATGAGGGCCTGGCGGCGAGCAAGAGCCCCGCACATTACCGCGGCCTACAGCAGAAAGAAAGAAAAACGTGAGCTGAAGCAACTAAAGGAAACAACGAGAAGTGAGGACGAAGAGGGAGGTCTCACCTAGATGGCGTGTCGGACGCATTGCAGGGATAGGCCTTCCAAAGAAAGCTCCCTGATCTCGTCCCTGGCCATTGGGATGGTCAAGCCCTGAGCCAGGCGCAGGCACGTCTGGGAGTCATCCAGACTGTCGTCTGTGAAGACCCCCGTGTCCAGACACCATGGCTCGTGCCCGTACTCCCGAGACATATGGGTCCCGGCCGCCTCGAACGGATACGACAACACCGTATCCGCCGCGGCGCCTGTGGCCGAAGGGGAATCGTCCCTCCGCGGCTGGGGAGACGACGAGAGCGGAGCGTCCCTTCCCGAGACCGGCCTCTTGGTCGCCGGGGCAGATTCCCTCTCGTCGAGGTCGTCCGGGCGCCTCCGCTTCTCGGGCTGCTCACTCCCCCTGGCGACTGCCTTCCCCTTCCGTCGCTCCCTCTCGAGAGCAGCAGCAGCAGCCGCGTGGCCTTCAACGGAAGCTGCTGTCTGCCTCGCCGGTCGAGTGCCCGGGGCCGCCACTCCTTCGGCCGACCTCCCTCCCGTAGGCCGCGGCTGGGATGGTCGAGACGATGCGGGCTGTCGGGAGATCCGGCTCATAAGGCCCCTGAGACCAGACATTTCTGAAAGCAGAAAAGAAGAAGAGTTAGCAAAAGTTTAACAATAACTTTATGACCCAAAGCCGACTTACCTCCGGCCATTGCTTCGGCGCCCTCTTCATAAGGACGATGGACTTCGGCCGGAACCCTGGTCGCAGTAGCCCTCACCTCGGCCTCTCCCGGGGCATCTCCAAGAGGAAGGTAGGGATAGGCCCGGGCAGGAGAGTGCGACGGATCCGGCCAGGCTCCCATCTCTATGAGCCTGTCCTCGTGCTCGAGAAGCTCAGCAATGTTGTACGGAGCGTCATCCTCGAAGAAGTGGGCGTCAGCAAGTTGCTCGGGGTTGAGGGATGGACAGTCGGAAATGCCCTCGGCCAAAGGCGCCTATTCGGTAGGAAAGGGCCAAACACCCTTATCCCCCTCCGGCAGAGAAACGAAAAAGAAGTCCTCCTTCCAATGGTGAGTGGACGAGGGCTTCCCGGAGAAGATCCCCCGGCCGAAACGGGGAACGAAGCAAAACCAAGAAGACCTCCCCTGAGGTTTGATTTTGAAGAGGTAACGAAAGATATTTACAGAGGGGTTGAAGTCAAGGATGGAGTTAAGGGCCAAAAAGCGTAGACCGTCCGCCAGGAATTCGGGAAGAATTGAGACGGAGCCAATCCGTAAAAGCTCAAAAGGTTTACAACAAAAGGATGAAGGGGAAGGCGAAAGCCTGCCCAGAAGCTGTGCTCGCAAATTAAGAAGCAGCCCGGCCGAACGGAGTTGGCTCTTGTACGCCTCCCAGGCCGAACGGGAATCATCCAAGAGGGAATCAGATAGTAGTTAGTTATGCTCTTCAGTTCATCAACACCAAGAGCACAAACTACGTCCGAGACCTTCTCGGCCTGGCGGCGACTTGTAGTGGTAGGCTCGGCAACAGCCAGGACAGGTTCTGCCTCGTCCGCCATAACAAAAAGGAAAGAGTTCGAAGAAAAAGGACACGACAGAGAAGATTGGGGAGTAGGTCGAGACGAGGAGCACGACGAGCTGCTTTTGGCCGAAAAGCTGCTCTCGGCCGAAGCAGAGCTACCGGACATGAATCAAAAGGAGAAAAGGCTGGAGTTGAGGCTTACCCTCAGATTAGGAACTCCCCGGCGATGGACAAGACGTCCCCGGACGACCTCGATGGAACACTCGCGGCCGAAGAAGAAAAGACGTTCGCGGCGCTGCTCGCAGGAAAGCTCTGGCGCGAAGAGGAAGAGAGAGAGAATGCCAAGGAACAGTGCTGAGGCGAAGGAAGCCGGTATTTATAGACGGGCCTAGGGGGGTCGGATGGCGAACCGACGTCCGAGATCCTTCAACCCCTCGGCTCCACCTCGCTCGGATGTTTGACGCGTGTCCCGTCCTTCGCCATGATGACGAGCGGGCTGTCGGATCGAGAAGAGGCGATCGACGGCCAGAAGCGGCCTAACCCTTCGGCTATTTCCTTCGGATGCTCACCACGTGTCCCGATCCTCATGTCGAGGGCCGAAGAGGCGGTGATCCAGGTGAAGTTTCGGGCAGAGAGCCGAAACGGCCGCGATCCAAGTGATGACTATTGACGGCTGAGATCTTTTTGTGCTTTCGGCTACCGGCCGGATCTCAAACACGTGTCCTGTGTTTTTTTTTGTGATGCGACTGTGAAGGTGGGAGATTCAAAGTCTTTTCCACCCTCGCTTAGCATTCCAAAGTATCCTGATAACCTTGCCCCTTCACAACTAGGGACGAAGGTATTCGTCACCAAGTCTCGGCCTGAGACGAAGGTGTCTACGGCAGGGTCTCGGCCTGAGACGAGGCTGTTTGTCACCAACTCTCGGCCGACTTGTGACGAAGCCGTATATCCTAGTTTTTAAACAGGAATGAGAACAACCGTTTCAGAACGAGAATTAGGTCAGATTTTATTTTTTCGTAGAGGCTTCGGACTTTACTCCCGTCGTTTCATAAAATTGAGAACGACGAGAGTAAGGGGCCATGTGATGGGGCAGAATCCAATTCGGCCCAGATCTAGCGGGCCGGCCCAGTGAAAGGAATACAGCCCAACAGCGGCCCTCGGCCCAACAGTGGCCCTCGGCCCAACAGTGGCCCTCGGCCCAACAGCGGCATTCGGCCCAGTAGCCGTATCCAGCCCATTCCGGCGGATTACTCGGCACTATGGCGGTTTATGGCGGTTTATTAGCAACCTAAAACATAGTCCTATATCGGCTGCAACAACCAGGTAACCCCCAATCCTCCGTTATAAATAGAAGGCTATTTATTACAAAGGGAGGGACAGAAAAAAGACAAGCATTAAAGCTTCTTCTTTCCTCCCTTCTAAATCGAATCTTCTTCAGAAGCTGACTTAACCGTCGGAGGGGGTTCTCTTGGGCCGAAGCCCGGGACCCTCGTTGACTGGTTCTTCTTTCTGCAGGGGCCTCGATTCGAATCTTCGCCGACCTCTTTGTCCGAGTTGGCTTCGGCCACTGGACTCAGTTTTCTTCCTCATAGGGGTCTCGGCCTCATTCTTTACCGACCCCTTCATCCGGATCCCCCTCGACAAACGGAGTCTCGGCTACGCCCTCGACACGTCCTCGTCCGCATCGCTCTCGGCTTCGGAGCTCCGATCCTATTCCGCCTACGTCTCGGCCCGGATCCCTATCGGCTCTTCTCAGATTCTAATCTCGGAATCCGACAGTAATAGCTTTGGCTACATCAATTGTTATTAAGTAATTTTATAATTCTATATAAATGTTAGATCATTTCACATTAATAATTGTTGTTAATGTGATTTGAGACTAATCTAAGTGTTAGATTAATTCATTTAGAAGTATTCTAAATAATGCATGGAATATTTTAGAATTTTAATTTCAGTCTTGTGTGCATATGATGATATGTTTGATACTTTAAATTATATTTAAATACATGTTAGCAAATAAGAATTTTGAAATCCAAATTATCCAATTTTGATTGGTTAAGAAAATCAAAATTATTATTTTTTTAAAAAAAATTTCCGTCATATGATGTGTTTTATCAAGTGTGGATGGTTAAAATTTGTGGTGATCATGGACATGCACTTAGTTAATTTCATATCATGTGATGGTATGTGATTATGTTGATTGTTTTGAAATGTGATATATGGGTTAATTAAATGTTAATTAATGAGGCATGCATGCCTCCCTCTCCCTCTCTCATTCCGATGTAATTCTATCTCCCTCCATTATTGTACTCGGCCATAAGGCTTTCTCTTACAATTAATTTGTATTTGAAAATGTTTCAAATTTCAATATTATATGTAATTGATCGTGTTGGCCAAGGAGAGGCGAGGATGATCCACAAGTGCAACCAGGAAGGCGATAGGAGATGAGATCACCAGTGTCTATGTGTTTGCATGTTTTGATTATATAATTGTATAGTTGTGGTGATTAATTGTATAGTTCCAATCAATCACCGTATTGTCCATGACCACATAATGAATATGTATGATTAATGTATGCCATTAGTTTTTTATTATGAATCAATTGCGGTAACCCTTGCCAAGGATTCATGATCTTTTTTATCAACTATAAGGATAAACAACATTTTCTAAGATTGATTTGAGATATGGCTATCACTAGCTGCGGATTAGGGAAGAAGATCTGCCTAAGACAGCTTTTTAGACCCGTTATGGCCACATTGAGTTTTTAGCGATGTCATTTGGATTAACAAATGCCCCAGCAACCTTTATGGATTTGATGAACTAGGTATTTAGACAATATTTAGATCAGTTTGTGGTCGTATTTATTAATGATGTGCTGGTCTATTCCCCTGATGCAGAGATTCATCGAGAGCACTTAAGGACAGTGCTAGAAGTATAGAAGTCATAAGTTATATATACTAAGTTTAGCAAATGTGACTTTTGGTTAAGTCATGTACAATTCATTGGCCATATTATTTCTAAAGATGGAGTTGTTGTCCATTCGGCCAACACAAGCTGCTCTTGAATGGGAGACTCCTAAAACTCCCACAGAGATTAGAACCCTTTTGGGTCCTACAGGATATTATAGAAGGTTTGTTGAGGGATTTGCTATATTGGCAGCCCCTCTGACCAGGCTGACCTGAAAAGGTGTAAAGTTTGAATGGATGGATAAATGTGAAAGTAGTTTCCGAGAGTTAAAGACTCGATTGACCACTGCCCTAGTTCCAACCTTGTCCAATGGATATGAAGGATATACATTATATACTGATGCATCTAGGCAAGGATTGGTGTGTGCTTTGATGCAACATGGGAGGGTAATAGCTTATGCAACCCGACAATTAAAAGATCATGAGTTGAATTACTCGACCCATGATTTGGAACTAGAAACGATAGTACATGCACTAATGATCGGGAGACACTATTTGTATGGGATAGAGTTTCAACTGTTCACTGATCACCAAAGTCTGAAGTATATCTTTTCTCAGAAGGAATTAAACTTGAGACAAAGAAAGTAGATTGAGTTCTTGAAGGATTATGAGATTGAGTTGAACTATCATCTAGACAAAGCCAATGTGGTGGCAGATGCTTTAAGTAAAAAAAAATTGATGATGCTTCAAGATTGAAAGATAATTGAAGAAGTCACTACTTCTCTATCTCAGGTATCTATCAAATCAAATATTATAGAAAGAATTATTGCAGCATAAGAGGATGACCAACAGTTGCAGGATCTAGCAAAGAAACTTGATTTTTGTAGAGATGACCATGGAGTAGTTAGATTTCATGAAAGGATTTGTATGCCTGATGATCCAGAATTGAAGAAAGAACTTATGGTTGAAGCGCATCAATCTAAGTTCACAATATATCTGGGGAGCACAAAGATGTTTCAAGATATGAAGAGGACTTTATGGTGGGCAGGCATGAAAAATGGTATTACTGAATTTGCCTCTAGATGTCTGATTTGTCAGCAAGTAAAAGCATAACATCAAAGACCACCTGAATTAATGCAGAAGATTGAAATTCTGGCATCGAAGTGGGAACATATTGTTATGAATTTTACAGTAGGTCTCCCTCGATCTGTAAAAGGTAATGATGCCATTTGGGTAATTATAGACAAGTTTACAAAATCAGCACATTTCTTGGCTATAAAGGTAAAGAAGTCTGTGGAGAGCTAATCAAGTTGTATATAGACAACATAGTCATATTGCATGGGGTCCCTAAGTCTATTATATCAGACCGGGATTCCAGATTTACTTCTCGTATTTGGAAAGGCCTTCAAGAGGCATTGGGGACACAATTAAAGTTCAATATATCTTTCCACCCTCAAACAAATGGCCAATATAAATGAACCATCCAGACGCTGGAAGATATGCTTAGAGCCTGTAGTCTAGATTGGAAAGAAGACTGGGCTAAAAATCTACCTTCGGTGGAATTTGCCTAAAGTAACAGTTTTCACGCCATTATTCGAATGACTCCATTTGAAGCTCTACATATAAGCCCTTGCAAATCACCTTTACACTGAGAGGAATCTGGAGAACGACAACTAGTTGGACCCGAAATTGTGCAACCAAGTACAGAGAAAATTCAGCTAATCCGACAAGGTTAATAGCAGCACAAAATAGGCAGAAGAGTTATGCTGATAGAAGAAGAAATGACCTATCTTTTGAAGTTGGGTGTTCTTGAAAGTCTCTCCTCCAAAGGGAGTTATCAGATTTGGGCAGCGTGGTAAGTTGAATCCTCAATTTATTGGTCCCTTTGAGATCTTGCAGAAAATTGGAGAAGTAGCCTACAATCTAGCCTTGCCCCCTTCCATGGATGGTATACATGATGTATTCCATGTATCGATACTAAGGAGGTATGTACCAGATCAATCCCATGGGATAGATTATGGTGAACTCTAAGTCCAACCAAATATGAATTATGAAGAGCAGCCAGTCCAGATATTAGACCGCAAGGTGAAGGGGATAACAAATAAAAGGATTTCCTAAGTCAAAGTATTGTAGAAAAATCACTCGTTGGAAGAGGCGATTTGGAAGCTAGAATAAGAGATGCGAAGAAAGTACGTTGGCCTATTTGGTAAGTAAATTGTCTTATTAAGTTATTATTATTACTTAAGTAATTTTCTTAAAATTCGAGGATGAATTTTGTTTAAGAGAGAGAGGATGTAAGCCCCCCAAAATAAATGGAGGATATTTACATAATTAAAAAAGTGCAATTTAAGAAAATCTTTACAATGTACTAAAGGAAACGTTTGTTTATGATTTTAGTGAATTTATGATGCAATTAAGTTATTAATAAGTTTTACTGAAATGCACATACTTTTAGAAAAAGGGTATATTAATAAATACTTAAAAAGTATAAATATAATTATAAAAAATTTATATATCATTATGCAATGGATAATTTTTATAGGGTCTTAAATGAAAATTATAAAGTTCCTAAAAATACCCTTAAATAGTCTAAAAGGGCCTTTATTGATTACTTGGTACAGAAGAAGGGATATATATACAATTATTTAAAAAGAAAAGGTAGGATAGCTATTACTTAGTCTTTAAGCTACCTCTCTGCCACCTTGTCATGTCATCATTATAGTTTGTCTTCTAGCAATCATTGGACTGCCACCTTAACCGCCACCTCACCACATCTAGAATTCTCTGTTAAATAATATCTTAGATAATATAATTAAAATATATTAGAATATATTATTTAATTAATATAGAATCTTCTCCTCATGCGACCTTGCCTGTGTAATGATGGAGAGGGACACCTCAGCGGACACTTGTCATCCGTTGCCCATCCTTATCTCCAAGCCATAATTAGGACAACTCAAGGGGACACCTAAGCATACACTTGTTAAACCCTAATTGGTTGCCTAAATCTATAAATATGAGTGTTAATTCCTCTTCTCGTCCAATGCAAGGAGAAGAGAGAGAGAGAGAGAGGTTAGGGAGAAGTTTAGAGAGCCTTAGAGAGATAGTTCTTAGCGCCGGTTTCAAGACACTTTGGAGGGCGGCGCGAGGTGGATCTTCAAGAGGCTGTGAGTGAATGTGTAAGTGCTTCTCGCCTTGCCTAAACGAGCTTCTTCGAGTTTCTTAGCATGAATCAAGGGGCATGTGATGAGTAATCTACTTTTCACAGCTATTTTTATGTATGAAAAAACTATTTTCAAGTTACTTTATTAAAGTACTATAATAGTAATTTAAAAGATGGTTTTAAGTAAAATATTAAGCACGCATGAACATTTATGTTTAATTCTTCTTGTCGAATCATGTTGATTTCGGATAATTCTTTGGAATCTGTCAAAGAAAGTTAAAACACATCACCTGCCCATGATGTAATTCAAACTTATATTTCTAATCTCTTACAGAACCTGTCATGCATCATAATAATAATCTTGATTTATGCACGATTATTCACGACACTGTCACCACATGATCTGCATGCATATAATAAGATGTAATTTTTCATGGACATTGCCACCTTAGGAGTATAACCGTCCAACCCACAGAAACGTCCTTGTAGAGAAGACTTAAGTTAAGATGCATGAACCCGAGGGCAATGGGTAAAGTCCTAACTTCTAGTCGGCTAAATTATGGGATGGCAATCGTAACACCATGATTGGTTTGGAGTTAGGTGGGATATGTGGTGTAATCTTTCGATCGCGCACCCGAAAATATAGTGGGTCTTGCCTTACCACAAGATACACGTCATGTGACATAAGCACTATTAAGCACTCCTCATGTCATGGTTGGATGCATAGCTATTAAGTAAATGAAGAGATAGTATTTTGCATATCATGATTCATGTCATGATAATTTATGCTATGTTTTAATGATCCATGTCATGCCATGATGATTCATGTGATGCTTCATGAACCATGCTCTATGATTTATGACTCATGTTCCATGCTTTAACTTAAAACTTGGAAGAGTAGTTTCATATAGGTGACCTGGATGATTTAAAGAACATGATTAGGGGAAAAAGAAATAAAAAAAGCATGACTATAACTATTGTGCTATTTATCTTGTGCGACTAATGGCCTTTTTTTCTTCCTTTTTTGCTATCTTGTATTGTTCATAAGACTCATTATCATCACACTTTGGCATTCTTTTATACCATTCTCTTTTACTCTTCATCGTCTTTTGTACCTCCTCATTTCACCACCGCCTCTCATTTACGGGTGGATCATGTCCTTTAGACTCTCCAAGCACCTTTTCAGTCACTTATCTAATCTTTAAGGCCAGATCTATTCACATAGTATTAGCCTCCATATCTGACTTCCAATCTCCCATCTTGAGAAGTTCATTCTTAAACATTACTTGCTTCATCTCTTTTAATTTTCACCATCTTGTTATAACCATAGTCTTCCTTCTAAATGTATCCGACCACCTCTTAATCTTAATATCTAAGACCATTAACCTATGTTAACTTGTTAAGGCCTCTCCTAGGATAACTTTGCGATCCTTGCATAGAGCACAATTTATCTTACTTGTGCGAAAGCAGTCAATTTGGCTTCTATTTTGCCCATTTTTAAAGGTCGCTAAATGAGATTCCCTTTTTATAAAGTGGGTATTTACTAGTATAAGGTTGTAGGCCATAGCAAAATCAATGATGCTTTTCCCCTCCTCATTTATGGTCCCAAAGCCAAGACGTTTATGAACCTTCTCATAACCTTGACGTTCACTTCCTATATGTCCATTGAGATGCCTACCAATAAAGATATTATTTTCCTTTGGTATGTTCTGCATAAGGTCATCCATATCCTAACCTCCCCATTTACTCTCACTATCTAATCCAACTTGTGAAGCATAGGCACTAACCATATTAATCGCATCTCCCTCTATAATTGACTGCACTAAGGGTCGGTTTTGTTAGCCGAATAGAACCGGGATTAATGGGTATAAGGGCCGGAACATGGTTTGGTTGCCGGGATGCATAATATACCCAATTCCCCCAATTCTACCTGGAATCCCTAATCCCCGCCCCGCTGCAGCCCTAGCCCCTTCTTCCACCCCAATCTTACTCCCTATCACCGAATTGAACCGGAATTATAAAATTTGAACAATGTCTTTACCCTCCAAAAAAAATTAGAACAATGATTACACATAATGCAGAAGCATACATACTGTTTCATTTTGATTCTGAAATGCCATGGTAGTCTGAGGCCTCCATTGCACTCACTAACTATTGATGGTGAGAAAACCCATCCTGTAATTGGACCTCAAAGATTAGTAGAGTCTATTGAACCATCATTAGCTCTAGGGTTCTATTGTGAGACCATCCAGCTACTCAAAGGTGAAGCTAGTAGTTGGGAAAGCCCAACACTAATAACTCTCTCATTAGCTAACCAAATGTTCCTTTTAGCCATGTCAGAGCTGCTGAACCTGGACTATAGCTGCATTACAGGAGACTCCACTTATGGAACTTAAAGGCATGGGAACACTAGTTGATGCTAGTTACTTAACCCACTAACCAATGAACTTCTGAGAATTCCGCTCCCTAAACCAATTTCCTTAGGAGCAAGAGATGATTTGCGGCCTAGGATACTTATATTATCATCCTCCTTAGCTGAATTAGAGGGATTTGGCATTGATGGAGCAGGAGCAGCAGCTGACTTCTTGGCAATACCCTAAACTACTCTAGAAATGGAAAGAACTACAGCAGATGTTGATCCACCAGCCATATTACATGAAAGAATTGCAGCATTTGTTTATCCACCAGCCAGATTTCATGCAGAGACATCGTTGACAGAAGTTGCTGAATTAGACCCGATTCTTGCACTAGAACTAATGCTTAGAGATTCTATGGAGGCCAAGAAGCCCACAACTTCAATTTTAGAAGGTAGGGTCCTTGGAATGATATCAGAGTTGCTATCCTGAGAAGCTGGTCCTTGGAATGATATCAGAGTTGCTATCCTGAGAAGCTATCTCCTGAGCTTGATCATGGGAGGAAGCATCCTGTTGCATAGCAGAGAAAACTAAAGCCTAACAAAATAAATTAAAAGAATTCAACAATAAGTTGCTAAACCTTGTTAGGGAATGATTGCCCAAAAGGCATCTAAATAGCACACTAGAGTTAGTCTTGTAGTATTAATATCATTACTTGTTTGTGATGTGTGTAATGTCCAGTTGTTCCTCTGCATTCTTTTTTTTTTTTTGGGGGGGGGGGGGGGGGGTTGGCTATTCAGTTGTCATGGTCACTACCACATTTTGAACTTTGTTCTATTGCCACCATATGCACACACAAGTCCACTCTTTAGTTGTCATTAATATCCTTACTTATTTGTGTTTGTAATGGCATTGACCTCACAACATTTATTCTTACTCTTTCCACATATTTTGTTACAACATTTATGTATGACATTGACCTACTAATGCAAATTCATATTCGAGCTTGGTTTTTACTTAACTAATGTCTTCCTGCACTAATGGCTACCCTTGCCTTGTGCATGGATTGGAGAATGGTTACATAGGATGCCGAGTAAGCGGGCAAGAACCATGTCTAACAGTGGTATGCTTTCCTCCGGCCCTCATTTCTTACTTCCGCTCGCATAGTCACCTTTTTACTTTGTACTCCTTTCTTACCATACGTATGACTGTCTTTCATTTAAAACCACAAGTGTGATTAAAGCATGCATCTGGTTTTTTTTGTCTGCCTCATATGAAAGGTGGCAGAACGAAACGTGCATCTTTCGGGGAGGAGAAGACTCGAGGCAATCGAGCTCCAAATTGGAACGAGGCCTAAGATCGGGTCCTCATAGGTCTCTTGATGGAGCAGTTTGATAAGCATAACTACATTGAGGGAACCTTTAAGCTTGAGGCATGGCGAGAAATCGTGTTTGCCTTTAATGCAGCGATGTACATGGACTTAAAAAGTGAGAATTTGAAAAATCACTACAAAATCCTTAAACGGCATTACAACTAGCTTAAAGACAAGACCTTCCCCTTTAGGACTGAGATGGACTACCTAGCGGCCAGCAGCACAACCTATAGTCTATATGCTGATGCAACCCATCGTAGACGCAGTCTGACTGTTGACACCGATGATCTACATAATACTAACTACACCACACACAGTCAATCACAACCCACACACGTCGATGAGTTTCTTGCCACATTGCAGGGACCGCAGCACAATGATGATTGTCTCATGGGTGTCTCCACACATAACTTGACTTCCTCTCCTCCACCCCAAACTCGAACCATGGCCTCCAATAGGGAAGTGAACTCCCCGCGCAAGAAGCGTGGGTCTGCATCCAGGAGATCCAAGGGGAAGGCAATTACGGACACCGCTGTCATCACTAATTTTGTTCACTATGTTCGCGAGCGAACCGACCTTGTCAAGGAGTTGCATAGGAAATGTGCAGAGATGATGTCTGCCTTCGCTATTTGGAAGCAATAAAAAAGCATAGTCCATGAGCATGAACATATCCCTTCAATGAAGGAATGCGTGGATGCTTTGCAACAGGTTCCTGGCATACATTCAGAATTGTTCGTCAAGTCCTTGGATCTCTTCAAAGATCTAGAAAATCGGAGATTATTTATGGTCCTCGGCGATGAGGAGAAGATAATGTGGATGTTGCACCACGTGGGCTAATGTGTGAGATTCTGTACTCTACGTCGGACTTCTTGTTATCTTGCTTATGTTCTTATTTTGGACCTTATATTCGTGTCTTATGTATTTACTTGGACCTTGTCTTTGTGCCTTATGTACTTGCCTGTACCTTATCAGCCTATCTTATTATGTTCTTCATTGTACATGTTGTGTACGCATAGTTTTTTACTCCTGTGGGTACTCAGCCAAGTAAATGCAGGCATTTGACAACTTTGTAGGCATGGGACAGTACAAATGTTATGTGGTTTGGGTTGGTCATGAGCCAGGAGAGTATTTCAGTTGGCTTGAATGCTTTGCCCAGGTGAATGGGTAGCTAGGAGCCCATTACAAGGGCTTCCACTCAATTGAGGAGGCAGATAGTGCATTGTATGGTTTCATCCCACAACGTGCAGAGAGGCGAACAGAAGTTCCTCACTATTATTCATTGCCATCCACATCTGAGCAACTAGTTGCAAGCCCACCTAGGTTATCTACAGGCACTACCCACTTTGATTGGCAATCATTTGTTGTAATGATACTCCTATGTGTTATTGTACTCATCCTTCTCATGATCTTAGTTATTGTCATAGTTATGTCTATCAGAAGTTTCTAGCTTGTATTTGTAGTATATATGTTAAGCTCTTTCTTCTATCAGTATTGGCTTCATGAGCATGCTTCATGTAACATTGTGTCCCACTTATTATAATATCTTATATTTAGAATTTCTTGATCTTATATTGGAGTTCCTGCAAGAGGACGAAGAATTGTACAATTTGATTGAGGACACAATTATATATGTAAGGATTGAGGTTTCGGATCTAGTTATTGGGTCAGTTTCGGTGTCGGACCCCTTGATTTGGGTCCTTGTGGGGCTGGGAGCATAGGTTCTTTATCGCGTCGAGCTTGCTCGACGCGGTTCAAACGGCGTCTGGATAAGAAAACACGTTTTAGAGTGTGCTACGTCGGTGCCACGTAGGCGCCACGTGGGCCAGTTTCGGGCCGCGAGAGTACGGTCCTGGTCTTGTCACTTGAATGGCGTCGGTGTTAGGCGACACGTTTTAGCTAGGTTCGGTTTAAACCCACGAACCCTCCCTCTTTTCCTTTATTTCTCTCATTTTCTTCTCTCTCCTCCCTCTCTCCTCCCTCTCTCCGAACCCTTCGCTCTCCCTTCCCCCTTCTCCTTCCTTTCCTCTCCCGCCACTCCATCAAACCCCCTCCCTAATTTCTACCACTACCACCACCATTTCCTCCGCGGCGTATTGCTCTCCGGACGGCGGCCGACGTCCCGGTGGAGTAACGGTGTCCACGGCGGTACCAGCGGCGGTTTGTGGGATGGTAGTTCGGCGGCTTGAAGCTCGGAGGAGTTCAAGTAACCGGTAGGGTGACGATCTCCGTTGTATTTTGATTAAAACCACGTTTTTCTTGCTTTGGAGCATGTTTAGGAGATTTTCGGGATGAAATTACACTTTTTATACTCAGAAGGCTGGGGGAACCTGTTAGCGAACGTTAAATGGCATCTTGGGACAGCGACGCCTTTTTGAATGACGGTTGTCTCCCACGACGCTATTTAAGTTCGGATCACCCCGAGGCCTGATTCTGTTTCTGTCGCGATTAGGCGACTAGGGACAGCGACGCCTTTTAAAAGGTGACGACCTTGCACGACGCGTTTTAGGCCGTCATCCGAGGCCAGTTTTCGCATGAACCCGTTTAGGGGTCTTGAATAACGTCGGCGTTGGGCGACGCGATTTAAGACAGAATCTCATTAAAGCATGTAATTAACATTTGTTTACATTGTTAAATAGTTTGGATAAAAGCATGTTTGAAAATATACTCGAGGACGATGATTTCTATATGATCGGATCGCACCGTGTTGCGTTTTGTGCGATCGTAGACCTAGAGTGACAGTTGTTAGTGCTTAGGCACCCTGTGTCGGTGTGGGAGTGACACAGCGCCGATGTAGGAGTGGTGGGGTGACGCCTAGAGAGAGGGTCACTTGGTGTACCCCAGGGTATAGCTAGTACCGGTGTGGGAGTGGTAGTGTCACTTGTGTTAGGGGAAGCAGAACCACCTTGAGCCAGGTCAGGCTGGAGTAGCCAGCATGCTATCCGAAGGGTTGCTGTTTGGTCTCAGCGGGTCGGTGTTTTCCGCGTTCGGCTGCGTGGTTTGCATGTTTAGCCGAAACGTTGGTTGTGGACTCCGAGGTGGAGTGTTTTCAGAGTTGTGTTTACTGCTTTATTTATTTAAATTGGCTTTATTCATGTTGTTGCACTTGTGGGTGCGTGAGTGGGTGGTGGGGATCGAAGGATCCCTACTGAGTCTATTTCGATGAGACTCACCCCCTGCGGTTTTCAGGTGAGGGTTCCAGGCAGGCGTAGCGAGGAGGGTTTTGTCTCGGGTTGCGCACCAGCAACCATCGTTCCGGGATATGCCTCGATGTAGTTGTTATTTCTTTTCAAGCCTGTACGCTTAATTACTTCTTTTTAGTTGGAATATGTAATTATTTGCTGAGTCAAGATGAATTGTAATATTTTTTAATTCATGCACTTCCTTTACAATTCAATGTGATGTGGATGTTTAGCTTAGTTTATCATTTGTTTTCCAGACTTATTGAGATCCTAGTTTGGCTCCAAATTTTAATGATTCAGTACCCATTTAGTAATCAGATCCCTGATTATAGAGTGGCGGGTCGTTACAATATATCACATTGAGAATGCATACGTTCTGCGGGTACGTCGGTGTATGCATAACTCTGCTCTATTTGGCCACATTTGGATCCACGAGATACTAGAGAGGCATGACGAAAGGTCTTACCAGATGTTTCGAGTGCACCCTTAAATGTTCTTAGGACTCCGTGACCTACTTGTCAGCCGCAGGCTCTTAAGGGATTCGCGCCATATGACAGCAATGGAGCAGTTTGGCATGTTCTTATACGCTACTGGCCATAGGGTTGCAACAAAGGTCATGTGCGAGCGGTTCCGACACTCTTCTCAGACGATTAGTCATTACGTCAACCTCGTCACAAAACAGATAGTGGAGTTGAAGTATGAATTTATTCAACTACCTACACCAACTCAGATCCGTGAGTGTAATCCACATATCCGGGGAAAGGAACGGTTCTACCCTTACTTTAAGGTGATCACTCTACACAATCTTAGTTGTGATGTAATGTATTGACAATGATCAATAAATGTTGTTGCACACAACTTTCCATCACCCCTGTAGGATGCGATTGGAGCCATTGACGACACGCATGTCTTAGCAAATGTGCCACAGATACATCATGGCCGATTTTGCAACCTTAAATGTTTCATTCTCCATAATGTCATGGGTGTTGTGTCGTTGACCTTACCTTCCAGTATCTTGAGATTGGTTAGGAATGATCGGCTACCGACATGTGGATGCTTAGATGGGCTTTGGACGAAGGCAGATTCACTGTCCCTTGTGGGAAATATTATCTTGTAGATTCTGGGCATGCAAACTCAAGTGCTTTCTTGACTCTATATCAGAGCCAAAGGTACCACTTGGCATCGTTTGAGGAAGCACAGAATAGCACAACAAAGAAGAGAAGTATAACCATCATCACGCTCAATTAAGGAATGTGGTCGAAAGAGCATTCGGCGTCTTGAAGAATCACTTTCAGATGCTGAAGGAGGGGAACATGTACCCCTGGGCGATGCAGAGGAAGATGGTCATTGCATGCGCTATCATTCACAACTTCATACGTCGATCTCAGGGACATGACTACTACTTCAACTGCAAGAACAACGAAGAAGCAGTTGTTGACGATGCTGGCGATGAAGACTCCCATTGACATCCCTCTCAACAGGGCTAAGGTTGAGTTAAGAGGGCAGATCAGGGACACGATTGCTAACGCACTTTGGAGATGAGTTACGTTCCTCATGTCTCCTATTATGTGGTCTATTCAGCATGTCTCTTCCCTTATTTCGTTCTATGTCAATAGGTTGAGCTATTGAGATTTTGGTTTATTATCTTGTACTTGGTTCATAATTGCACTTGGTTTCATTTGCTTTATGCTTGCTATTTTTGTGTGTTATGTTGGGCATGTCCTTTTAGCATGTATTTTGATATTTCGGTTAAACTTCCTTATTTCATTTTTATGTGTAATGTCAAAATTAATTTTAAGCATCTCCCTTCACTTAAATAGTGTAGTGACTACGCATTTTTTTGATAGTAGGAAGAAACAATGTAAATGAGTCTATTAGTCGAATGGTTCCACTGCTTAGAGCAACCCCAGTGGACAATGATTTTATCGATATGAAGTTTATATTTCTGAGCCTGCGAGTTAATACTATGCAAAATTGTAGTCATATTCATTGGTATGCTGGGATGGTTGGATGGCATCACTGCAACCACATTTCAGTGTATTTTTTGGATAGCAAGAGGGAAAATTTGCACGCTCCTAATTCGGTAATTAAAGGCAATGATGCAATAATGAAAATGAGTCTATTGGTCAGTTGGTTCTACTGCTCGGAGCAACCCCATTGGACAATGATTTTATCGATATGAACTTTCTATTGCTAAGCTTGCGAACGGTGGCCAGATTTGAGGATGGTTAATAGTGTGCAACTTTGCAACCCTATCCATTGGTACGCTGGGATGGTCAAATGGCATCACTGCGACCACATTTCAGTGTAGTTTTTGGATAGCAGGAGGGAAAATTACACGCTTGTAATTCGGGCATTTTGGGCAATGATGAAATAATGAAAATGATTGTATTGGTTGGATGGTTCCATTGCTTGAAGCAACCCCATTGACAATGATACGATATGAACTTTCTATTTCTGAGCCTGCGAATGGTGGCAACAATTGAAGATGCTCAATAGTGTGTAAATTTGCAACCCTATCTATTGGTACGTTGGGATGGTTGGATGGCCTCGATGCAACCACATGTCAGTGTGTTTTTTGAATATCAGGAGAGCAAAATTGCACACTCGTTATTCAATGATTATGGGCAATGATGAAAAAATCAAAATGAGTCTATTGGTAGGATGGTTCCACTGCATAGAGTAACCCCTCTAGACAACAATCTTTTCTATGTTACATATATCTTTCTGAGCCTTGAAACAATTCATAATTGACATGGTTACAACGTACTGACAGATGGTGAGTTTATGGCAACGGTAAGTATTGTAATTTGAGTATTACGTCTTTGTTAGTTTATTTCTATATTTGTTATTAGAATGCACTAAATTTTTTAATGCATAGAACGTAAAATCATTGATAATAGGGGTAAAGTGCGTATGAACTTCCAAGAAGTGTGTTGCTTGTGGATTTGACTCAAAAGAAGCAGAAGGAATGATGCTTTGTAGATTTTTTTCCGATCATAATGCATTTTGTAAAATTGAAATTGTACTATTGGAATTGCGTGCATATGTGCAAGTGAATGTATTTTGTATATATATTTTTTCAACGTAATTGAGTGTACGATTACAAATTCTTCTATCATTTGATGACTATGTTTGTTATAGAAAATATGAGAATTGTACGTTTTTTATGTAACTGAACTGGTCATAATGATCTTTTCTTTTTACCTTTTAAATGAATGTACGTGTTGTAATTCAAGTTGTAATGTTTAAGTTTTTTCACCGACGAAGTAAATTAAATAATGGAAGCATGATTTTATAATTATATTCATTAAAAAGTTTAATTCAGTGAAATTACTTAATCTATGCTCACAACGGTCTAATCTAATTGATGACCCTATTTTTTGACATCGATAAAAAGATAACTTACTCACAACCAAAGCTAAATTTATTCCATCTAAATTAAAATAGTTTAATTTTTATATTATAAAATTAATTTAAACAAAATGTTCTGCTAAGCTATTGAACTTGACAAAAAGAATTGATAATATTTTATCTTTAAAAATTAATTTATATTTTATAATGTGTTAATTTGTGTGTAAATTTGAAATAAATTATAATTAATTGAACGGAATAGTATTCTACACATTTTAATAAGTAATTTGAAAATGATGCAAATTGCGAATAATCTATGCTTAGAATTGTAAAGGCAATATGGATATTTCTACTCTTTATTCCATTCCTTTCTATCAAATCACTTGAAATAGCACAGTGTAATTCTCCTTATTCTTGGTGGAATACAAACAACTTATCAAATCAAAATACTTTTTATTCTGATTTAAGAAATCTCCAAAACCTTATTTTAGTGCAAGCAATTCTACGAACAAAGTGAACCTAAGATAATCCTGTCTCCTACTCTTCTCACCGCTACCACTGCATCCTTCAAAGTCTTATCAATAATAATACCTATCACATTCTTATTTCTCTACTTTTGTATTTTCCACTTTCTTGTTTTTTTTCTCCTACCTATTTAGTTTCTTGAATGCGAGTAATGTTGACTTTTCTTCTTTCCGTAGTGTCAACAAATTCCATCAACTTTTCTGTAAGAGACCTAATATTCCAAGTACCTACACTGATCCTCTTCTCAACCTATTTTTTCTTAGAATTCTTTTTGTAGTAGTAGTAACGTCTATTATATTTACATTTTGATATAATTCATATCATGAGATGTGACAAGATTCTTATGTTGGTTGTCATCTACTGCAACCTTTCTCCTTTATTTGGACTTGGGACGGACTAAACACGAACATGCTCATACTTAAGTTGAGTTAGAGGTATATATGCAAAGTTCCTAAAAATTAAATAAAGATGATCTTTTTGCATTTATCATTTTTTTAACATCTTTTTGGATTATTAGTTTATCATTTATCATTACTAGTTTTTGCATTACATGGTAATATAAAAAATAAGATTGTAAATTTCGTAGAATTAAACGAAGAAGACAAGAAGTGGACGCTTCCAATGGTACTACACTTTTCTCTTCTAGAAAAATTTGAAAATTTGCCCTAGACAATAAAAATACAAATTGTTATGATGAATTAAATTTGTTTGGACGCTAAAATGTAAAAAATCAAAAGTTAGATATTGTAACGTCAAAATGTACAACGGATGAAAAAGTCCATAATCTCATAGACATCGTGTAGATATGCAGTGATAAAGAGTAGATGGCTAAAAGTTGAAATAAGGTAATACAACTTTTTAATTAAAATTTAATGACTGATACGAAGAAAAAAAATTAAAAGTTCAGGAATTTGGCATAATCGCTTAAAAATTATAAATAATAAAAATTTAGTAAAAATTAATGCTATATCGTTATGTAGAGGGAATTCAAATTAAAAAAAACTTTTGACGTATGCCTTAAATTTGTCTCTCTATCAGTTCAAAAAAAAGAAAAAAAAAAAATCTCTCTCTTTGTATATTAGGGTATAACGGACAAATACTTGTTTCAAACGGCTGCCTCCCTCACTTCTCACACCTCCGTTCCTCTCTCCCAAGTTCCAAACCCCCACAGCCGCTCCCACCCCACGACGCAGCGCCGCCTACGGGGAGACGCCCGTGGTCTGCTTCCTCTTCGCCGGCGGCAAGGCAAACCCACCCGGTTCTCTGCCTCCCCACCTTCGAGCTGGTGGGCGGCGGCGACCCCCGGTGGCGAGGGTGCGGCCGTTCACGCGGGGGGCACCTTCCTCGTTCTGGCCTTGCGCCCCGGCAACGACAAGCTGCGTCCTTGCCTCCCGCGTCATCTGTGACAGTGCAGATGGTTCTTTGTTGGGGGAACGGAGGGCGTTCACAGAGAGAGAAGGGGAAGGGGGGTGGAGGAGGGAGGCGGTTTTTTGGGGAGGACATGGGGGTGAGAGAGAGAGAGAGAGAGAGGCATGGGGCGTCCAATTCTCCTTTGGGTTTTGCCGTCCCTCTATCCGGGACACAATGGCTGTTTCTTCCAGAGGGTGGGGGGGAGAGGGAGGAGGGTTTTGGGTGGAGGGGGGGAGGGGATCTGAGGGATGAGGGTTTTTGGTGGAGGGCTTGGGGCTTCCACTTCGCAGAGGGCGGGGGGAGGGTGGGACGAGAGTTTTGGGTGGAGGGCACGGGGCTTCCACTTCGCCTCAGGTTGCCACTTGCCGCTACTCCCCGCCATGCTCGTGCTCCCCTGCTGCATGCTGCTGCGCTCGGGAGATTCCATAGCGAGCTGTGCTGCTCCGCCCTGCTGTGAGCTGTGGAAGGCGCCTTGCGACTGATCTAGCCGATCCGCAGCCCTGCGAGCTCACTACCCGCGTGCACAGGTATTCTGGTAATTTTGTTGTTAAATCTTTTTTACTTCTACATTAATAATTTATTTTGTTAAATCTTCTTAACTTTCAATTTTAGTAATTATTTTTAGTTCTTTTTGGATCTTTTTTTTTAGAACCCTTTTTTCTTTTCAGTTGTTTTAATTTTTATCAGTTTTTAGCTAATCTTGTCAGTTTTTTTCTTCTTCTTTTTAGTGTATTCAGTTTTTATTATTATTTTATTTTCAGTTTTTATCAGTTTTTGAGCTAATTTTATCTGTGTTTTTCCTTTTTAGTTTTAGCAGTTTTATAGCACTTTGTTCTGGTTTCTTTTTTAGGGTAATTTTGGTCAGTGTTTTTATCATTTTAGCTAATTTTATTTTAGCAGTTTCTTGAGCTAACTAAATTGTAGCCATTTTTGTTCTGATTTCTTTTTTAAACATAATTTTGATTAGTTTTTTAAAGGAGAGTGAGGTACACGATGGACATGTATTGGCCTTTATATGTACGTTGTTGTATGGCAGACAAACTTGTAGTATTCATGGTTGAGAGCATACTCAATTTATCTATTTTACTTGATAAATGGTCATCTTGTTATCATGCATAGATATATGCAGGCATACATATGTACATATGCACACATTATATACATACATACACACTACATATATGTATATGTATTTTTACATTACCCCGATCTCCCGAGATTTTGCCGAGATCTCTCCTCTCTAAAACCCCCTCCTCCCAATGAATCGCGATGAGAATCACAGCAGTGTACTGTTTTGCAGCTGGATTGGCCTTGCCAAGACTAGTGGAGCAGAAGAGGATAGTACCTTGACGGTTTCTGGCAACAACCCAGTTGCTGAGATATTCTCCTTTATTGCTGCATCAACATTGATTTTAATGTTACCCAGAGGAGGGGGAATCTAGTTGTGCTGAGTGGATGGAACCAATTTGTCCTCGGGGCTGGTAAATTTAGTCCAGATATGAAAGTCCTGAGCCGCAGTTTTATTGATGGAAGTTGGATGATTGGGGCTACCTTCCAAGACAAATTTACATTGAACCTTCCAAATGTTCCACAAAATAGCAATGAACATAACCAATTGATACATGTTAGAGGGATCTTGGATGAGTTTGCCCCAGTACAGCAGTCTCTCTTCAAGAGAGTAGTTGATGACATCGGATTTATAAGATAACGGGGAAGCTAACCATGTTGCTTCGGCAATGTGACAATAGAATAGCAAATGTTCCATTGATTCAATTTCTCTGGAACAATTAACACATATTGGGTCCCACCCAGTTGATAGATTTGGCTTTATCTCATTGGTGGGTATTCCTTGAATTAGGCATCTCCACAAGAAGATAATAATTTTTGGAGGGATGATATGAGTCAACAGTGAATTCCAAACTAATTTCCATACTGGGGCCTGGCCATTTGAAAAGGAGGGGAAAGAGGCCTCATGAAGACACCTGTATGCAGATTTGATGTTTAAGTTCCCATCTTTGGTAAATGGCCACACTACTCTGTCCACTGGATCACTAATGGTGCTAGGTAGGTGGATACTCAGAATAGCCTGTTGATTATCAGGTTCAAACAATTCCCTTGGTTAATACTTTTTTCCAGTGGCCATCAATGAGAAGATCAGAAACTTTTTGTGGCAGCTGGCCTGTGAAGGTTGATTTCTTTTGAGGGGGGTGACATAGATCCAGGATCCACCTATCCTTCCATATGTTGGTGTTGAAACCAGACTGAACAGACCAATGACATCGGTCAGCTAACTCCTTCCTCATAGTCATTAAAGCTCTTCAGGTGGATGAAACATTGAGGGAGGTTTTTTGTAGTCTAGAGGGAGTTGGAGTTGTGTTAGTTGTTAACATGTGCGGTTTCCTATGGATTATTTCCTCTCCCATGGGGGTGTACCCTGCCTTTTTCCCCCTACCTTGAGACAATTTTGATCTCTTTGTGGATTCGATGTATGTCCCTCTCTTTCCTAAACACTTTTGCTTTTTTCAACATTTGAAATTGTTTTTAGCTATGGCAGAAATGTCAGAATCGTCTCATTCTTTTATCTCTTTGCTATTTTCCTCTTCCCATCACCATCCTTCACACCCACTGCTCTATATGGGTAATGATACTCATATGCCTGTCACTCTCTGCTGCAACTTCTTCTTCATGTCTTAACTACGATTCATGAATAGATTGCATTTGGCATTAGCCATCCATCTAATTGCATCTCTGCCTCTTGTTGACCCATGTATGTATATAGATATGTATGACAAATATTATAACTGTATCCATTGTCAGCACCATTGTTAATTTGCAGTGTTGTTCATCTTCGGTATAGCAGTGGCACACTTTTCCCACATTGTCATGATCATTTATCTTTTGTGCTCTTTCTTTATGTTATACAAGTCTTCTAAGTGTCTTAAAACTCATTGCTGTTTCACATTTACATATATCTTCATAGGTTCAATCTAGGATTGACACACCCAAGGACCATTTTATAGTAATATCCAAGGATATGGTTCAGCAAAAAGCCTATCAGTTCTAGGAGAGTAGAGGCAAGCCCAAGAACTCTGCCCAAGGTTCGCCCACTCCATAGTTACCTTTTAATTATGATAGTATCACAATTAAATTCGAGCTTTGGTCTGTTCTTTGTGAACATTTGGATCACAGTTTGTACATTTTTATTTACTTATGATATCTAGACTCCATAATATTTGCTTACTTAAGATGTCTGCAGTTCAGAAATTGCAAAATGTTTGCTTGGTAAAATATCTGAGAAAAAGAAAGACGTCGAGGGTTATCCTCGGGTTTTTTTTCAATAAACATTTGGCTGGTCTCTATGTTGTGTAATGTTAATTTCAAGAATCTATTTGACCGTATATTTGACAACTCTCCCAATTCCATGTTTCAAAATTTTGATTGTTTGACTACTAATTCTAGAATAGGTTCAACATTGCAACATAATTTGCTCATTGGTTCGGCTGACACTTGAGGCTTGAAGATGTCTTACATATAACAGGAACGTACAATGTCAAAACATGGTATGTAACATGAGCTTTCTCTTTCGTCATCTACTGTTTTCCCTTTTCCTCATTTTCTTACACAAATGAGAATTTACCTCCCTATGGGGTATACATGGATGTCTGGCCCAAGAACTGCCCCCAGCCTCTGTTGGGGTTTCTTGTGAGTCTATCTGGTCTTAAAAAGAGAGAGAGAGAGAGAGAGATCAAAAGTATTGATAATTGTAGTTTAATGCTTGTTCATTAAAAAGGGGCAGACAAGTGCCATGAGGATCCCACACTGGAGGGTCTGAGGAATTTAATTGCTGTTCACCACCGAGAGGGTTGTCGGGGGAGGGAGGGAGACATGGAGAGAGACAGAGCATGAGACGGTGGGTCGGGGGAGGAAGACAGAGAGACACACAGAGAGTGAGACGGTCGTCGGTAGAGGGAGGGAGACAGAGCGTGAGAGGGTGGGTCGGGGGAGGGAGGGAGACAGGGAGAGAGACAGAGAGGGTGGGTCGGGGGAGGAAGATAGAGAGACACACAGAGAGTGAGAGGGTCATCGGGGGAGGGAGGGAGATAGGGAGGGAGACAGAGCGTGAGAGGGTGGGTCGGGGGAGGAAGGGAGACATGGAGAGAGACAGAGAGTGAGAGGGTCGGGGGAGGGGAGCGAGGGGGAGAGAGAGAGACACACACACAGAATGAGGGTCGTCGGGGGAGGGAGGGAGACAAGGAGAGAGACAAAGAGGGTGGGTCAGGGGAGGAAGACAGAGAGACACACAGAGAGTGAGAGGGTTGTCGGGGGAGGGAGGGAGACAAGGAGAGAGACAAAGAGGGTGGGTCAGGGGAGGAAGACAGAGAGACACACAGAGAGTGAGAGGGTTGTCGGGGGAGGGAGGGAGACAGGGAGAGAGACAGAGCGTGAGAGGGTGTGGGTCGGGGGAGGAAGAAAGACAGGGAGAGAGACAGAGAGTGAGAGGGTCGTCGGGGAAGGGAGGGAGACAAGGAGAGAGATAAAGAGCGTGAGAGGGTGGGTCGGGGGAGGAAGGGAGACAGGGATAGAGATAGAGTGAGAGGACTTACCTAAAATCCCCGTAGCCGTCGTCGTCGCCGTCGCCGGAGTGATGTGCCGTCGTTGTCGCCGTCGCCGAAGGGCTGCGTCGTCACCGTCATTGTCGCCGTCGCCGGGGAGGGACCGTGGAGCTACTAGCCACGACCGTGACGACCGGCGACTGTGGTGGGCGGGAGGACGAGGAAGCTCTGTGCGAGCGTTAGGGTTCGTAATGGATCGGGACGGGGGAGGGGGGGGGTTAAGGGTTTGGTTTTATAGCCCGGGCATTGGGCCCTTTGGGTTGGGCCAAATAGGCCGGGTGCATGGCAAACGAACCGGCTGAGGGGGGCCAAGGCGACGGAGGCGCCCAAGGCGCGCGGAGGCGAGCGCCTCAACGCTTGAGGTGTTTACCGCGTTTGCCTAGGCGACTCAGCCCAAAGCGAGGCGAGTTATCATCGCCTCGCCTCACCTCATCGCCTAGGCGAACGCCTTACTCGCCTTTGACTACATAGGTCGGCAATATGGACTACAAATTAAATAAGTTTATGGAGATTAGATTTCACATTTTGAGGATATAGAGGCTTTTTCCTAATTAACACAGACCCTTTTATGAAGGTGCAAAATCAAAAGATCCTTTTGAGTCGTTATAGTATCAGAATTTGATTGGATAGGCCCCAACCTTGAGGGGGTTCTCACAGGTTGCCGGTTCAATTCCCTGCCTCATCCAGCACGTTTACCTCCTACCTGGTATACATGGATGTCTGGCCTGAGAACTGCCCCCAACCTTTGTCGATTTCTTGTGAGTTCTATCTCATCTCAAAAAAAAAAGAAAAAAAAGATCAAAAGCATTGATAACATTAATTTAATGCTTTTTCATTAAAAAAGGGGAGACAAGTGCCATGAGGATCCCAACACTGCAGGGTATGAGGAATTTAATCGTTGTGCACCACCGAGAAAACCACAAATTTTGTATTTGGCTGGTGGCACTGGAGCCAAAAACTAGGAGAAGTCGGCAATATGGATTGCAAATTAAATAAGTTTATGAAGACTAGATTTCACATTTTGAGGATGTAGAGGCTTTTTCCTAATCGAAACATACCCTTTTACAAAGGTGCAAAATGAAAAGATCCTTTTGAGTCATTATAGTATCACAATTCGATGGGAGATTTGATTCTTCTGTATGAATATTTGGATCATGTTTGAATATAGTTACTTTTGATATCTTAGGTTCAATGTTACATAATTGACATGGACCCTTTATGCACAAATAGATCAATCTGTTTATAACTATATGCTAGCATCCTATTTTCTTTCTTAAAAGAATTCTTCATAGTGATGAGTATACTGCAGAGTGCACCGTGAAGGCTACCAGAGAAGCAATCTGTCAAGACATGGTTTTTAGATGATGGCAAGGAGTATGCATTATACTTTTACATTATTTTAGAGTATATCTGCATGTGCATTTTCATGGAGATTTGTATGATGTTTGCAACAAGTTAATTGGCTTTAGCTTGACCTGACACAATCTTGACTTTTCTATTTAATAATTGGACATAACAGTGTTTTGAGTCTTCTGGTCTAAATTAAATGACTCTGTAGATTTCAGTAACTATGAAAAAGAGAGACTCCTACCATAGTATCGATTACATGACATTGCCCTTTTGCCTGATACACTTCTATTTTACATGCTTTCTTGCAGTTCATGCCACTTTGTGGATATTAACCGGTAGAAAACTTTGTTGGTGTGCAATTTATACCATGGCCTAGTGGTCCTTGGATGAAAACAATGGGTTACATTTTTGCTTAAGCCAGAGTTATGTTATTCTAGAAAGTAGATATGTTTCTTTATAATCATGTAAAATGTGACTTTCTTTATAATTACATAAAATATGACTTAAGTCCTTATCCGACTTCACCTTCAAAAAAGTCCTTATCCGACTTTTTTTTGCTGACTGTAGACATCAAATCTCATGAGTTTGGCATGCTCATAACTTTCCTAAATGAACTTTTTTTTCACCATTTCTTGTTTGAGGCTTATTTAAGTTAAGCTTTTTAGGTTTCATGTTCTGTTTGATTTATTAGCAGGCACCTGTATCGTACATTTTTTTGAGGTTAATCCTTCTTCGCAATTTTTCTCATTACGTGCATTTGGTCAATACCTAGTTAGAATATTCTCTAGAAACCATGCATAAAACATACCTGATTTCCCATGCTTCAAAATTAACGTTGCCTTTCACATTAACATGTGTGCGCATGTGTACGAATATCCACACATGATATTGACATGTACACTTGCAAACATGTACATGACATATAGATAGATCATGCGAATTCCAAGCCACATATGCAGTCTGACTCGCCAAGACGAATCTGACTTGAGCCGACTCCATGCGATTCATATCATATTGCATGAGTCAAGTGCAGTTCACTGTGATACTGTGTGGCTTACAGCAATCCAGCTCGATATGCCGTGATCCAATATGATCAACAACAAAAGGGTTGGCAGGCATTTCTGTTCATACAGAATGCCATACTCCGGACAGAACAAACATCTTCCAATCCAACCAGCTCGATATGCCCTGATCCAATATGATCAACAACAAAAGGGTTGGCAGGCATTTCTGTTCATACAGAATGCCATACTCCGGACAGAACAAACATCTTCCAATCCAACCCCCCCCCCCCCTCTTTTTCTCTTTCCCTTCACCCACACCCTCTCTTTCTTTGATTTCTTGAGTGAAAAGGTTGGATCCTGGCTTGAATACGTTTTTTCTCTGAGGAGAGGGAGATTGAATGGCGTTGCAGTCGGTTCCATATGGATCAAAATTAAGATGCTATCCACAGGGTAGAGGAGGTACCGGTCTGTGCAGAGGAGGGCAATAAGGGGTATCAGCTTGCTGTTGGGTACCTTTGGACCACCAATAAGCACCTGCTATATTGGTATGTGCAGAGGAGAGAACCGGCCAGGCTGTTGACGCCCTAGAAACAACAACCAGGGCAGGAGAGACAGCCGACCAAGCTTTGGGTCTGCTAGAGCCGCCGAATAAGAGCAGGGGAGATAACCAGCCAGGTCTTGGGTGCCCTAGAGACACCGGATAGGCCAGGGAAGATGACCGGCCTGTAGAAGGAGGCCCCAGAGATGACTGAACAGAGCATAGGAAGCCCTGGGAGGACTGGCCTGCTCTAGAATAAACAGGGGAGACAAAATAGGGCAGAATTGGAGGCAGCGGTAGCCCTACACAGACCGTACCCTCCTCTCTTTTGTAGTGTGAGTTAAAAGAGTTAAAAATATTGGGCAAGGACAAGAATACCTGTTGCTCCAATAGAACATATAATAAACCCCATAAACCCACACATAAAGAAGAAAAAGAGAGAGTAAAAATAAAAAAACATACTAGACAGAATTACCCCTAACTACAGTAATCATATAAAATATGACTTAGCTCCTAATCTGACCTTTTTCCAATTGTAAACATCAAATCTCATGAGTTTTGTCATGTTTATATTTTTTTACTAACTGAACTTTTTTTTCACCACTTCTTATTTATTAGAAGGCCCTTGTATGGTACTTTTTTTTGAGATTAATCTTTCTAAACCATGCATAAGGTCTAGCATAAAATGTTCCCATGCTTTCAAATTTGCCATGCCTGTCACAAACATGTGTGCACATGTGCATGAATATGCACTTACGGTATGCACATACACATGCACACAAGCACACACGCACTGGGGGGGGAGGGAGGAGGTTTTTTGGTGGAGCGCATATATATATATATATATATATATATATATATATATATATATATATATATATATTATAAAGAGAGAGAGAGAGAGAGATGCTAGAATCCAGTTTGCTAACTGCACGCAATGTTTTGAACCCCTGTTGGCCCAAAATATTTCATGCATGACAAAATACCTAACATGCATGTAGTCATGCAATATGAAAAATATATATCTATATGTATGCAACTCTAGGCCATGTGCATGTATACATAAGAAAAGATAAAGGTGGAGATTATACCTTAATCAAAACAGCTCCAACGTGTCTTCAATACGCTGTCCAATACAGCCCCGAAATGCCTCCAATATGCTGTCCTATAAATAGTCCCACAAGCTCACCAAACGGGCCCGCTAGACAGCCTGGTATGCCCCCGAAAATGAGCTTATAAGACTGCAAAATAGGGCCCAAACCAAATCCCAATAAACCTCCAATGTAGGCCTAAACCACAGCCCAATATGCTTCTGAAATAAGACCCAAATGCAGCCTAATATGCTGCTAATATAGGGATAGGAGTAGCCTAATAAATGCAGTCCAATATGGGCCTAAGTATTAAATCCAAATAGGCCAAATAGTGGTCCAGTATCCTCCAAATAGTAAGAGGACAGCCCAAAAATAAGAAATCTGCAGCAAGAAGAAAAAAGACAGGGGAAAATGGGCTAAATAGTCCCTTCTCTCACCCGTTCTTTAAATATAGGAGGAGAGGGGGAAGAGGGGACCGGTGGGGGTCCCCACCGGTTGTGGACACCCCCCCCCCCCTCTCCATTTAAAATTCAAAAAAAAAGGGGGAGGGAGAGGCAGAGAGAGGGGAATTAATGAGTTTAAACCCATTAATGTGGGGTCACTAGAGGTGACTAGGATTGATCCACATGCTAGTAACTAGTATAGTGCTTTATGCAAGAACTTGAACTGGCTTTAAAATTTGGGGTATCATGAATCATCTAGGTTAGCAAAGGGAAAGCGATAGGAAATGGATATGTGGTCCTTGGAACCCATGATCTATGCTATGGGGTTTGAGTACAAGTGAAAACTTGTGTTTCTTAAGAGGCCAAACTTAAATTTTTAGAGGCCAATCTTAAATTTCAGTACCTTGATGTCTAGCGAATATTCAGTCGCAAAAGCTTAGGCATACATATGGATCGGCTGTGGCATTTGAGTTGAGGAGTGTGTCCATGCAGGTGAGATAGTGGAGGGGATGGTGCTTGACCCTCCCTCTCTGCTCTAGCTTTGGTGAGGGTGACAACTTCTTCACACAGTTTTCCTGGTGATTCTGCTTCCCAGGGAAAGGCTTGTCAGACTCCCAGTCAAAGATCAGAATCCCCCATCTTTATAGGGCATCGACCAGTTCAACCAAAGGTGTGTCAACAGATTGTGATGTGGAGGCTGGGAATTCTGTTTCTTGTTTAGCTGCAAAGATGGTTGGTGGTGAGTTATCAGTATCACAAAGTTGAGCTCGAGACCTTGCTTCTTTCACTTCTGTAGACAGGGAATCAGTGGACTCTTTCTGATGTGGCTGTTGGAGCAGCTGAAGGATGACCCTGAACCAGCAGATAACCTAATGTCCTTACTTCTCATTGATTGGGGCATTTAGTTCTTGGCTAAGAAACTTGAGCTCAGCTCGAGTTAAGCTTACTTTAGCTCCTCTCATTCAACCAATTGAACCAAGCTCGAAATCTAATTTAGGCTTGTCTAATCAAACCAACCAAGCTCGAGCTTGACCCATATCGGTTTGGCCGGCTTGCGAGCTGGCTCGAGGTAGAAATATTTAATTAAATTACATATTCTATGTCAAACTTCCCCAGCCAATGGTAAACCAACCCTCATAAGCCCACCATGCCAGCATCACTTCACAAGTCCCAGCCTACTAAGCGTTTAAATAAGTTTTGAATATGATTATTATGAGCAATGATAAGACAATCAGGCTTTCTATCTCGAACTAATCTTTTGGAGCTCTATATTCCTAGTGCGTCCACGGGAGGAAGTCCTAGGTCCACCCACTACTAAGGTCCCATTACTGTTGCTTGTCCAAAGCTCTTTGCACTTATGGCAAAGTGGTGGGGGAGGGTAACAAGGTTTCCAATGGTGACGAAGTAGATGTGAGCTGGGGTAACGAGGGCTTCTACAGATCCTGGTACGAGGCCAAGCTTGTTTGCACCATGTCCAGGACCTGTTACTACTCCGTCCCTCCTAATCGATCATGCCGATGGCAAAACTTTGGCGCCCTGCTCGCTTTAGGAGAACGTGGCATTTGGGTACGCGTAACATTGCCCCTTTGTTGTAGCAGGCCGTTTGCGCTGCACCAACTTATAAAGGCCTAGTAGGCTGGTGCAACATTAGGTGGTAGGTGAGGGCGGTGGTGGTAGTTGAGCCTACGCGAGGAAGTGGGGGTTACTACACGGTGTGCTTCTCTAGCCTGCGGGAGAAGATGAAGTTCGCAACAAGGGACCTCTAAAGCTCCAAACCAACCAGGAGTGGGTCGATGACGTGTGGGTCCATCTTGATGGGAGTATATAGGCGAGCCTCCTTTCCATATACAACCCCCCCCGAAGGTGGGATTCATATTTGGGGCTAGTAGGCTGGTGCAACATTAGGTGGTAGATGAGGGCGGTGGTGGTAGTTAGTAGTTGAGCCTACCCGAGGAAGTGGGGGTTGTTACACGGTGTGCTTCTCTAGCCTGCTAGCCTGCGGGAGAAAATGAAGTTCGTGGCAAGGGACCTCTAAGGCTCCAAACTAACCAGGAGTAGGTCGATGACGTATGGGCCCATCTTGATGGGAGTACACAGGCGAGCCTCCTTTCCCTACACAACCCCCCGGAAGGTGGGATTCATATTTGGGCCTAGTTTGACATCGGTTAGTTTACAAAAACTTCACCCCACTTTCTCTTTAAATCTCAAGCCTCCCGCTATTGCACCTTCCCGAGCTTAGCGATTCGACTATTTCTAATTTGGTGAACTTAGTTTATTGGTTGAGTTAACTTAATAGTGCTCTAATGAGCTGAACTCGAGCTGAATTCGAGGAGTTCCTTTCTCGGCGAGCCAAGCTCGAGCCCACAAAATGAGCTTTGGGTAGGCTCGAGCTCTAGCTTGAATAATCTTAGTCAAGTTTAGCTCGAGCGAGTTGTAGCTCGGCTTAGCTCGGTTCCTGGCCTTCCCTAGTCGGAGCCAACAAACCAGGGGCAGCTCGACAATATCTTATAACAAATCATTCTTCGGTGAATCTCCTTTCAGGTAAGGTGATACGTTTCTACTCCTTTAATATAAGATTTGTAGTTCCTAGTAGTGAGTAGGAGGCATCAATTTAGGGGAAGCTTGATTATATCTCAACCGCAACTCAAACTTTGAAGAATCTCCTTTCGGGTAAGGTGATATATTCTTACTCCTCCTTAGGTTTCTAACTTTAACATAGAAAAAGATTTGCAGGTTTTACTAAGTAGTTGGAGGCATCAAATCCGGGGCAGCTCGACAACGTCTCAACAACAACTTAGACTTTGGTGAATCTCCTTTTAGGTAAGGTAATACATTCTTACTCCTTATTAGGTTTCTACTTTGACATGGAAACGATTTCCAGGTTTTAATAGGTAGTTGGAGGCATCAAATTGGGGGAAGCTCGACAATATCTCAGCAATAACCTAGATGAGATAGGGAAAGAAAGAGATTAGTAGAGGAAGGAAAGATTAATGAAAGGGGATTGTATTGAATGTTTAAGTTAGTTTATCGTGTTTGAAAATGAAAAGCAATGTACATTTAAGGTAATAGATGATCATACAAGGTGCCTTTTAATGAGCTTTGAGTAACTCTTTGACTAAAATTATAATACGAGTAGAGTGATTGTTTAACAATGTAGGTAATTGATATTCTAAGTTTAACAACGTTGGCAATTGATATTTTAAGTATAGAATACAATAGCCTCATTGTGTAACCAAGCCCTCTATAATCTTTTTTAGGGAGGAGAAGCATCAAATAAGTTTAAGCTAGATAATATTTGTAGTTCTTAGTACATAGTTGGAGGCATCAAATCCAAGAAAACTCAATAATATCTCAGTAGTAGCTTGGACTTCGACAAAATCTTCAACTAGGAAAGATGATACATTCATACTCCTCTTTCAGTTTCTAACTTTACCATAATGTTTGAAGTTCCAAGTAAGAAGGCCTCAAATTGGGGGCAGTTTGACACTATCTTAGCATCAACTCGAACTTCAATGAATCTCCTTTTAGGCAAGGTAATACATGCCTTTTCCTCTGGTTTCTATCTTTAACATAGATAAGATTTGCAGTGTTTAAAAAGTAGCTAGAGGCACCAAAGTGGAAGTAGCTCGGCAATATCTTAGCAGCAGTTCGGATTTCGATGGATTTCCTTTTAAGTAAGGTGATACATTCTTGCTTCTCCTTTGGTTTCTAATTATAACATAAGATTGTAGTTCCTAGTAAGTAGGAGGCATCAAATGGGAGGCAGGTCGATAATATCTCAACTGCAACTTGGACTTAGATGAATCTCCTATCAGGTAAGGTGATACATACATGCTCCTCCTTTAGTTTCTAGTAAGTCAAAGGCATTGAATTGGGGGCAGCTCGACAATATCGCAGCAGCCAGTTGGACTTCAATGAATCTCCTTTAAGGTAGGATGATACATTCCTGCTCCTTCTTTGGTTTCTAACTTTACATAAGAATTGTAGTTTGTAGTAAGTAGGCGGTATCAAATTGGGAGCTGCTCGACAATATCTCAGTAGCAACTTAGACTTCTAAGAATCTCTTTTCAGATAAGGTGATGCACTCCTGTTGTTTTTTTGGTTTCTATCAAACCTTTACATCGATAAGATTTGCACTTTTTAGTAAGTAGTTGGAGGCATCAAATTGGGTGGCGCTCAAGAATATCTCAGCAGCAACTCGAATTTTGATGAATCTCCTTTTAGGTAAGGTGATGCAGTCCTGGTCCTCCTTTGGTTTCTAACTTTAATATAAAGATTTATAGTTATTAGTAAGTTGGAGGCATCAAATCTCCTTCGAGTAAACTGGACGACCATGTTGCTGGCCTTCCAGTTTACTAGACGGCTAGGTTGCTGGCCTTCTAGCAAACTGGATGGCCAGATCTTCTGCTTCCAATAAAGTGGATGGCCAGGCTGTTGGCCTTCCACTAGCTCTCTCTCGTTTGACTTGTTTAACCCATGTTCTCCCTAAGACCCATCGGACATGTCCCACTAACTCTGAGTACGGGCCACTAACTTGATTCTCAAGACCATGATCCCCCTCATTGACCATCTTTGATTGGTCCTTGCTCATTAAGGGAGATTTAGACCCTATTTTGAGGATTTTCGGACATGTCTATAAATACCAACCCAAATCAACAGGATAGGGGTTGCAAAAGATTGCGAGGGATAGAGGAATATGGGCCTAAGTCTCAAGGAGAAGGAAGGAAACATCGGTCTTAAGAGGAATCCTTGCACTTACGTCCATCCCACTGGAGTCCCCGACGGGCTTGCCTTCTCAACTCTCTTTTCTCCTTCCTTTCGTTCCTTGCATCTTTGCAACACTCATTTTTTTATTATTTTATTTCACTCATTCATATGCACCTGCATGCATCATCTAGGACATCTTTAGCACCTATTCTCAGAGGTTTTTTTTTTTAAAAAGGGAGGTGAGTGGCCATATGAGAGAGAGAGAGAGAGAGAGAGAGAGAGAGAGAGAGAGAGGTAGGGAGGGAATACTTCGAGAGAGATGGCATAAAGAGATAGACAGGGAGAAATAACGTACAGAGAGGGAGAGACTAAAAGAGAAGTTGAGAGAGAAAGGGAGGTTGATAAGGAAGGCGAGCGGTTGGGGCCTACCTAATTCGCCGTGTTAAAGGATTGGCGGATAGAGGAAGTTGCCGTTGTTGGGGAAGATCATCCTTGCTGCTTCCAGAGTTAGAGTCGGGGGAGATTTCCCTCTCCACTGCTAGAGATAATGTCGTTGCTGTCACCAAACACGGGGTTGGAAGTGGGAGCAAGCTAGGGTTTGGAATCGGAGGAGGGTCACACTCGGGAAAGAATCAAGACAGGGTGGATTACTAGCTTTTACATGTAGAGTTCATCAGCTAGTCAAATGGAGCAAGAGTTCTGCATTGCAGTTCTTTCCTTGTTCCTTGTCCTATGGTATGGTTTCTTGCATGCAAATATGGATGCTACCATGTGATAATTATGCATAATCTTTGATATCAGAGATCTGTAACCACCCATTATGAGTAAGTTGCTCTATACCTCATGATGGAGGTTTCTGGTTATGACAGCATCATTTCTACTTGATTCACATCATTGCTTGTTTTGAAAGTGTCACAGTTGTCTTACCATGATTTAATTGCTTATATTTTGTGCTTTTTGTCTTATCTATCATGATAGCATGACAATTGGAGAGAAAGCCAATACTCCTTATGGAGCTTTTTATGATGAGTTTTTTTTTATCTCAGTCATCTTTTCAAGCAGAGTTCTTTCGGTGCTCATAACAACCAGACTGTAAAATAAAGCATTGCCCTGAATCTTAAATAGAATGTCAGATTACTGCTTCAAGACTTACTGATTCTATCTATTTACGTAAGTTATCAACTAGGAATTGTTGGATACAGGGTTCTTTTTTCCTCTAGAATCTGTGACTTTCTGCGACTGCGGCTTGCTCCATTCTAGTTTCATTGATTTTCTAGGTTAATCCGAGTCCAATATCAGTTGTCATTGACCAGACCTTGAAAATGACTGAGTGATATTCTCTCAGTCTATTTGACAGCTAGATCTCATAGGAGAGCTCATTCTGGGAGCTCACCTCGAGAAGGCAGAGTGGGTTGGATTCCTTGAGTTTTCCTCTGCCGTTGTTGGTTCGTTGGGCCCGTTTTTGGTTTTTAAAATTTCTTTCTTATTACTGTTTGTTGTTCTTTCGATTGTAGCAAAGATTTTGTTGCTCCGGTGTTGCAGATGGATGCTTGTGAAAGAATTTTACTGATGCATCCCTTTTTCTATCGCAAATGTGTGGAATATGAAACAACAGATCATATGTATTTTATTCAGGAGTTTATGTATAATTACTTTCATTTTACTCAGGAGCATAGGGTATCTATTGTGAGATTCACTGAGTAAACTGCACCTCCAACTTGTGATCACATCTTATATTTTACGTACAAATACCTTGTGATCATGTCTTACACCCACTTTCTTAGACTTTTTTGACTTTGCGGCGCTTATGTGACATTCACGTACTAAGTTTCGCAACTGAATGTACCTTTATTATAGAACTGGTGAGAAACTTATGATATCTGTCAATTGGTTCATCTGTCCATTTTCCCCTCTCATTATTATGAGTATTAATTCCATTGGTCTATTTTTGCAATTTTTAGGCAGTGATTCAATAGCTGGGGGTAGGAGCTACATACTCAACATCTTGGCTGGTTTGTCACGGTTAGACATGTATTTAGAGTGTTTTCCCACCAGGGCTGCAATGGTAACTTCTTTTCTTTTTTGTCTTTTTTATGAGAATTGACACTTACTATAATAAGATGTTCACATTTTGAATACTTCAGAATCAGCTCATTTTGCTTGCTATGTTTATGTTTTACAGTTTGTAGTTTGGCAGTTTTGTGCTTAATTAAGTGGAAAACTCGAGAAATTGGACATTGGCTTTGATGTTGCATCTGAAAGATGCTTTTCAGATAGGAGTGTGGAAAGCCAAACAAGATGCTATGTTTTCTTCTTCTTTTTTTCTCCTTAAGGTGGTGAGTTCTGAGTTTGCTGTGCGAGATTCTTTGGCCTTATTTGAATTGTGATTGGCTATATTTACTACTATTTCTGTTCCCTTCCCGAACAAGGTCTTTTTCCTTTTTGTTCTGTTTTTAATGCATTTTCTTCCTTGGTCATTTTTGGATTGCTCCTTAGTCATTTTTGGATTGCTGCTTTATCCAAGATCTGGCTGTAAGTTTGTAACATTTGTTATATTTCTCTATTTTATCTTGACTTGACTAAATATGGATTGGTAGGTTGAATTCTTCGTTAGATGGTTGGGTTGTAGAGTCTGGTTAGTGGTCTTTTTGGTGTGGGTAGTATATTTTTTGGATGTGAAGGTCTTCTGGCTCAAGAAGGCATGTACACTGGTGTGTACTATGTACTCAAGGGCGAGAAGTGAGCTAGGTGTCCGGAGGATTGGGTTAACCTCCAATGCCAAGGAAAATGCCTAGACATTTAAGGCAACACATTTCATCCTAAATCATAGTGAAGGAAATAATGGGTACAAGAGGAGATAAACAAAATGTCCAGGAAAGGGGATGTAAGGTTCGAAGAAATGTGGATTATGTCGAATACCTGAATACCAATTTGCATAAATGTTCTATATAAGTGGTGGGTGATCTTTAGGACCCATGAAGAGTAAGAAAGAAAAGTAGCATATGGTAAAAGAGGAAATTATGCATTGCTGAACATAGCGCTTAATGCTTGTGGAAGTAGTTAAGAACCAAAAAACAGCAGTACTAAGAAGATGTAGGCAAAATGTGTCTCATACGTGGGTGGGTTTGTGGGCAGTCAATAAAGTAACTAGATATAGGTTTTCCCCTTTGGAAATGCTATAGACTACAGACTAAGCTTCCTTTTTAATATTTTGTCTACTTCACACATGATTGTTGGAACTATGTTGCTAATTCACTGTTAGCAAATTACATGCCTTGTTTTGTTTGAGATTTTGTCTGATTTGATATCCATCTTTAGGGGTGCTATAGACTTGTATTGACCTTCCTTTTTAATATTTTGTCCACTTCATACAGATTATTAGAGCTGTACTATTGATTCACTGTAAGTAATTAAATTACACAACCTTGTTTTGCTCAATATCTTTCTACTTTGGTGTCCATTTGTTTTCTTAAATTACCTGCTGAAGAGAATTTTTAATAATGTTGGAGACATTTCCTGATCTACTTGGTAAAAAGAAACTGAGTATTGAGGCTAATGTGTATGTGTGCTTATTTTGCTTTTACACATTGCATGTATTTTATTCAGGAATGTAGGAAATGTGTTATTAGATTCATTGTGATTAAAGTGCACTTACAAATGCGTTGAGTTCTGACTTGACTTGACTTCGCTTGAGCTAATGGGACAGCTAACATACTAGCTAATGGGACAGCTAACATACTAAGCTTGCCTGCTGAATGCTAGCGTAATAAGCCTGGCTTTCAAATGCACCCCTCTAGAAGAACTGTTGAGAAGCTTATGACTTCTGCCAGTCTGTTCATCTGTCCCTTTTTTTTTTTCCTTTCTTCTGTAGTATTATTTTAATTGGCCTACTTTTGCAATTTTTTGGCTGCAATTCAATGGCTGGAGCTAGGAGCTAAATGTTGACCATGTTGGCTACCGCAGTAAACGTGTTTAAGTGTTTATCCACCATGACTGGGGATGGTAAAAAAATTTCCCCCATTTTGGCCTTTGTATTAGAAACTGATTTTACTTCCTATGTTTGTGTTTTAAAATTGGTTGTTTGGTACTTTCATGTGTAATTAAATAAAATAACAATGAGATTGGAATATTGGCTTCAATGTTGCATCTGCAAATTGTTTTTCCGGTAGGAACATAGAAAGCCAAATGCAATGCCTTTTTAAAAAAAAAAGTTCGGAAATTCTGAAGTTTCTTTGTCACTTCGTTTGTCAGTATTTTTACATTGTGACTATGTCTACTTGTTATTATTGCTTTTTGCTTGCTGGATCTCTTTCCTTTTTGTGCTGACTTATAATGTGTTTTCTTCCTTTAGTTATTTTTGGCTTGGTGTTCTATAAAGGGTATTAACTGTAAGTTTGTTATATAATTCTTTGTTTTATCTTTGTTAAGCAATTGGTTTGTGAACTCTATGTGCGTAAGCTCATGGATGAAAACTTCTTGCTTAGACAACTTCATTCTCCTGTAAGCTATTGTAAACTCCCTACTGCCTACTTCTCACTGGGATTCAAAGTTCCCAAGTATACGAAGTACGATGGTACAACTGATCCCCATCATCATCTTTCAGGTTTTCTCATAGATTCTCACCAATGGCTCCATGATAGAGTTCTCCTGGTTCACTTGTTCCAGAACCCTAGAAGGCAAGGCCTTAAGATGTTTTTCTTCTCTATCCGCCAAGGACCTAATCAATTTCGATATGGTCTCTGAAAAGTTCACTCACTTCAACCACATGACAACCATGCCTCCCACCTTGTTTGATCTTATGATGGAGAAGATGAAGCCTGAAGAAGACTTTACGCATTTAGCTAACAGGTGGAGGGCAATGGCTTCTAAAGCATAAGTCACAATCCCTGAATCTCAAGCCGTCACCATGCTGGCCAATAACGTTATCCCACAGCTGCGGGCCATTCTTATGCTTAGTGAATTTCATACGTTCGTGCAACTTTATAATTGAGCTCGGGTAGTTCAATCTCAAATTCGAGATTCCACCTTGCCTCCTTTCTTCAAGAATAAGAACAGGAACAAGAAGACCATACAAACTCCAACCGTAGAAGACCATACAAACTCAGTCCAAATCAAACAACCAATCCAGTCAGAAACAATATTTAGCAATTCCTCCTCTGACTAGCTATAGTTGGCCCATGCCCAAGCGTGCCTCATATATGTCTTTGCCGGAATCTCTATCGGACATTTTCTATGCCTTACTATGTTGCAATGCTATTCAGCTTTCTCCTTCTAGAGAGAGCATTCCCAGCAATGCAGATATATCCAAATACTGTCCGTATCATAGGACACTGGCCTATATGATACACAACTGCTTCGTGTTCAGGGACTGGGTATATGACTTGAACAATAAAGGGGGGATCAATTGGGATGATTTGAAGAGAGCCGTTGAAGCTATGAAAGTCGACAAGGAGTTGGGGATTGTAAAGAACTCTCTACCCTCTCACCAGGCTGTCCAAGATCCTTCTAGCTCCCAAAGAAAGGTGAATACCCTTGCTAGAGTTTTGGAACCAAGAGTAGTTCGGAGATAACAATATTGGGAGTATAAAGGAGATTGGGATACGACATGAGTGCCTTACTAAAGTGACCACACCTAGAAAGCCCTTACAATAAGTCTCGGTAATTCTACAAGACAGGCCTTTGGTTCTGATCAAGCCAAAGGAGCAACCCACAATCATCAATTCAGTCACCTTGGTCCAAGTCCCTCCTTTGCCTATTGTATGTTCGGAATTAAAGCCAAGTCCATCGACTCCATTCAACTTGATAACTTCGCCACCAGTCCAACTATTGAAGCCAGACCAAGTTGGATACCCAAGTTCAATCAATGTCACACAGAGAAATCGCATTGTTCCACCTACAAGTCAACTGTTAGACTCCTAGGAGAATTCAAATCCATTTGGTGCTTCAACTCAATCCGAGTATGACATCCTACAACATCTAAAAAAGACCCCTGCCAAACTTTTGTTCAATTTCCTCTAACAAATTACAAGTGAAGACCTTCCTACTAGTGGAGTCACCAATGTCATTCTCTCAGTTACCCAAACACCCATGATCCATGATCTCTTTCTCGGATAAAGTTCGAATGGAGAGATAAGTGTCAAAAGGCCTTCGACGATTTGAAGAGTTATCTCATCAACCCTCCAGTTCTTTTAGCTCCCATCTCGGGACGGCCTTTACTACTATATATCTCCACCACTGAAGAATTAGCTGGGCAGTATGGACCCAACTAGACGACAAGAAGAGAAAAAAGGCGGTGTACTACCTCTCCAAATTGTTCAATGATGCTGAAAAGCATTACACAGCCATGGAAAAGGCATGTGTAGACGTCCTCGGGGTAGTACAGAAACTAAAGCACTACTTCCTTACCTACGACGTTAAACTTCTAGGTAGAATGGACCCGATAAAATATTTGTTAGAATGGCCAGTACTGCCAGATAGGCTGGTGCGGTGACAAACCTTCTTTAATCAATTTGAGATCACTTATGTGAACCAGAAGGTTGTCAAGAGGCAAGCAATTGCCGAGCACCTACCCATTGCCTAAATTTTTGCCCGCCAATGATGAGTTCCCCGACGAGGAGTTGAGTATAATAGTAGATAACAGCCCATCTTGGGTCCTCCACTTTGATGGGGCACTTAATTCCGATATGCCTTAATGACAATCTATTTTCGGAATAATTAAGCAGATGAAAGCTTGCACCTTAAGTAGGGAGCTGACTTTCCACACCTCCCTATTCATAGGATAAGCTGGAAGGTGTCTTCAATGCAAGAATAAAGAGCCTTTACAAAAAGTTTGCATCATGACTCCCCCAAACAAAAGTGTCTCTTTGACCTCCTCTAACCTGTTCCTCTAATATAAGTTTATTAGAGACAAATACTTCTTCAATTCTGTGTTTTTAAGTGCTCTCCTGAGACCTAATTGTCCACTGTGTGGACCCTCCCTTCCTTCGAAGTTGGAATAGACATCACTGACCAAGGGCTATTTCTATTGGAAGTTAACATAAATAAATATTTAAATATGTCCTTCAGAAGGAAATTCTCTATGCATTTATCATACCAGAAGAATGTATCTTGAAAATCTCCAACTTTGATTTTACATTCCTAGGCAACCTAGATTGTAGATTTCAAAATCCCTCTCCATATGGGTGACATAGAAGTCGTACTCCCACTATGTAAGTAATATTTCCAACTCTTATCATAGTTCTTAGCCTAAACAATAGGTTAAAGCCACTTTCCTAATAGGACTAGATTCATTGTCACAAGATTCTTGACCCCCAAACCATGTTTTTTAGCTGACCTGCAAACTTTGGCCTAACTAATCAGCATGATAGTCTTAGAGTTTGCATTATTCCCAGCCATGAGAAAGCCCTCCTTATCCTATAACTTTCTAAACACTTTTTGGGTGCCTAGAAGGCCGATGAGTAATGCAAAGGGATGCCAGATAACACAACGTTTACATAAGGGATTCTCCCTCCCAAAGTGAGGTTTCTAGACTTCAATATATGTTTTTTTTTTTGCAGCCTTTTTTTCAGATCAAAGTTCTTTTTTGGGAATAATGTTCAATAGTAAGAATGCTCACTTCAAGGTAGAAAATTCAATTTTTGTCCAACTACTGGTTTTGTTATACAATTGTTCCTTCAAAGTTCAAACTACTCCTATTGTTTTGTTCACATGTGTTGAGAAGGCCAGTTGTTCAAGTTAGGAGACACAAGACAATATTCAGTATTATCCTTCTGCTCATGCTTTCTTTTCTTTTGATCACTAGGCAAGTCAAGGACATTAGATCATTGGTTCATATTCTCGTGGATTAGAGTACCATATCATTTAGACTATTAGCAATAACCTTTTTGCATGTGTTAACCTAACCTGGTGAAAGCTTATAGCTTGTGCAAGTCAAGAACTTCAATTTTGAAGGCTCCCTTTAGTCTTGACAATCACTCCTATAGTACCTTTTCCATGATTTAGGCACCCTATGATCTGTAGATACAAACATGTAGAAAGTTTTGTGGCCGACCACTTCTATTAATGACACCCACCTTAGAGACTGGAGATTGTGTCCAGCCATAATGGTGATGTGTAGATTGTGGTTCACATGTTCACTGCTATGCCAGATTTGGTCATCCTCAATACCAAGTCAATGATACCATTTAAACTATCAGCCAGAAATGATCTTGTGGGTGTGAACATGGCTGGGTAAAAACTAATGGCCTGTGCAAGTCAAGCCTTTTAATGGTTTGTGCCGTTATCATCACCTTCTGGTTCTAGGGTACAAACAGGAAGGAGCACTAAAAGAAGACAAACTTTATACTTATCTATGCATTGCGAGTGCCCAGCCGATTTAAACTTCACTATATGCTCCTGTTCAGCAAAACTGAAAAGGGATTTTCAATTTTGGTCCTGCCAATTTACTTAATGTAAGGGAACACTCCCCATAATCTCTCAGTTTAGTAAAAACTGTGTAATTTCACTTTTATGTGAAGAACACCCATGAAAATTTGAAAAATGCCCTGAATATTTGGAAAAACTCTTTGACAAATGGTCTTTTAGAAGTTAGATTAGTGTGATTATAGCGGGTTTTCCATAAATTAAGTAGATTAGAGGGAGCCAAAGCTGAAAGGTCGAGGTTAAAAAAACAAAAAACAAAAAACAAAAAAGGGGGGGGGAGAAGGGAAGTACATGCCCTAGTCCTTGTGTTTACATAAAGGGTTGTTTCTTATTCTTCCTTTGTTAAGCATAACATATATTTTCTTTCTTATGTTTGTAATATGTTAACACTTTTTGTGGATGCTTGTAAGTCTATAATTTCTGAATAGATACTTATCTTGCATGGTTTGATTGGTGGTCGAATTATTAAAAAACAATAGAAGGTTTCAAAAGATGAAAGTTAAGAAAGCCGGTATAGCAGTATATTCCTCATATTAATATGTGATTTGTATTCCAGAAAACCATGAAATACGATTTTTATCTTTTCTCCTCTGAGTAACCCCAGCACAACATGCTTCTATGATACAGACTGCCGTTTGGAGGAATGGTGTTCGCAACTAGTCCAATGTAGGTCCACCGACCACTGAGTTACAAAATTGGTGACTGCATTGTGTGTGTCAGGTCGGTACAGATTAATGTAAAATGTTTGATCTTTTCTTTAGCACACAATTGCTTTTGATCTTTTCATACACTTGCGTAATTACATGTAGCACTTTTGGGTCATCTCATAACCAAAGGAAACTTGCTCGAAAACCTCGCGATGACAATAGCCTTCTTGCCCAAGGAGGCTCTATGAATTTGTTATTTACCTAAGATTTGTTGCTAATGACTTTATTCTGCTTGATTCATATGCATGGATTGTTATTTGTCAACTTCATGCTTTGTGGATATACGAGCATATGTTGCTGCGGCTATGTATTTATTTACCTTTCCATTTCATGTACCTAGTTGAATTTTGTTGACATGTCATCTAAGCTTATGGCCTGTATGAGTCAAAATTGATCCCTTTAGTCGTTATCACCAGTGCCACCAATGCAACCATTACTAAATCTCATCTCATCCTTTAGGTAGCCTTACCGTCCGTAGGTCCTATTGTGTTGTAAGTCTTTTATCCAACTACCTTGTGCTACATAGTCAGATGTTGAGAGAGAAAGGAAGGTTGATAAGGAAGGAGAGCAGTTGGGGCCTACCTAAGCCACCGTGTTAAAGGATTGGCGGATAGTGGAAGTTGTTGTTGCTGGGGAAGATCATCCTTGCTGCTGCCAGAGTTAGAGTCGGGGGAGATTTCCCTCTCCACTACTAGAGATAACGTCGTTGTTGTCACCGAACACGGGGTTGGAAGTGGGAGCAAGCTAGGGTTTGGAATTGAAGGAGGGACACACTCGGGGAACAATCAAGAGGGGTGGGTTACTAGCTTTTACATGTAGAGTTCATCAGCTAGTAAAATGGAGCAAGAGTTCTGCATTGCAGTTCTTCCTTGTTCCTTGTCCTATCCTATGGTTTCTTGCATGCAAATATGGATGCTACCACGAGATAATTATGCATAGTCTTTGATATCAGAGATTTGTAACCACCCATTATGTGTAAGTTACACTGTACCTCATGATGGAGGTTTCTGGTTATGACAGCATCATTTCTACTTGATTCACGTCATTGCTTCTCTTGCAAGTGTCACAGTTGTCTTACCAAGATTTAATTGCTTATATTTTGTGCACTTTGTCTTATCTATCATGATAGCATGACAATTGGAGAAAGCCAATAATCCTTGTGGAAACTTTCTATGCTGAGTTTTATTATCTCTACTCGTCTTTTCAAGCAGAGTTCTTTTGGTGCTCATCACAACCCGACTGTAAAATAAAGCATTGCCCTGAATCTTAAATAGAATGTTGGATTACTGCTTCGAAACTTACTGATTCTATCTATTTACGTAATTTATCCACTGGGAATTGTTGGATACAGGGTTCTTTTTTCCTCTAGAATATGTGACTTTCTGCGACTGCGGTTTAGCTTGCGAGAAATTCAGATATCTACATCAATGTGCTTGGTACCTTTGGCATGAGCCATTCTGCCTAGTGCGTGTTGCTCCATTCTAGTTTCATTGATTTTCTAGGTTAATCTGAGTCCAATATCAGTTGTCATTGACCAGACCTATAAAAATGACTACGAGTGATAATCTCTTTCAGTCTATTTGACAGCTAGATCTCATAGGAGAGCTCATTCTGGGAGCTCACCTCAAGAAGGCAGAGCGGGTTGGATTCCTTGAGTTTTCCTCTGCCGTTGTTGGTTCCTTGGGCCCGTTTTTGGTTTTTAAAATTTCTTTCTTATTACTGTTTGTTGTTCTTTCGATTGTAGCAAAGATTTTGTTGCTCCGGTGTTGCAGATGGATGCTTGTGAAAGAATTTTACTGATGCATCCCTTTTTCTATCGCAAATGTGTGGAATATGAAACAACAGATCATATGTATTTTATTCAGGAGTTTATGTATAATTACTTTCATTTTACTCAGGAGCATAGGATATGTATTGTGAGATTAAACTGCACTTCCAACTTGTGACCGCATCTTATATTTTACTTACAAATACCTTGTGATCACATGTTACACCTACTTTCTTAGACTTTTTTGACTTTGTGGAGCTTATGTGACATTCACGTACCAAGTTTCGCAGCTGAATGTACCTTTATAGAACTGGTGAGAAACTTATGATATCTGTCAAATTGTTCATCTGTCCATTTTCCCCTCTCATTATTACGAGTATTAATTCCATTGGTCTATTTTTGCAATTTTTAGGCAGTGATTCAATAACTGGGGGTAGGAGCTACATACTCAACATCTTGGCTAGTTTGTCACAGTTAGACACGTATTTAGAGTGTTTTCCCACCAGGGCTGCAATGGTAAATTCTTTTCTTTTTTGTCTTTTTTATGAGAATTGACACTTATTGTAAGATGTTTACATTTTAAATACTTCAGAATCAGCTCATTTTGCTTGCTATGTTTATGTTTTACAGTTTGTAGTTTGGCAATTTTGTGCTTAATTAAGTGGAAAACTTGAGAAATTGGACATGGGCTTTGATGTTGCATCTGAAAGATGCTTTTCAGATAGGAGCGTGGAAAGCCAAACAAGATGATATGTTTTCTTTTTCTTTTCTTTTTTCCCCTGAAGGTGGTGAGTTCTGAGTTTGCTGTGTGAGATTCTTTGGCCTTATTTGAATTGTGATTGGCTATATTTACTACTATTTCTGTTTCCTTGCCGGACAAGGTCTTTTTCCTTTTGTTCTGTTTTTAATGCATTTTCTTCCTTAGTCATTTTTGGATTGCTGCTCTATCCAAGATCTGGCTGAAAGTTTGTAACATTTGTTATATTTCTCTATTTTATCTTGACATGACTAAATATGGATTGGTAGGTTGAATTCTTCGTTACGTGGTTGGGTTGTAGAGTCTGGTTAGTGGTCTTTTTGGTGTGGGTAGTATAGTTTTTGGATGTGAAGGTCTTCTGGCTCTAGAAGACATGTACACTGGTGTGTACTATGTACTGAAGGGCAAGAGGTGAGCTAGGTGTCCGGATGATTGGCTTAACCTCCAATGCCAAGGCAAATGCCTAGACATTTAAGGCAACACATTTCATCATAAATCATAGTGAAGGAAATAATGGGTACAAGAGGAGATAAACAGAATGTCCCGGCAAGGGGATGTAAGGTTTGAAGAAATGTGGATTATGTCGAATACCTGAATACAAATTTGCATAAATGTTCTATATAAGTGATGGGTTTTCTTTAGGACCCATGAAGAGTAAGAAAGAAAAGTAGCATATGGTAAAAGAGGAAATTATGCATTGCTGAACATAGCGCTTAATGCTTTTAGAAGTAGTTAAGAACCAAAAAACAGCAGTACTAAGTAGAACATTCATTAGAGAAAGTCCATGGAGGCATTAGATAAAATAGTCAACAGTAGGGCACAGCCTACAAAAAAAATGGAGAACATCACACCCTACTATCGTGTACCCCAAAATGTGTCTCATTTGTGTATGTGCGCTCATGATGTTGGTGTAGGCACGTGGGTGGGTTTGTGGGCCGTCAATAATTAACTAGATATTAGGTTTTCCCCTTTAGGAATGCTATAGACTACAGACTAAGCTTCCTTTTTAATATTTCGTCTACTTCACACTTGATTGTTGGAACTATGTTGCTAATTCACTGTTAGCAAATTACATGCCTTGTTTTGTTTGAGATATTGTCTAATTTGACGTCCATCTTTAGGGATGATATAGACTTGTATTTACCTTCCTTTTTTAATATTTTGTCCACTTCATACAGATTATTAGAGCTGTACTATTGATTCACTATAAGTAAATAAATTACACAACCTTGTTTTGTTCGATATCTTTCTACTTTGGTGTCCATTTTTTTGTTAAATTACCTGCTGACGAGAATTTTTAAGAATGTTGGAGACATTTCCTGATCTAGTTGGTAAAAAGAAACTGAGTATTGAGGCTAATGTGTATGTGCACTTATTTTGCTTTTACACATTGCATGTATTTTATTCAGGAATGTAGGAAATGTGCTATTAGATTCATTGTGATTAAAGTGCACTTACAACATCTTCTAGCCTACAACTTTGACTTTGACTTCGCTCGAGCTAATGGGACAGCTAACGTACTAAGTTTGCCTGCGGAATGCTAGCGTAATAAGCCTGGCTTTCAAATGCACCCGTCTAGAAAGAACTGTTGAGAAGCTTATGACTTCTGCCAGTCTGTTCATCTGCCCCTTTTTTTTCTCCCTTTCTTCTGCAGTATTATTTTGGTTGGCCTACTTTTGCAATTTTTTGGCTGCAATTCAATGGCTGGGGCTAGGAGCTAAATGTTGACCATGTTGGCTGTGCAGTAAACGTGTTTGAGTGTTTATCCAGCATGGCTGGGGATGGTAAAAATTTCCCCAATTTTTGCCTTTTGTATTAGAAACTGATTTTGCTTCCTATGTTTGTGTTTAAAAATTGGTTGTTTGGTAATTTCATGTGTAATTAAATGAAATAACAATGAGAATATTGGCTTCAATGTTGCATCTGAAAATTGTTTTTCAGGTAGGAACGTATAAAGCCAAATGCAATGCCTTTAACAAAAAAAAAAAAAAAAGTTTGGAAATTCTGGATTTTCTTTGTCACTTCGTTTGTCGGTATTTTTACATTGTGACTACGTATACTTGTTATTATTGCTTTTTGCTTGCTGGATAAGGTCTCTTTCCTTTTTGTGCTGACTTATAATGTATTTCCTTCCTTTAGTTATTTTTTGCTTGGTGTTCTATCAAGGGTCTTAACCGTAAGTTTGTTATATACTTCTCTGTTTTATCTTTGTTAAGCAACTGGTTTGTAGATGCTGGGTAGAGATCCTTTTAGGGCGGGTAGTTATTTTTTTCTCTCTTTTTTTTTTTTTGGATGCATGCTTGTCAGTCAGCTAGTTAAGGAGTACAGAGGTGTTCTTAAAAATTTCTTGTCATCATGTTGCTTGATGTTCTCCATCCTAACAAATTGATTTGCTTTATTGGGCATAAGAAGTGATATTTGTTTTAGATAGATGCTTGGGAGAGGACTTACATGACGCATCTACTCTGTCTTGGATGTGGAGTTTTCAGTGACAATATCTATTCTGCAATATATATACTAAGAAGTTTCTCTTTTCTAGCTGTGTTTTTGCTGTGAATTGGTTATGGCTATCGCTAAAGGGTAGCTTGTTTCTAGGCAATATGAGATGGGCAGCCCTAGTCTATATGCATGAAGTGTGTCTAGAGATGTTTCTTTTGTTCCTCAGATAAGCATAAGTGATCTTCTCTTTTTTCTTTTGTCTTCCTCATATATACACACTTTTGGTAGATGCTTGTTGGTCTACAATGTTTGGACAAATACTTGTGATCGATAAATAGTTTGATGATCCAACTATTTAGGAATATGAGGATGTAAAACATGAAAGTCGAGAAAGTTGGTATGTTATCCTTTTCTTCATATTACCAAGTGGTATGGATTCTAGAGAATCTTGAAACTTTTACCTTTCTCCCCTTAGTCACTCCATCGCTAACATATTTCTATGATACAGTTCTAAAGAATGTGCTTGCAACTACTCAAATGCATTATCCAACAAGATCGACTAGAGTTATAAAAGTGGTGTGTGCATTGTGGTGGTGTCAAGTGGGTATGGATTAATGAAAATGTTTTTTATCTTTTCTTGATCATGCATGCACGTGTTTTTAATCTATCTTTATACACTTGCTTAATCGCTTGTAGCACTTTTAGGTTGACTCATAACCAAAGGAAACTTTCATATGACCTACGTGGTTTTAGCCAGGAATATAGTGACATGGTGTGGACCAGTCATCATTGTTTGCTTTTGTGATGCATTGACCTAACATGATTTAGGGTGTTAAGGGGGAGTGAAGCTAAAAGAGGGCAAATTCTATAGTTATCTATAATTGCTAGTGCTTGGCCAAGTTAAAATTTGTTATATGTTCCTATTAAACAAAAAAGAAGAGGGTTTTCTGGTTTGTGGTCCATCTAATGTACTTAATATAAGGGAACATTCCCTATAAGCCCTCTATTTCGTAAAAGCTCCTAATTTTGATGAGGACATCTTGAGTGCATCATTATGTCTCAGGGATATCTCTCTTTTTGAGTTTATCATGTATTTTTATTTTATTTTATGCTTATGATGTATGGGTCTTAGGTCAATAGTAGGTTGCTTAGTCTTGAGTCCTTCTTGTGGCCCACTAGTAGTGATTACTAATTAGGACGATTTTATTTTTTGTTTCTTTCTAGAGGATATTTTGGTTATATAAAAGTTGGCACCTCTATAAATAGGGCACCAACTCACTCATTTGGACTAGTTGAAGAATTTTAAGTTGGCTCTATTGAGTTCAATTGTTTTTTCCTCTTTCTCTAGAGTTCTCCATGTCTCTCTAATTCTCTTTTCTCTCTCTATTTTCTCTCTCTTCTCTCTCTAGTAGAAAGGGGGGGTGTCCCCTCTCTCTACTCTCAAGCCCCTATTCACACCTATCCCATTTCCTTGTTACCTTCTTTACTTCCCATAATCTCAACTCCTATAAAAAGAGCATTCTTGAATAAAAGTTAGATTATAGAGCTTCTATTTAACAAGTTTGGCATATGATTTGCGAACTAGTCAATGTTCAACCAACTCAAGTAATTAACGTCCTCCAACGTAGGTATCATGTGCCCCCATGGTATGATGAATGTCCTACAAGAGTCATCCTAGCACTATTGAAAGGGCCACCATGAATGTCGTGTCAATGGCAAATGGCCAAATAGAAACAATGGCACAAATCTTGAGCCATTCACTTGTCATTGTAACCTCTTTGGAATGGCATAGTACCATACCCACACTATCTCTTTAAAAACTCTTCCTCTAATCCGAGGAGGCCCTTGGAACAACAAAATGAAACATCAATGTAACACATACAGAGGAAACTAGCCTACAACTAGGAGCGAAATTGCCCAATTTTGACGGTTAGGTCCTTGGCCATCCAACACGGAGAGGGTGAGAGGTGAGGAGCGGTGAAGAGCAAGAGAAAGTGAGGCGAGGCGTGAGAGGGTGAGAGGTGAGGGAAGGGAGAGTGGAAAGTGAGGCATGGGAGAGTGAAAGGAGAGGGGAGAATCAATGAAGAGAAATGGGTTTTTGAAAGGGGGTGCCCATTTTCGAATTTTGGAAGGCCCTTTTCCCACCATCGACTATTGTTGACGGGGGTACTCGGGCCGTCGACTTATCTTGACGGCCATTTTGCTAGCCGTTGACATTCATCGATGGCCAGGTAGTGGGCCGTCGACTACGACTTTGGTTGACGACCATAAGCCTAGCCGTCAACTCAATTGAATGGCCAATTGTCTGGCCAATGTCAATGGTCGATGGCCTCCCAAGCCTTGTCCTTCGCCAACTACCCTCCCATGGCAAACAAAAATGGAATACCAAAATAAAAAAAATAAGATCTTTATTCTCATAATAAAGTGAAGTTATATTTATTTCATTCGACAAACTCAAGTTTACTTCACTCTAAAGACCTGCGACCCATAAAAAAGTAGAAATTACAAGATGGATATTTTATACATATTCCACATATTTCTTCACGTCCTCAGGCGGTTCAGCCACATTAATCCGGACTTTCGTGGCCATCTGATGTTTTAGTGATTCTAGGTTTTTTGGCCAACTTCTGAAAGCCCATTCTCTCTCGTTCGATCTCCGTTTAACCTAAAATTTTGATAGATGTTATCTTAGCATATCTATTATTTTTTCACAAAATTTCATATTTTTTTGAGATCATTTTATATATATTTCATAAATTTATTTACTATCTATATAATCTATCTTGACAACATGTTTGGTCGGATTTGAAGCGAAAGTTCGAATTCATATCAAATCGATAGAGAAATTGATGAAACTTTGTCCACATATTTCATTTGACCTATTTGTCATATTCACCGAGTTTGGCTATTTTTCAAACTTATTTTCTATTTTTGGACCTATTTATTGAATTTTTAGCTTTCGAAATTAAGTTGTACTTGAAAAATATTTTTATTTGTCCGAAAATTATGAGAATATTCTTGGAGTATATTCTTCCATCCAAAAATCTCTTGATACCAGTTTTATTTAGATTTTACATCTATATGACTATGTTCGCCCTTTAAGTGGTTATTGTGTAAGTATAAGTATGTGTTTTAATTTATATTTATATGTAGCACTTTGATAATTTAAATTTCAGATCTGTATTCATCTTTTGTCACCATTGGATTTCTGTTAATATGATTGTGTCATAATTATTTGACTTTGTTGGGACATTACCATTTTAAAGAGATATTTGATCTGATTCCATTATAAGTATCTATATTGGATACGGTATTTTGTTTGGAACCAAAGGACAAACAGATGGAATCTTGATTTTCGATCGACTAAATTAGGGAAAGGTGATATGTCTTGACGGTTTGAAATTTGGTGGGATTTAGACTCTCCGATTCCACACAGTGACCAAGATCTTTGCATCATTTGCCTAGATGTTTTAGCATTTGTTTTGTTTGCCTCCTTATGTTGTAGTTTGGGTACATGTCTATTAACAATTTGATATGATACATTTGATATGATTTGATTAGCATATAATTTGAAACTCATACTCTATTATGTTTCACTTGAACTCAGTTTATTTTTTAAATTTTCATATGCACATTGTCCTTTGAATTTGTTTCATGCTTAAGATATATATTTATTTATATGCTTTAACTTGATCAGATTTGTTGGACTATTATGTCATACCATTCGTTCTGTGATATGTGATAAGATCAATTTGATATGAGATATGTTTAATTTGATATGTGATATGTTCGTTACATGGCTAGTAGATTTGATAAGTCATATGTGAATTTTATTTATCTATCATACTAAGTAAGCTATATATTATTCGATTTGATCATACTATTAGAAAACACATGTTTTAGTAAACTTATATGTGACCATATTTTGTATCATATTCTTATTTGAGATATATGTAGAACTATGAATTCTAATTAATTAGTTATCATCACTTTTCAACTATTATATTGTTTAACGTTGGTATATCTTGTTTCTTACTGAGTGGTTATACTCATAAATCTTATTAACATTTTCAGAGTCTACTGAAGAGGAAGAGTTGGATTTTTGATTTGGTGAAAATCTTTAGATAAGAAGACTTTCGTTGTTATCTAGGTAGATTTATTTATTTGCTTAGTAAATTGATGTAGCAGGGTTATAGAGAAATATATGTACTTTTCTATTTTTTTAGTGAGTTGAGTGTTTTTATTTCTTATGGACATTTGATATGCTTTGAGATCTTGGTATTGATGTTATACACTTGTGTGAAAATTTTATTGGATTGTTTATCCCTCTGGTTATTTGTCTCTCATCATTCATATTTGATTTGTATGCTATTTGAATATGTAGTTACATAATTTGAATTCGAAGTGAGTTTAGATGACTGAACCAGATCAGGAGCGCAACATATATTGAAAGATTTGTACGAAGATCTTCTTAAAGGTTATTGATTATGATGTGTAGGCGATTATGAAAAATGGTCTACATATACTTGCAAAAGTGGCAGATGAATTGGATGATGAAGATTGCCACAAAATTTTTTTAAATGACAAAGTTGTGAACATGTTATATTGTGCACTTTCTTTAAATAAGTTTAACCATGTCTACTTGTGATAGTGCCGAAGAAATTTAGGATAGAATAAAAGTGACTTATGAAGGTACCCACCAAGTGAAGGAGACCAAGATCAACATATTTGTGTACAAGTATGAACTATTCAGGATGGAACCACAAGAATCAATTAGAGAAATATTTACTCATTTCACTGACATTGTGAATAGTCTCAAGGCTCTTAGTAAGATCTACACTAATATTGAGTAGTAAAAAAAGTCTTAAGATCTCTTCTCATGTTATAGAGTCCCAAGGTGACCACAATAGAAAAACTAAAAGATCTCACAATGTTTACTCTAGATAAACTTATGGGCTCATTTATGATGTATGAAATAAGTTTGAAAAGAGATAAAGATGATACCTTGAAAAAGAAAAAGGTCATTATTTTTAAAGCTTCATTTTTCAAATTCAAGGTTAGTGAAGAGGAAGTTTCAAATGAAGATGATCCAAATGATGATGAAGTTGTATTCCTCTCTCACAGAATCTAAAAGTTCTTTAAGAAGAGAAAAAACCAAGGATCATGCAAAAAAATTCAAGAAGAGCTCCCAACAAAGAAGAGTCTCTTAGGAAGGATGAAGTAATTTATTATGAGGGTAAAAGGTCAGGACATATGCAAAGTGAGTGTTCCAACAATAAGAAAGTATGAAAGAACCATAAACTGTCATCAAACGATAAGTACAAGAAAAAAGTCATGACGGCCGGATGGAGCAATGAAAAAGATTCACACACTCATTCAAGCGATGAAGAGGCAGAGTAAACCAATTTATGTCTCATGGCAAATGACAACAAAAAAATTGAAGTAATTACTTATGAACCTGACAAAATTTCACTTAATAAATTGCAAGAAATATTTGATAAGTTGTTTGAGGAATATAAGAAGGTGAATCAAGAGTTAAAATCTATTAAAAAAGATTATGAAACTCTATTGATTGAGAAAAATGATTGAAAAATAAAGTATCAGAACTCCACTAATGCTTGCAAAATATTTGGAGATAATAGAGATAAATTCAAAAGAAAATATGTAAAGACATGATGAAAATGATAACTTGCGGGCATCATTCTCTAAACTTATGAAGGGTAAATAGAAAATGAATGTACCATATTGCTCTCATCAAGATACATTTGGAAAATAAAGTATTAGATATTTTACTCCTACCAAACATTACAAATCTAATACTTCATCTTCTAATTCACTTATATATACATCCAATTCATTTAAAAAGTAATCTCCATCTAATAGATATTTAAAAACTTGTTTTCAATGTGGCACAAAAGGGACATCTCACTAGATCTTATTGGTATTCAAATGAAAATATATATAGAAATAGAAATATGTGGATTTGAAAAGATTATTCTTATGGAAAAATTAATCTTTTTGAACCTGATGAGGCAGAATCCGATTCGGCCCATTAGAGCAGGCCCAAACCCCGTTCAGCCCAACAGCAGCAGTATCAGGCCCTCCGGGAGCCTCCGGCCCATCGGCGGCCCAGCAGCCCTCGGCCCAGTAAGCGGCACCGTCGCTCCCAGCCCAACAGGCTTCAGCCCGTCAGCGGCCCACCAGCCTTCGGCCCGGGAACAGCACGGCAGCCCAAGGCCCAGCAGGCTTCGGCCCCTCAGCGGCCCAACCCCCTTCGGCCCGATAGCTGAGTCCGGCCCACTCCAGTGGCGGATCAGACACTATGGCGGTTTACCAGTAAGCCCAAACATAGTCCTATATCGGCTACCACCGTTAACCGACCTCTATCCTCTGCTATAAATATTCCGCTATTTATTGCCAAATGTATGCAACTCTTTGCCTCCGAGACCCTTAAGGACTACGGTCCAAATAGCATTAAAGCTACTTCTTGCCTTCTGAATAGAATCATCTTCAGAAGCTAACTTGACCGTCGGAAGGGGTTCCTAAGGGCCAGAGCCCGGGACTCCTGCTGACCGGTTTCTTCTTCTTTCCCTCCTGCAGGAGCTCGGTTCGAATCATCGCCGACCTTCCCGAGTCGGTCTCGGCCGCCGACCTCGGATTCCTCTCCTTGGTCTCGACGCCGTACGACGGCTGCCCCGCAGCGGGAGATTCGGCCCCGCGCTGTCCCTTCGTCCGGCAAAAAGGGGCTCTTGGGCTCACTATCCAAGAGCAAGCCGAGTCCGAGACCCTTCCGGCCTCGGACCGTCGGCTTCAGCTTCGTCGCCTGTCGGCCGTATAGCCAGGAAGAGCTTCATCCGCGCCGCCCCTTCGCCCGCCGAAGGAGCCTCGGCCCCGACTTACCGGGGTCGAGTCTGCACCGACCAAGGCGCCCTTCGGCCTTCGGACCCTCGTCTCCGCCTCCACCTCCTCGGCCTTCCGGATCCCCGTCGGGCCTCAGCAACACCGATCCGAACCGGCTTCGGATCCATTTCTCCGGGTTCCAGCCTCGGAATCCGGTCGTGATAGATCCAGTCTACATCAGAACCTAAAAATATTTAGGTATCAAAATGAAAAGGATGATCTTACTTTGATCTGACTATACTTTGATATTCAAAAGAAGGAATAGTACCTAAATAGTGACTGCTCAAGGCATATGACGGTGATAAATATCAATTTATATCAATCAAAATAAAAGGAAAAAGTGTAACATTTGATAATAATGATAGGGATAAGACAATATGTGTTGTAATATTAGTGATTCTTTAAGTTTGAAAGTTAGACGTGTATTTCTTAGGTTAATATATAACTTGATTAGTATTAGTCAATTTTCTGAAATGGGTAAGAGTTATTTTTTAAGCAAATTATTGTATAATAGTTAATAATAATTCAAAGTATGTTAAATTTGTTGCTCATGGGAAGAAAAATATTTACATCTTGCATCTTAAAAGTGGTCATAGCAGAGAATTTGAAAATATGAACTTTGACAATTTTTGTGATAAAAATGACATAGAGCATCGTTTTTCAATACTAAGAACATCTCAATAGAATGTGTTGTTAGAAGAAAAAATAGAACATTAATAGAAATGGCTAGAATAATATTTTATTAAAATAGTAACCTAAATATTTTTAGGCGAAAGTCGTGAATACCTCAGGCTACATCTTAAATCGTGTAATGATTATGTTTATCTTGAACAAGATTTTGTATGAGTTATATAAAGGTAGAAAGCCTAAGATGTGTTGATCTTAGACCATTTAGTTATAAATATTTTATTATAAAAAATGATCTAGCTAAATTTGATCCTAAAAATGATGAAACTACATTTCTTAGATATACAAATTTTATACCGCATATATGGTATTCAACAAATGTACTTTAGTCGTAGAAAAATCTATTTATGTTGTTTTTTATGAATCTAATCTATTGTCGAAAAAAAATATGCTTGATGATGATCTAGAAATCTTAGAAGAGTCTATTACAAATCAAGATACATCAATGCTAGATATTACTCAATTAATGGATGATGAATGTAAGAATGAACCTCATAAGCAATTAGAAGAAGTGCCTAGGCCTCAAAATGACTTACCTAAGGAATGAGAGTAAGTCAAAAACCATCTGATGGATAAGATCATAATCAAAGAATTCGCACTAGATCTTCTTTTAATGTTTGTCAATATATTGTATTTGTATCTCAAATAGAACCAAAAAGTATCAATGATGCCATAGAGGATAATGCATCAATAATAGCTACGTAAGAACAACTTTTGAAAGAAACTTAATGAAATCATGATAATCACAAGAAATAAGGCTCAATTGATAGCACAATGATATAACTAAGAGGAAGGAATAGATTTTAGTGAAATACATGCACATGTGGCTAGATTGAATGCTATTAAAATGTTATTGGAATTTTCATGTACAAAAAATTCTTGTTTATTTTAAGTGGACGTAAAAAGTATCTTTTTAGATGGTTACATTAAGGAGGAAATCTATGTAAAGCAACTTTCGGGATTTGAAGATTTAAAATTTCCAAATCATGTTTAAAGATTTTAAAAGACATTGCATGCATTGAAACAAGCTTCAAGAGCTTGGTATGTGTTATATCCTAGATCTTAAACCCATTAATTTGTTAATAGGTTAAAATTAACTATGCCTAATTAGATTTAAATTAGTCTAATTAAGTCAATGAATGGGCTAAAATGATTTAAATTTGTTTAATATTTATTTAATAATATAATAATATGTTTAGAATGGGTAAGTCATTAGTTAAGTCAAAACAAGTCTAATAAACACATTAGTGATCCAATTACAAAACTAATTAGTTTCCAACACTCGGTCAAATTTTCAAATCTAAAAATTGTGAAAACGTGCTGTTTTGCGAACACAATAATTGCACGCACAAAAGTCCAAAAATGACATAGCATATATGGTTAGAAAGAGAATATAAAAGGCTACAACGTTGTCAAAATGACCAAAAGTTAATTTCAACATGTAATGAGTTGAATCTGAGGGGGTTTATGAGAGGAAATCTAAATCTTGGTTCCTAGTTTGAATCGGAACATTTTAGCTTGTTGGTTAAGGAAGCTACGGTTTGAGTTCAACTTAATAACTTTGATTACTTAGTTTGGATAGTATTAGGAAGTCAAAAGAATGTACACGAGACTTTGGCGTCGTGCATAAAGCCTCTTCTACATAGCCCCAAGATAAGAAGTAAGAATATAGTATTCTTCATGAGAAAGAGAAGTATTTTGATTTAATTCTCTTTGGAAATTGATTCTAATGGACGAATTTTTGTTTTTTGAGGTTTAAGGGACGTGAGAGAATCCTTAGATCATAAGAAAACCGAAATTAGAGTGCTAGAAGGTGATTGAAAAGTATTAGAGTGGAGTATTCTTTATGTTCTTAAGGTAAGTAATGATGACCCATTAAATGTTATTTTGTATTAATATATTTTTTTTCATTTTTAAAAATGGTCAAATATAATTTTTGGAATAATATTATATGCATCTATCATCTCAATTCTTACTTTTTTTCATCATTTTTTATCAAATTCACGAAATATGCAAATTCAGAAAATCCTTATTAAAACGTGTCGCCACAACCCGATGGGATTTAAAAATGCATCCAAAACGCATCCGTTGTCTCCGACGTGATTCTTATTTAAATATTACGGGGTCATAACCTATAATTACGGTTATGAGAACCTTTGATTACAGCTATTATAGTCTTTTTCTATAGTTTTTATAACTTGTGATCAATTTTCAGTTTAGACTTAAATTGACCATAATTCCTTTGTTCCTTGGTCAATTGACTTAAAATTTTAAGCACACTTTGATCTTGACCTGATATACCTGTTGCTAAAATATCATAAATTTTATATTTTATTTGCATATTACTCTACTATTTATTCAATTGCCCAATTTGACTTAAGTTATTGATATGTCATTTGATATTCTAAATCATTCATTTGATGTCTAAATTACATAAAACTTTGTCTATATGATTCTTTTGACCTCTTGGACATTTTTACTAAGTTTGATAATTTTATGATTTTTTTTGCTATTTTTGACCTTATTTGTTCACTTTTCGTCTCTGAAAAATTAGTTTTATTGGCCGAAAATTATAACTTTTTATCCAAAAAATTTAAAACAAATTTTGTAGTATATTCTTATGTCCAGAAACCCATTTGTATCAAATACACTCTAATTTTTTGTATGTATGACCTATTTAACTCTTAAATGACTATTTTGTATGTAAAAGAAGAATATTTTAACTCGTATGTATATGTATCATTTTATCTATTAAATTTTCAGATCCATATTACATTTAAAATCTGTGAAAAGATGATTGTATCATATTTGTTTAATATATATTTGGACATTGCCATCTTAAGGAGATTGTGACTCATTCTATAAGTGTTCGTAGATGAGTTATGTCCATGGGCAACAAGAAAATCCCGTGATTGTTTTGTTTGTAGTCATTCGAAGTGAGACAATAGACTCTGCAGCTATACATATGTTAATACCTTAGCATATATGCTCTGATATTTGTTTGTTCAGCTCATTATATGGTGATTAGATGCATGTTTATTTGATATGTTTGAATTTGATCTGTTTGGCACATAATTATGAAACTTAATTTCCTGTTTAAATCTATTTGATTTAGCTTATAATATACTCAATTTATTCTTTTGACATCTATACTCAGTTATTTTGATCTTAGTTTATTTTATTAAAAATCAATAATCATTCTGATTAGTTATTCTAACAATATGAACTCTGATTTGATAAACTACTATGCCATGACAAATTTGTTATATGTTAAATTCGACATGTTCAGTTTGATATGTGATATGTTCTGATCATGGCGAGTAGACTTATTCAATTAAATAAAATTATGATCATACTTTATATGCTATATGTTAGTTAAATTTGTTCTTACTATTAGAAAAAATGTGATTTGGTGAATTTATATTTGACCATGTTTTGTATAATGATCTTATTTGAGCTATATGTAGAACTGTGATCATATGTATATTTGATATTGTCACTTTTCAATTATTATATTTTTAGTATTTGGTGAGTTTGATTTGCCTACTGAGTAGTTGTATTTATAAATTCTACTAATATTTTCAAAGACTGAAGAGGAAAAGTTAGCTGAGGAAAAGAGCTTTGCTTTAGGAATTCGATTCAGACTCATTTGGAGGTTATCTATGATTAGATTTACTGTTTTCTTAGTTGATGTAATAGGGAATTGAGAGAGTATATGTACTTTTATATATTTCTGTAGTGAGTTGAGAGATTTTATTTCCGCTGCATATTTGATAAAATTTGAGGATCCTGGTTATAGCAATATAATAGAATATTTAGATTTAATGATGGTAAATAGCATGTTGATTGCTTGGTTATTTGATTATGTAGTTACCTAACTTAAATCCAAAGTGAGTCTGAATGACTGAATAGATTAGGAGCATAATAATATGAGCGCTTGAGCTCCTTCTCAATTGATAAGACATTTTCACGAGGAAAAATATATACTATAGTATTTATAAAATAAGAAAATGATGATTTATTGATTGTACAAATTTATATAGATAATATTATTTTTGGTGCTACTAATGAATGGCTTTGTGAGAAAAGTTTCTAAAATAATACGAGATGAATTCGAAGTGAGCATGATGGGTGCGTTAAATTTCTTTCTTAGACTCGAAGAGAAGCAAATGAAGAAAAGAATCTTCATAAGTCCAGCTAAATACATTTGTGAGCTCCTCAATAAATATGACTTTGATAAGACAAAAGCACTTTCAGCTCTAATGTCAACATCAACTAACTTGGAAGTGTATGAAAGTGGTAAGGATGTAGATCAAAAGTTATATTAAGATATATAGGCTCATTACTTTATTTGACGACTATTTAACATGTGCCTTTATGTTAGATTTCATTACATGTTATAAAAATAATCTTTAGGTATCTTGTAGGTTGTGTTGATTTGGACTTATGGTATCCGAAAGAATGTTCATTGGATGTGATTGCTTACTCGAATGTGAATTATACAAGATGTAGAATAAATATAAAAAGTACTAATGGAACATGTCATTTTCTTGGTGAGTGTTTGATATCATTGTTATCTAAGAAACAAAATTTCGTAGCACTCTTAATAGCTAAAGCCAAATATGTGGCTGCCGGATGTTGTTATGCTCAAATTCTTTATATTAAGTATCAATTCCCTAACTATGATGTTCATTTGAATCATATTCCTATTCTGTTTTATAGTATAAGTCTTATGAATTTGACTAAAAATCCGCTACAATACTTTAGAACCAAACACATTGAAGTTAGGTATCACTTTATCCAAAATCATATGTAAAAAGGAGATATTGAGCTTATGTTTGTTAATACTTTGAATCAATTGATGGATATTTTTATCAAATCCTTAAATGAAAAAAGATTCCCTTCCATTAGAAAGGAGATTGACATGTGTAAAATCTAAATGAGATTGGTGAAGTAGGTTTTAATTTCTTTTATGTTTGCTTTCTTTATGTTTATAGTAACTTAGTTGTTGTTGTAAGAATGCATTGTTCATATTATTTCTCCTTATTTTAAAAAAAAAATGTTTTATGCATTGAATATCACGAAAAGTCAAAATTGTGCTTGTTGATTAGTTGAACCCCTCTTTAGGATGAATATGTATCAGAAATTCAAAATTTGAGCTGAAAAGTTAATTTCCCTATCTCTCGTCGACCAATGACCTAGACTGGTCGACCAATTCGTCTGGACCAAAGTAAACCAATTGAATCCTATGTCCATTATATTTCAAAACAAAAAAAGGGTAGAAAAGTTAACGGAAGAGAGATACATACACAACATGTACCTACCTTTGCGCACCCCAAATGTTGTCCGTATGGGACTCTTAGAAATAGGAACATGGGCTTTCCAGGAAAATCAACTCAAATAAAAAAAAGGGAGATAGAGAAAGAAGAAGACCGCTGAGGCATCCTCAAAGTAGAAAAAAATGAGATTTTCAAGATTGCCAGCCACCTACTCGCAACCCCCTATGATTGGAGATCCAAAATTGTCTAGGTGGAAAATACCCTTAAGAGGATTGTAGTCTTACATGTTATGTGATTTTCAATTTCTAGAGAAAATTGGACCAGACATTTATCCATTATTGAGCGAATGGGATGGTTAAAATTTTACATAATGAAGGATTATTTATATCCATATTTAACGAGGACAATCTATACTCTAGGAAAGTAAGAAAAATTAGTCTGTATGACATGTTAAAGGATAGAATAAATCGATGGTGGATTAGTGAAATTGTAAAGATAAAAAAAAGGGGGAAGGCCCCATAAAAAGAGCATTATAATTGAAGAAAGTACACCCTCGGATAAAAATGTCAATGATGAAATTGTTGCTTCTTTGTTAGGAGAAATTGACAAAGTATAAAATAACATGGTTGTAAGGTTTGACAAGTTAGAGAAAGAGATAAGTGAAAAAGATACTGGATAGTAATCTTATCCAACTTAAGAGGTTCAATTTGAAAATGTTTTGCAATTTATTTTTGACAGACTAGACACTATGGAAAGAGATTTTATGAAAGGATGACTATGATAGAAAAAAAGTGAGCTCTATGCAAGCTATTGACACACCAATTGTAATTTTTAATACTTGGCATGCCCTAAGTATAAAGATGGAAGACATCAAAGAGAATATTATGAGCAAGATAGTTCAAGTACATGGCCAATCAAATAATGGTGCACCAAGTTCAGAAGCACAAGAAATACTTTTCGATATCACAAAAATGGTCATCAAGATGGATAGAAGAGTAGAGATTTAATTTAATTAGATGAACAGATTTAGTGGTGAAGTCTTGAGTCCGCTGGCTTCAATGAGTGGAGATGCAGAATCCTTGAAGGACATGTTGAAGAAGAATGGTAAACATGTATAGAATATTCTAGATCAACTGTAAGGCTTGACAAATATCCGTCCTCAACTTGAAGGGCTTATCAACTAGTTGTTTCTCTTTGCCTCCAAAAGGTCAGTGCACCATTTTGACCCAAATAAAGAAAGGGACAGTTCACCCGAGGCAAGAGATGATCCACTAAGATCTACTAAATATTATTCTCCCATGACATCTAAGGGGAAAGGAAAGAAGAAATAGTAAGCATTAATGGTAACATGATTTCAAACTTCTGGTTTCATATGTTGTAACTCCAAAATAAAAAACATTTCCTTCTTGTTTGTGTTGTTGATCTTTTCCTTTTTAATTCTTAGTTCTTACTATTTAGATTTCCTTTATGCTTTTAGTACTATGCTAACTTAGTATGAGCGTCATGCTCTATCATTTTTTATGATGACAAAAAGGGAGAGTAATATAAGTGTGAATGCTATTGTGTAAATGCTATATGAATGAGGTATAAAGCATATTATGTGACATACCAAATAAATAGATTGATGGATAATTTGAAAGAAATATGGATGGATAGCATATCGTTAATTTGTGTAGATTTTACGTTGATCTGGATGATAGTATGGTGATTGTGAATGGTACGGATACTCTATTGTGAATTGAGGATCTTGGTTGTTTTTATTGAAAATCTTCGTGTAGATGATTTTACTGAACATCTTTTTAAGAAATGTGTGCAATAACAATAGCATAATGGATTCTTAGTGATAAGTGTTTTGTCCTTATTAAAAAGGGGGAGAATGTTGAGTTCGTCAGATTGATTTTGATAGAACATATCACTTATAACTATAATAGATGCTATTGGTAACTTTGAAGGTAATTAAAAGTTCATTTTCATATTTTACAAGGACATATTGCCAAATGTTTTCTTTATATGGGTATGAAGTCAATAAGATTTTTGGACTGCAAATACTATTTTTCGTTGATTAAAATGACCCCAAAAAGAAACCCTAAGAATCAAATTTGAATGGAAAGGCAAGAACTCAATCAAGTGGGTATTCGTCGGCCAGAGGCAAGATTGGTCAAACAATACTAGTGTTCAGTCTAACTGAGTTGGCCTAGTTGGTTGACCAGCACTAGTGCTCAGGCAACCCTAACCATGCGCATTAGTCGACTAGTCTTTGACCTAGTTGAGCAGTACCTGTGGAGGTCTGTTTGTCCTGTCTTCACCTGTATTGCTTCTGGATGCCCAGTCTTAGGTCCTAGTCGATTAGAACAACCCAGAAGCCCATCTGAATAGGCAAACTGACACGTCCTTGGTCTGTCCAATAGAAGGATAATCACATAGGATGCCTTTTGACCAAAGGACTGACATGCCAGCTTTTTCTCCTCTGATAGTACACTAAGTCTTAATGTTTCTTTGTTCTTGAAGTATTTTTTGTACGGAAATTTTTTTCCATTTGTGTGAAACCCATCACTATCACCATTTTATCTACCACCATGAGCTTTCCAAATTGACTACTTGCAGGTTCTTTTTGGAGTAAGTGACATCGCGTACTGGCCTCTTCCTAGCTGGCACACATGGAAGCCAATAGCAGAGTTGGATCTTAAATCAACCTAGGATTCTTGTGCTAAAACTTTAAAGATGGAAAAAGCACCTTTTCCCACCTACCACCCAACAGTTAAGGCTTCCTTTATTTTAGCTAAGGGTCTTGGAAGAGAAAAATGTACCTTACTTTTGTAAGAGATTGAGAGAGTTTTTGAGCTAACTTGTCCTCCTCTTTGGTTCATCTCCTAATCCCTTAAGAGGAAAGTTTCTTATATGATTCTCTCTCATGTGTGCAACTCAAGAGGGATGATTGTAACTTGATGAATCTTCTTCTTCTAGATCAAGACTGCCTAAGACCAATAAGAAGTTTATTTGGTGCCTTTATGATGATCATCTAAGAAGAAAGAAGAAGCTTCACAAGAAGAACTACTAGGAGGATTGAAAGGAAAAATACTTGAGCCATCTTCATCTCCTAAAGCAAGATCACCATAAGAAAGGAGTTTATAGTCTTTTGCTTTCTTCGTTCGTTCAAGTTATAATATTAAGAAAGTTACAATGTCTTGTGTGTGAGTTGTATGGATTTCTACCTTCCCCTTTTTTCTATTTGTTTTTTGCTTCCTTTGTGGAAGAGGGCCAATTTTTGCGAAGGTTGGAAGTTGTTTTCCTTCCTTAGAACAAGAGGGTCATCATTTGCGAAGAGTGGAGGTTATGTGCCTTCCTTAGTAAAAAAGGGTCAATCTTTACGGGGATTGGAGATGTGTCTTACTAGAGGCCTTGTATCTAGAAGGAGCCTAACAAGAGGCTTGATATCTAGCATTAATTTGCTAGGACCGGATCTACTAGCAATGTACTAAAAGTATTTTCTAGTGGAAAAGTCCAATGAAGTTGCCGAGTGGACGTAGGTCCCCATTTGGTATAAATCTTGTGTTTCTTGCATGATTGTGCTTGCTTGTTATTGCTTTATCATTGTCGCACGATTTAGCTTAAAATACACCGAATTAATTAGAAGTTTCAAGAAGAAATTTTTAACATCTTATTCACCCTCCATGTAGGCCATAGTTCTAAATCTAATAAGAAGGACTCAAGATTGAAGAAAGTCACATTAAAAAAATTTGGAACATGATTAAAAATGTATTATGGATATAAGGTCAGTTAATGATTGATCTTAACTCAATGTAATTAGATTTGAGGTGCAACCCCACCCTTCTACTCCATTGAACATTAAATAAAATAACGGCCTCCAGCCCTGATCCTAACAATATATGCATTCAGTAAAATAAAATTGATTAAGCTATGGATTTACCAACAAATAACCAAGGATCACCTCATCATTTGCCTGCCACTTTTGATGGAAAACTCACTAACTCCTCGTGCTAGACTTGATCTACACATCTTCTTCCCATGTCAGCTCACAAACCATGAAAACAAAAAAAGGGCTAGTTGGTTATACGTTATGGTGACGAGCTTCTTTGGTTTAATTGGAAGAAAGAAGAAGAAAATATACGAAATATTTCAACCCACAATGCACTCAAGCTTTATCCTTTACACGCCTCCACTTCTGATTAAAGGAGGAGGGTGCAAAGCGCTATTATTTCTGGAAAGATTATCAAAACAGACGGAAGCTAAGGAATCAATAAGAGTAATCGTCCTTGCTGAACCATGTGGGAAAAAAATAGTAATCAAAGATTTTGACTAAGAATTTAAACAGCTTAAGAGTTAATTTTTCAAGATATATTTTATGTTTTCCCATAATTAAGTTTATTCTATTTTTTATTTATATTTTTAAGGTTACTTATATTCTTATGCGAATTCTCCTTTACCATGACATTAAAATTGGAAATTTATCCTCCTAGATTTCTATGTTGTCCTTTGCTTTAAGGCCAATTTTCTGATTATGTATAACTTCAATACACCTTGACATCTATACACATTCAAATAAAAAACATCCAAATCATGGAAATGAAAAAGTTGAAAGTCACAAATTTTGGGTTCTCGCATTTCTCAGGATCGCAAGCGCAACGAAAATTAAAATAAAATCTGCGATCCAGTTTCCATTTCGATTAAACTAAAAACTGATTAGAACTGGGTAATCAAACATTACCGCGCGCGGATTCGAATCTGCTTCCGAACGATTCCGTCGGTGTGACACCGTCAGCCGCGCAGATGCCCAGCCTCTAGCGAAGTCCATGCGATCCTCCTCGCGGTAGAATTCCTCACGTTCCTCACTCTTCGCAGCCCACGAACCCTTCGCCATTCACCGCAACGATCGCCGTGACGCACGGACGATTTCCCGTCAAACGAGAGTCGGAGAAGACGGCGGAGCTGTCTCCAGAGAGGAGGGCCAGCCTAGGGCGCCAAAGAGAGAGAGGGAGAGAGGAGGGGGCGGCTAGGGTTGAGCAGCAGCTTGGCCTGCTCAGCCCATTCACTATATTTTATATTAATCGCGCGTTTTTCATAAAAACCTCCGGTTAAATTTAAAACCCACTTTTTAATCCATCATCTTAAGAATCATTTGCGTGTGACCCTCTAGGCTCAATTACTAGTCCGGTTAATGGCCCAATAAACCAAGTGACTCCTCACTGACTTAATTAATTAATTAATAACTTATATTAATTAATTAATTAACTGAATCAAAGTTGCACATTAAATTCGATCGGGCCTCCGATCACGTTGGGTGCCAAGCAACACCGCGTGAATCCAGAAGGTATTGGAGTTAAGCAACCCACTCTTGGAACCTTTTCGTCGACAGTTACCGCGTGGATATAATCCTTCATTCGTACAATGCTCTTGAGTCAACTCAAGGTACGGTGTACCGTTAAACCCTAATCTGTCGACTCACTTGGATCGGATGCTGCCATATAATATTGGAAAACTCCTTTCTTAATATTATCGTCCGCCCTGGCCAGGGACTCCCGCGCATCCTTCCTAGAGCATTCTCTCTCTAAATATCGAGAGCGAATGATTCCTTATTGATACTCAATTCCCTTCGACGGTATTTCACTGTACCTGATCCTTGGCAGTTTAAATCCCGTGAATAGAGATCCGTAAACCAAGGTCAAAGCACAGAAGTCTACCGACAAGGTGTCCTTGGTGTCTCATGTCCGAGGACCATCCACGTAACTGCGACAATAGAATCATGCTCGTTGACAATGAGGTACTAAACTATCCAACGATTCAGTCGGATCAGTTTAGTGAACTCATTCTCTAATGAGCACCTACATATTCGCCTTAGTGTCTCCACACAAGTGACTATGAGATCAGTCACCCTCATTATATGAGCATGAGTAATCTATACTAGTTTAACCGGATATCTGATGTCCTTCTCAGATATCCTTCAATTAGGAACTATTGAGAATGTATGTTTATGTGATCAGTCTCATTAGTATGATCTCATCATAATCTGATCACTGTCGCACATATTCACGGACTTCATTATAAGACGATAACAATAAGAATTTACACATAATGAAATAATGCCATATTTATTTAATAAATGAACGAGATTTATATAGTCAGATTGGCTTGTAGGCCACCTAAGACTAACAATCTCCCAATTAGACTAAAGCCAATCACCTTTATTCAATAGACCTACAGACTCTAGGTGACGCTCAAACACAATTTGAGCCAATGGCTTTGTCAGTGGATCTGCTACATTGTCGACATATGGAACTCTTTCCACCACTACATCTCCTCTAGAAATGATCTTCCTGATGAGATGAAAGCGCCTCAAAATATGTTTCGACTAATGATGAGACCGCGGCTCTTTCGCTTATGCAATGACTCCATTGTTGTCGCACAACAGTGGAATAGCATTAGAGATGCCGGGAATTACGCCGAAGTCGGTGATGAATTTCTTCAACCATACTGCTTCCTTGGCGCCTTCAGCTGCAGCAATGTACTCAGCTTCAGTCGTCGAATCTGTAGTGGTTTCCTGCTTGGAACTCTTCCAGCACACTGCGCCTCTATTTAGAGTAAACACAAATCCAAATGTAGACTTGCTTTCATCTGAATCTGACTGAAACTCGAGTCAGTAAAGCCTCGCAGTTTCAATTCACCTCTTCCATAGATAAGAAACATATATTTAGTTTTTCTCAAGTACTTAAATATGCATTTCACTGTCTTCCAGTACTCTTCACTTGGATCAGCCTGAAATCTGTTCGTAATACTTAGAGCATATGCCACATCAGGCCATGTATATAGCATGGCATACATGATAGATCATATGGCAGAGGCATAGGGTACTCTATCCATGAATACCCTCTCATTAGGAGTCTTAGGAGACTGCTTCTTTGAGAGATAAATTCTATGTCTCATCGGTATGAGACCTCTTTTGGAATTTTTCATGCCAAACTTTTTGACTATGGTATCTATGTACGTAGATTGGGTCATTCCTGTTAGTTTAGGTGGCCTACAGGCCAATCTGACTATGTAAATCTCGTTCATTTTATTAATATAATGGCATAATATTCATTATGTGTAAATCACATTAATTATCGTTTCATAATGAAGTCCGTGAATATGTGGTATAGTGATCAGATTATGATGAGATCATACTAATGAGACTGATCACTTAAACACACATATTCTTAATTGTTCCTAATCGGAGGATATCCGAGAAGGACATCGGATATCCGGTTAGACTAGTACAGATTACTCCTGCTCATATGATGAGGGTGACTGATCTCATAAGTCACTTGTGTGGAGACACTAAGGCGAATCTGTAGGTGCTCATTGGAGAATGAGTTCACTGAACTAATCCGACTGAATCGCTGGATGGTATTGTACCTCACTGTCAACCAGCTTGATTCTATTGTCGCAGTTGTGTAGATGGTCCTCGGACCTGAGACACCAAGGACACCTTGTCGGTGGACTTCTGTACTTTAACCTTGGTTTACGAATCTCTAGCCACGGGATTCTAATACGCCAAGGATTGGGTGCAGCGGAATACCGTCGAAGGGAATTGTGTGTCAATAAGGAATCATTCGCTCTCGGTACTTAGAGAGAGAATGCTCTAGGAAGGATGGGCCAAAAGTCCCTGGCCAGGGCGGACGATAATATCGGGAAAGGAGTTTTCCGATATTCATTAGCGGCATCCAATCCAAGTGAGTCGACTGGTTAGGGTTTGACAGCACGCCATACCCTGAGTTGACTCGAGAGCATTGTACGAATGAAGGATTATATCCACGCGGTAACTGTCGGCAGAAAGGTTCCAAGAGTGGGTTACTTAACCCCAATACCTTCCGAGTTCACGCGGTGTTGCTTGGCACCCAACGTGATCGGAGGCCCGGTCGAATTCGATGTGCGACATCAATTCGATTGATTAATTAATTAATAAAGGGTTATTAATTGATTAATAAAGTCAGTGAGGAGTCACTGGGCTTGTTGGGCCATTAATTGGACTGGTACTTGGGCCTAGAGGGTCACACGCAGATGATTCTCAAGGCGATGGATAAATAAGTGGGTTTTATACAAACCGGGAGTTTTTATGAAAAACCGCGCGGTTAGTATAAAACATAGCGAACGGGCTGAGCAGGCCAAGCTGCTGCTAACCTTAGCCGCCCCTCCTCAGTTTCTCTCTCTCTGGCATCCAGACAGATCCAGATCTGTTCCGCCGCTTCTCCGAATCCCGTTCGACGGGAAATCGTCCGCGCGTTGCGGCGATCGGCAGAGGTTTCGTGGGCCGCGAAGAACGAGGAACGCGAGGATATCCGTCGCGGGGAGGATCGCGTGGACTTCGCTAGAGGTCGGGCGCTTGCGCGGCTTGCGGTGTCTCACTGACAGAACCGAACGGTTGCGGATTCGAATCCGCACACGGTGAGAACTTCGATTATCCGATAATCGTAAGTTTTAGTTTTTCGAAACGGGAACGGATCGCTGTTTTATTTTATTTTCCGCTGCGTGAGCAATCCGGAGAAACCCGAGAAAACCCAACAGTGGTATTAGAGCCAGGTTCCACTGTTTCTCGTCCCGTTTCGATCTCCGAATTAATTTTTCATAAGTTATTCCATGCGTTTAATCCGATTAAAATGACGGAATAGTGTTCATAAGATGAACACAAAATAATTAGATTATTTTTCTGTGATTTTTCGGATTTTATTTGAGGTGTTTCGGTGTTCTTCTTGAGATGATGAACCGGGCCTTTTCGGCGAGTTCGTACTCGTTTTCCAAGCGTTGGGATGGCAAGTTAGGACCCCGGATCTCTAGGTGATAGTCACCACTGCACATCCGGTATGTTTGCCGACACCGGAGTGGCCTTGAAGGGCTGCTAAATCAAGCCCCAAAACACGGTTTGGAACCTGCAAAAATCAGATTTTTGGGGGTTTTATTAAGGGCTCGGGCCATGTTTTCCGGTATCTCCGGTGAGCCACCGGCGCCGAGGGGGTTGACGGCACCGGAGATGATCGTCGGCGAAGGCCGGGCACCGCCGGAGGTCGGCCACCGGCGCCGCTTGCAACTCCAGCCGCCGCCGCCCACGTTTAGGGCATCGGGTGTCTGCAGGAAGCTGCCAGGCAGGCCGGTCCCGAGCCGGTTCGGACCGGCTCGGCCGGATCCGGCTGGGGCCAGGGACAGCCAAGCCATGGCTGCACCCTGGTCTAGACCCTAGCTAAGCCAGGGTCCAAACCCATGGCTGGGCTGAACCCCTTTTTCCTTTTGTCCTATTTATAACCCCTATAAGCCTAATCTTAATTAAATTGGATCCGGATTTTAAAATTTGAAATTGTTTTAAATTTTAAAATAGAATTCAAATTTAGTTAATTATTTTAATTAATGATTTTGAATCATTATGTTAATTAAGGATTTTTTATTAACTAGCAATTAGTTGTTAATTAGTTGGGGTTAATATTAATTTAAATGTTAAATTGATTATTAACCTCAATTTAACTAATTTAAATGTTAAATTAGTTATTAAATTAGTTATTAATAGTAATTAGTCTAATTGTTATATTATTAACTATTATCTCAGCTAATTGTTAATTAATGTTTGAGTTAGTTATTAATTTAATTGTTAAATTAATAATTAACTTAAATGACTAATTTAAATGTTAAATTAGTAGTTCTTAATTAATTACTGTTAGTCATTAATTTAATAGTTAAATTAATGATAACTTTAATTATCTAATCTAAGAGTTAGATTAATTGATTATTAATTAGTTAGTGTTAATTATTGGTTTAAGAGTTAAATTAATAATTAACATTAATTGGCTAATCTAAGTGTTAGATTAGTAGTTAATAATTAATTATGGTTGATTATTAATTTAAGTGTTAAATTATTAATTAACTTTGTTGGATTAATCTAAGAATTAGATTAATCTTTAATAGTCTAATTGTTAGATTATTAATGGAGTTTAATCTAAGTGTTGGATTATTAGAAATGTTCTAATTTGCATGGAATAATTTGGAATTATTAATTTAGAGTGTGTGCGCATGTGATGTGTATTTAATGCTTTTAAATTTTGATTTAATTGCATGTTAAGTTAATAAAATGAGTTTTCGAAATTCAAATACCAATTTTGATTGGATCCCAGCTTTTTGAAAGCTAAAATTATTTATTTTGAAAGCTCTTTTATTTTAGCCATGTGATGCGCTGAATCATGTGTGGAATGTTTAAAACACACCGTGGTCATGGATATGCACTTAATTTATTATTCATGTGATGAATGGATTGTGTGGATCGTGGATGTATGATTGTTTATTAATTGTTAATAAATAGAGGTCTGCGCACCTCTCTCTCTCATACTCCGATGTATTTCTACCTCCCTCTCTCTTTTGTACTCGCCATAAGGCCTTCTTTAATTTACTTATAATTCTAGAATTATTGTAATCTGATCGAGGCAACCGAGGAAGGAGCGAGGACGATCCACAACTGCAACCAGGAAGGCGAAAAGATGTAGATCCTTTGTCTATGTGTTTGCAGGTTTATCTAATGTAAATATTATGTTAGATTGTGTGTGCGTTTGACTGTTAGCTCCAGTCAAACCCACTGTGCTATCCATGACCACACTAATGACATGTATGAGATGCATTGATTTCTTTTGATTATGAATCAAAGCAGGTTATAGTATTTAGTAAATATATACGATATATTTATATACTATCACCTAAGAGAGACCAAGATAAAAGTTATCTAAATACCTTTAGATAAACTCTAAGCCGTAACGCGAGTAGTTGAGAACTTACCGCGTGGTCCACCATCGTTATAGTCATAGGATTCGAATCACTTTAGGCAGGTTTGTTGTGTTATCCACAAGACCTACTTAATTGGGAGGAGAAACTGTGGCTATGGCATTAAATGCCTATAGATCGGGGTAGAGGAACCATGTAGCTTTGTTGTGCTATCCACAAAGGCTGCATGCAAATCTATGCTCGTCATGTAATGATGGTTAGCTTAGACCAGAATTAGTGGTTTGTTGTGCTATCCACAAGGCCATTAAATCTCTGGGGACCGAAGCTATGATCAGATATTGCAAGGAGTTGCAAGTCCCATGAGTTGGGTGCTCTTTGATTGTATTACAGTTTGTTGTGCTATCCACAAGGCTGTAGTACAAGTCATTGAGATTCTGATCCCCACTAGGAGACTGTCGGCGTCTCCCGTTCTGTATAACGAAGGGTTATACAATCCGTCGAAAATTAGTGGGAGTTAAATTTGAACAAAAGACCATGTCTTGTTTTAAATTTTAATAATTCAACATCTGCTAAATATATTTTACTTATCTCCTGTAGGGAATTATGTCGTCGAATAATCCACTCCGTGGCATACTTGATGCCCTTTTGACTTATCTGATCTACTCGGATTGGTTCAGATACCTAAAGAATGTCTTTAGATCTGAACACAATAACTTTGTCCCTGGAGCTGATCCTCTTGCTGAATCGGCATTGGATGCCCCTTGATGAGGCAGAATCCGATTCGGCCCATTAGAGCAGGTCCAAACCCCGTTCAGCCCAACAGCGGCAGTATCAGGCCCTCCGGGAGCCTCCAGCCCATCGGCGGCCCAGCAGCCCTCGGCCCCACAAGCGGCACCGTCGCTCCCGACCCAACAGGCTTCGGCCCATCAGCGGCCCATCAGCCTAAGGCCCGGGAACAGCACGGCAGCCCAAGGCCCAGCAGGCTTCGGCCCCTCAGCGGCCCAACCCCCTTCGGCCCGATAGCCGAGTCCGGCCCACTCCGGTGGCGGATCCGGCACTATGGCGGTTTACCAGTAAGCCCAAACATAGTCCTATATCGGCTACCACCGTTAACCAACCTCTATCCTCTGCTATAAATACACAGCTATTTATTGCCAAAGGTATGCAACTCTTTGCCTCCGAGACCCTTAAGGACTACGGTCCAAATAGCATTAAAGCTACTTCTTGCCCTCTGAATCGAATCATCTTCAAAGCTAACTTGACCGTCGGAGGGGGTTCCTAAGGGCCAGAGCCCGGGACTCCTGCTGACCGGTCTTTCTTCTTCTTTCCCTCCTGCAGGGGCTCGGTTTGAATCATCGCCGACCTTCCCGAGTCGGTCTCGACCGCCGACCTCGGACTCCTCTCCCTGGTCTCGACGCCGTACGACGGCTGCCCTGCGACAGGAGACTCGGCCCCGCGCTGTCCCCTCGTCCGGCAAAAGAGCTTTTGGGCTCACTATCCAAGAGCAAGCCGAGTCCGAGACCCTTCCGGCCTCAGACCGTCGGCTTCGGCTTCATCGCCTGTCGACAGTACAGCCCGAAGGAGCCTCGGCCCCGACTTCCCGGAGACGAGCCCGCTCCGATCGAAGCGCCCTTCGGCCTTCGGACCCTCGTCTTCGCCTCCGCCTCTTCGGCCTTCCGGATCCCCGTCGGGCCTCGGTAGCACCGATCCGAACCGGATTCGGATCCACTTCTCCGGGTTCCAGCCTCGGAATCCGGTCGTGATAGATCCAGTCTACATCACCCCTGAAGCAGAGATGATAGCTAACGATAAAAGATCGAAGGACAAAGGCAAAAGAGTAGTGAAGGGTGACTGCTTCTATTATAAGCAGTATGATCACTGGAAGAGGAACTGCAAGGAGTTCCTTAACGATAAAGCTCATGGAAGAGTGAAGCTGTCTGAAGCTTTATATATCTATATGATAGATATCAACTTATCAGTTAGAGATTCCATATTTTGGGTATTGGATATCAGATGTGCTTCTTATATCTGTCATGATGTACAGATGCTGACAAGTAAGCGCAAGCTGAGACAAGGTGAGGTGGAATTGAGGCTAGGAAACGGCGCAAAAGTTGCGGCGATTGCTGTTGGGACAGCAAACCTCAAGCTTCCATCGGGAGACACCTTACTATTAGAGGATTGTTATTATGTTCCTAACATAATAAAGAACATCATATCAATATCTTGTTTGGACAAGATAGGATATAGGTTGACTATTGAGAATAGAAGTTGTTCGATTTATTATGGTAATAAATCAATAGCTTCGGCATCTTTAATCAACGGTCTATATCTCTTAGATGTTTCTTGTTACAATCTTCAAATTGATAATGCTCTTAAGAAGAGCAAGAATTGTGTGAACCAGGCCTACATGTGGCATTGTAGACTTGGGCACATTGGCGAAAGCAGGTTGCAAAAGTTGCACAAGTATGGTTATTTAACAACATTCGATTATGAATCGTTTGCAACATGTGAATCCTGCCTTATGGGAAAGATGGCAAAATCTCCATTTACTGGACATGGAGAACGTGCCAAGGACATTTTGGAACTAATACATTCAGATGTATGTGGTCCAATGTCCACCCAAGCCAAAGGTGGCTTTTCTTACTTCATCACGTTCACCGATGACTTCTCAAGATTCGACTATGTGTACTTAATGAAGTACAAGTCGGAAGCATTTGAGAAGTTCAAGAAGTTCAAGAATGAGGTAGAGAAGCAGTTAGGAAAGAGTATTAAAGCTCTTCGATCAGATCGAGGAGGAGAATACTTCAGTACTAATTTCACACAATTCTTAAAGGATAATGGTATCCTTTCTCAGCTGACCCCTCCATATACGCCACAGATGAATGGTGTATCAGAAAGGAGGAATCGCACCTTGTTGGACATGGTGCGATCCATGATGAGTTTTTCGGAATTACCAGTGCCCTTCTGGGGGTATGCTCTAGAGACAACAACATACCTACTGAACAGAGTACCCAGCAAGTCTGTGGCGTCTACTCCATATGAGATATGGAAAGGCAGGAAACTAGAATTTAAACATGTTAAAGTCTGGGATTGTCCTGCTCATGTAAAGAGGCATGATCCAGACAAGCTGGAATCACGAACTGATAAATGTAGGTTTGTAGGATATCCAAAGGAAACCTTTGGATACTATTTTTTCCATCCTAGTGAACAAAAGGTGTTTGTCGCCAGGAAAGCTGTCTTCCTGGAAGATGAATACCTTCTCCAGGAGGATAGTGGGAGTAAAATATTATTGGAAGAGGTTCTAGATCCCCAAACAGCTACATTATCATCATATGAGATATCAGTTCCCGAATCTGTTCAGATACACACAGATGAGCCTCGTAGATCTGGTAGAGTACCTAGACTACCCGAAAGATATGTGGGACATATTATTGCTGAAGGTAAGTCTAAGGTACAATACAATGAGGATGATGATCCTAAAACCTACCAGGAGGCCATAGAAGGCTCAGAAGCTGGGAAATGACGAGAAGCCATGAACTCAGAAATCCAGTCCATGTACACCAACCAAATTTGGAACTTGCCCGAGGGTATTGTACACATCGGTTGCAAGTGGATCTTTAAGAGAAAGATCGGTGCTGATGGACGGATCGACACTTATAAGGCAAGGTTGGTGGCAAAAGGATATCGTCAAAGGCAAGGCATTGACTATGACGAGACTTTCTCACCAGTTGCCATGATAAAGTCGATCAGAGTTCTACTCGCCATTGCTGCACATTTTGATTATAAAATCTGGTAGATGGATGTGAAGACTGCCTTCTTCAATGGTAAACTTGAGGAAGAGGTGTATATGATACAACCAGAAGGTTTCACATCCAAAGAATCTCCAGATAAAGTGTGCAAGCTTCAGAGGTCTATTTATGGACTGAAGCAGGCTTTCCGGAGCTGGAACATAAGATTTGACGAGGCTGTCAAGTCTTATGACTTCATTAAGAATGAAGATGAGCCTTGTGTGTACAAGAAGACCAGTGGGAGTGCAGTCACTTTTCTAGTTCTTTACGTAGATGACATACTACTCATTGGGAATGATGTAGCTATGATGTCATCAGTAAAGATCTGGCTGTCGAAAAACTTCTCCATGAAGGATTTGGGAGAAGCATCCTACATATTGGGAATACGGATCTATCGAGATAAATCAAAGAGGATGCTTGGAATGACCCAATCCTTGTACATAAATACCATAGTCAAAAGGTTTGGCATGGAAAATTCCAAAAGAGGTCTCATACCGATGAGACATGGAATTAGTCTCTCAAAGGGGCAGTCTCCTAAGACTCCTGATGAGAGGGCATTCATGGATAGAATACCCTATGCCTCTACCATAGGATCTATCATGTATGCCATGTTATGTACATGGCCTGATGTTGCATTTGCTCTAAGTGTTACGAGCAGATTTCATGCTGATCCAGGCGAAGAGCACTGGAAGGCAATGAAATGTATCCTTAAGTACTTGAGAAGAACTAAGGATATGTTTCTTGTCTATGGAGGAGGTGACTTGAAACTGCGAAGTTTTACTGACTCGAGTTTCCAGTCAGATCCAGATGATAGTAAGTCTACATCTGGATTCGTGTTTACTTTGAACGGAGGCGCAGTGTGCTGGAAGAGTTCCAAGCAAGTAACCACTGCAGATTCGACGACTGAAGCTGAGTACATCGCTGCAGTTGAAGCCGCCAAGGAAGCAGTGTGGTTGAAGAAATTTATCACCGACCTCGGCGTCGTTCCCAGCATTTCTGAGCCTGTTCCACTGTTGTGCGACAACAATGGAGCGATTGCGCAAGCAAAAGAGCCGCGGTCTCATCAGAAATCGAAGCATATTCTGAAGCGCTTTCACCTTATCAGAGAGATCATATCCAGAGGAGATGTAGTAGTAGAAAGAGTTCCATCCGTCGACAATATAGCAGATCCACTGACAAAGTCGTTGGCTCAAATTGTGTTTGAGCATCACCTAGAGTCTATGGGCTTATTGTATAAAGGTGATTGGCTTTAGTCCAAGTGGGAGATTGTTAGTTTAGGTGGCCTACAAGCCAATCTGACTATGTAAATCTCGTTCATTTTATTAATATAATGGCATAATATTCATTATGTGTAAATCTCATTAATTATTGTTTCATAATGAAGTCCGTGAATATGTGCTATAGTGATCAGATTATGATGAGATCATACTAATGAGACTGATCACTTAAACACACATATTCTTAATCGTTCCTAGTCGGAGGATATCCGAGAAGGACATCGGATATCCGGTTAGACTAGTACATATTACTCCTGCTCATATGATGAGGGTGACGGATCTCATAAGTCACTTGTGTGGAGACACTAAGGCGAATTTGTAGGTGCTCATTAGAGAATAAGTTCACTGTACTGATCCGACTGAATCGCTGGATGGTATTGTACCTCACTGTCAACCAGCTTGATTCTATTGTCGCAGTTGCGTGGATGGTCCTCGGACCTGAGACACCAAGGACACCTTGTCGGTGGACTTCTGTACTTTAACCTTGGTTTACGAATCTCTAGCCACGGGATTCTAATACGCCAAGGATTGGGTGCAGCGGAATACCGTCGAAGGGAATTGTGTGTCAATAAGGAATCATTCGCTCTCGGTACTTAGAGAGAGAATGCTCTAGGAAGGATGGGCCAAAAGTCCCTGGCCAGGGCGGACGATAATATCGGGAAAGGAGTTTTTCGATATTCATCAGAGGCATCCAATCCAAGTGAGTCGACCGGTTAGGGTTTGACAGCACGCCATACCCTGAGTTGACTCGAGAGCATTGTACGAATGAAGGATTATATCCACGCGGTAACTGTCGGCGGAAAGTTTCCAATAGTGGGTTACTTAACCCCAATACCTTCCGGGTTCACGCGGTGTTGCTTGGCACCCAACGTAATCGGAGGCCCGGTCGAATTCGATGTGCGACATCAATTCGATTGATTAATTAATTAATAAAGGGTTATTAATTGATTAATAAAGTCAGTGAGGAGTCACTGGGCTTGTTGGGCCATTAACTGGACTGGTACTTGGGCCTAGAGGGTCACACGCAAATGATTCTCAAGGCGATGGATAAATAAGTGGGTTTTATACAAACCGGGGGTTTTTATGAAAAACCGCGCGGTTAGTATAAAACATAGCGAACGGGCTGAGCAGGCCAAGCTGCTGCTAACCCTAGCCGCCCCTCCTCAGTTTCTCTCTCTCTGGCGTCCAGACAGATCCAGATCTGTTCCGCCGCTTCTCCGAATCCCGTTCGACGGGAAATCGTCCGCGCGTTGCGGCGATCGTTGCGGCGACCGGCGGAGGTTTCGTGGGCCGCGAAGAACGAGGAACGCGAGGATATCCATCGCGGGGAGGATCGCGTGGACTTCGCTAGAGGCCGGGCGCTTGCGCGGCTTGCGGTGTCGCACCGACGGAACCGAACGGTTACGGATTCGAATCCGCACACGGTGAGAACTTCGATTATCCGATAATCGTAAGTTTTAGTTTTTCGAAACGGGAACGGATCGCTGTTTTATTTTATTTTCCGCTGCGTGAGCGATCCGGAGAAACCCGAGAAAACCCAACAATTCTGAGCATCCTCTTTGATCTATCTCTATAGATTCGTATTCCTAATACGTAGGATGCTTCTCCCAAATCCTTCATGGAAAAGTATTTCGACAACCAGATCTTTACCGATAACATCATAGCTACATCATTCCTAATGAGTAGTATGTCATCTACCTGAAGAACTAAGAAGGTGACTGCACTCCCACTGGTCTTTTGGTACACACAAGGTTTATCTTCATTCATAATAAAGTCATAAGACTTGACAACCTCGTCAAATCTTATGTTCTAGCTCCGAGAAGCCTGCTTCAATCCATAAATTGACCTCTGAAGCTTGTACACTCTATCTGGAAACTCTTTTGATGTGAAACCTTCATGTTGTATTATACACCTCTACCTTAAGTTTACCGCTGAGGAAGGCAATTTTCACATCCAATGACCATTCGTTGTGAAACTCCTTGTAGTTCCTCTTTCAGTGACCATTCTGCTTACAGTATAAACAATCACCCTTTACTACTCCTTTACCATTGTCCTTCTCAGTCACAAACTTTGGCTTATTCAGAAAGGTAACCGCAGCTTTCCTCCTTTTATTGGTCTCACCAATTAAGAGGATATTGAGCTTTTCCTTCACAAGGTTGCCCTCTGCAGTTATGAGCATATTATGAAGCTTAACCAACGCGGTATGTATCTTGTTCATGTTCGAATCAACTGTGAACTGTGCATATGATGCAGGGAGTGAGGCAAGTGCGAGGTCAGTATGCATCTCATTGGGCAAAGGAATCCCAATAGCTTCTAACCTCTTCCTCTTCCAGTGATCATATACGATCATCTCTACCTCAGGGGTATCTACTGCCGGTTCAGCAGGAGGATCATATCCAAGGACATAGGCAATTAGCTCAGATCTGAAGACATTCTTCAGGTTTGTGAGTCAATCTGAGTAGTTTGGATTTGTCAAAAGATTGGCATCAAGTATGCCACCGAGTGGGTTATTCAACGACATTAATTCCCTACAGGAGATAAATAACATTTATTTGAGCAGATGTTCAATTATTAAATATCAAACATGATATAGACTTTTAATCAAGTTTTAACTCCTACTAATTTTCGACGGACTGTATAACCCTCATTTATACAGTCTCCTAGTGGGAATCAGAATCTCAATGCCTTGTAGTACAACCTTGTGGATAGTACAACAAGTTATAATACAATCAAAGAGCACCCATCTTATGGGACTTGCAACTCCTTGCAATATCCGATCACATCTCCGGTCCCTAGAGATTTAACAACCTTGTGGATAGTACAATAAACTGTTAATTCTGATCTAAGCATTACCATCAATACGTGACGAACATAGATTTGCATACAGCCCTTGTAGATAGCACAACAAGGCTACATGGTTCATCTACCCCGATCAATAAGCATCATATGCCATAGCCATAGTCTCTCCTTACAATTAAACAGGCCTTATGGATAGCACAACAAACCTGCCTAAGATAATTTGAATCGTATGACTATAACGATGGAGGACCACGCGGTAAGTTCTTAACTACTTACATTACGGCTAAGAATTTAGCGAGGATTTTTAGATAACTTTTATCTTTGTCTCTCCTAGGTGATTGTATATAAATATATCGTATATATTTACTAATAAATATATCTTATATATTTACTTGCTTTGATTCATAATCAAAATTAAAACAATGCATCTCATACATGTCATTAGTGGTCATAGATAGTACAGTGGATTTGACTGGAGCCAACAGTCAAACACACACAAAATCTAACATAACTATTATATTAAACAATCTGCAAACACAAAGGCAAAGGATTTCCATCTTTTCGCCTTCTTGATTGCAGCTGTGGATCATCCTTACTCCTTCCTCTGTTACCTCAATCATATTACAATTAATTTTAAAATTACATGTAAATTGAAGAAGGCCTTATGGCGAGTACAAGAGAGAAGGAGGTAGAAATACATCGGAGTATGAGAGAGAGAGAGATATGTAGACCTTTACTTATTAACAATTAATAAATACACATTCATACATCCACGATCCACCCACATCATTCATCACATGAATAATTAAAAATGCATATATATGACCACGGTGTGTTTTATATCATTCTACACATGATATATGCGTCACATGGCTAAAATAAAAGAGTTTTCACAATTAAAAAAATTTAGCTTTCAAAAAGTTAGGATCCAATCAAAATTGGAATTTGAATTTCGAAAACTCATTTTATTATCTTAACATACAATTAAATCAAATTTAAAAGTATCAAATCACACATCACACATGCACACACTCTAAATTAATAATTTCCAGAATATTCTATGCCATTAGAACATTTGTAATAATTAAAACAATCTAACATTTAGATTAATTAATATTAATAATCTAACAATTAGACTATTAATAATTAATTACTTACTAATTTAACACTTAAATTAATAATCAACTCTAATTAATTATTAACTACTAATCTAACTCTTAAACTAATAATTAACACTCATTAATTAATAACTTCTAATTTAACCCTTAGATTAGTTAATTAAAATTAATTATTAATTTAAAACGTAAATAAACCATTAATTCCAATTAACTAATAACTACTAATTTAACTCTTTAATTAGTCAATTAAAATTATTTATTAATTTAACCCTTAAATCAATAACTAATTTTAATTAATTAACAACAATTTGTTAAAATAATAATGATTCCAAAATCATTAATGCCCAACTAAAAGGAATTGAATGGTAATTTAATTTTTCAAAACAAATTTTAAATTTTAAATTTTCCAATTTATGTTAATTGGGCTTTCAGGGTTTATTGGGTTTTAAAAGGGAAAAGGGGGAAAAAGGGTTCAGCCGGTCGAACCGGCTCAAGACCGACCCCCTTTCCCCAACCCGACGCCCCTCTGTCCTAAAACCTTAAGCCTAAACGCAGGAGTTGCAGGAGATGGCGGCGGGGCCCGCGGCAGTATCGCCCGGCAGCCGGCGCCTGGCAACGCCCTCGGCACCAGCGGGCATGCCGGAGGCCCTCTATTTAGTTACTGGCCGAGCCTCCCATTTAAGACTGATTTTTTTTCTGGTTATTCAAAACCGTGGGGAAGAAGAAAAGAGGACCCTCCATCTCCCTCTTCGACGCTGGTGACTGGTGCTGGCGGTGACCGGTAAGGTCCCTGGTCAAACTAGGACCCCCGACCACCTCCCCTTCACATGGGGACGCCCGATCGAGGCCGCAAAAACCCATCGTTCTTCATCCCACTAAGAACACGAAAAACCCCAAAAATTATTTCGATTTTGCAAAACATTAATCCAATTAAATTGTGTTCATCGTATGATCACATATCCAGCAAATAATCGATCTTTAAGTATGGAATAAATCATAGAAATATTAATCTGGAGACCGAAACGGACGAGAAATAGTGGAACTTGCCTCTGATATGAATGTTGGGTTCTCACATTTCTCGAGATTGCAAACGCAGTGGAAATTAAAATAAAATCTGTGATCCGATTCCTTTTCAATTAAACTAAAAACTGATTAGAACCGGGTAATCGAATATTACTGTGCACGAATTCGAATCTGCTTCTGAACGGTTCCGTCGGTGTGACACCGCCAGCTACGCAAATGCCCGGCCTTTAGCGAAGTCCACGCGACCTCCTGGCAGTGGATTTCATTACGTTCCTCATTCTTCTCAGCCCACAAACCCTTCACCGTTTACCGCAATGATCGCCGCGACGCGCAGACAATTTCCTGTCGAACGGGAGTCGGAGAAGACCGCGGAACTCTCTCCAGAGAGGAGGGCCAACCTAGGGCGCCAAAGAGAAAGAGGGAGAGAGGAGGGGGCGGCTAGGGTTGAGCAACAGCCTGCCTGCTCAGCCCGTTCACTACATTTTATATTATCCGCATAGTTTTTCATAAAAACCCCCGGTTAAATATAAAACCCACTTTTTAATCTATCGCCTTGAGAATCATTTGCATGTGACCCTCTAGGCCCACTCACCAGTCTGGTTAATGGCCCAATAAGCCCAGTGACTCCTCACTGACTTAATTAATTAATAAATTACTTATATTAACTAATTAATTAACTAAATCAATGTCACACATTAAATTCGATCAGGCCTCCGATCACGTTGGGTGCCAAACAACACCGCGTGAACCCGGAAGGTATTAGGGTTAAGCAATCCACTCTTGGAACATTTCCGTCGACAGTTACCACGTTGATATAATCCTTCATTCGTACAATACTCACGAGTCAACTTAAGGTATGGTATACCGTTAAACCCTAATCAGTCGACTCACTTGGATAGGATGTTGCGGATAATATTTGAAAACTCCTTTCTCGATATTATCGTCTGCCCAAATCAGAGACTCCCACTCATCCTTCCTAAAACATTCTCTCTCTAAGTACTGAAAGCGAATGTTTCCTTATTGACACTCAATTCCCTTCGACGGTATTCCACTGTACCCGATCCTTGGCTATTTAGAATCCTGGGAATAGAAATCCGTAAACCAAGGTCAAAGCACAGAAGTCCACCAACAAGGTGTCCTTGGTGTCTCAGGTCCAAGGACCATCTTCGCAACTGCGACAATAAAATCATGCTAGTTGACAGTGAGGTACTATACCATTTAGCGATTCAGTCGATTCAGTTCAGTGAACTCATTCTCTAATATGACTTTAGGGTATTTGGCCTTTAAAGGGACTCACCTACAGCTCGGACTTGCTCTGGACGGTCATAAAGGGAATTAGAAACCCTTCTAACCTTGGGAACAGGATTATCTCGGCCAAATCTTGCTTATCAGAAAACTCTTAAAACACGTCGCTCAAGGGGGATGCCTTTTAGTTCATTAATGCGGCCAAAATAAAAATAAATCCGGAAAGGGAAACCGAAAATAATTAGGAAACATAAAACACGTCGTGTACACGCGACGTGCTTTAGATAATTTAGGAAATTAACTAGAATTAGAAATAGTAAATCTAAGCAGATTAGGACTCAAACGGTGTCGTGTGAGGGCGACGCTATTCAATTAAATCCTCTTAAATTTACAATTTTCGATTCCGAATTGATTTCTGCTAAGAATTTAAATGGCGTTGTGTAGGCGCGACGTGATTCAACAAATTTTGAGAAAATCAATAAAAAATAATTAATGATTAAACATCAGACTATTTTGGGGCATTATTATTGTGACATGAAATTTACTCAATATGATGTAAAAATTAGCGTGTCTACAGCTGCCCCACATTGGCATTAACTTTGCAAGGGAGTGAAATGTACTGAAATGGTGATGCCAAGGTGTGATGTGACACGCTCTTAACATCACATAATGGGAATCTTTCTCAAAACAATTAGTGAAGATAACTCAAAGAGATCAATAGAATCGATCTTATCTGGATGAGGGAGATAAGAGAAACAAAAGGTCGATCAACTTCTGTGATTGGGAAGTACCCTAGATCACAAACCCTGCAGGTTTCGTCATGGAGAGCGGTTACCAGCCAATGTGAAAGTGTTGCAACCATGACGGATCTTAAGAGGAAACAAGAAATGTTGGGTGAAAAATTCAAGAAATAATAGAATTCTAAGGATATCTTCAAGCGAACCTCAAATATAATCAAGATACTTAATTCAAAATAGAATATTTCATATCACGTTGGGATTTATTGGATCAATGGTCTGAAATTTAACCAGGAATTAATCTTTATCACAATTATATCAAAGTCCTACATGATACATGCTGGGCTAAAAGAAGAATATAAAGTGAAATAAAATATAAATTAATCAAGGATAGTATTGTTAAATCGTCATTAATGAGTCAAGATACCAATTCTTGTAATTCAATACTAAGCTGAAACTCGTTTATCCACGCACCGTTTCACAAAAGTGGAACCATCGTCCCTATTAATTAACAATCTAACGGCCTATCCGTGTGATTAAGAATTCTCTAGAATTATCACTATTTTTGTTGGAGGGGAACTCAAATTTCAGTTTCATCAAAATCACAAGGTCCTTGATGTATCAAATAAATATGTATCATATAGTAATGCGAACGCAAATCAATTACATAAAAGAATACAAGGTAGATATAACCGTCTTTTTAGTCACGTATGGGACTCATGAACTCCCATAGTGGGATCTTAGTGGAATTGTCAGCTTCATTTTCACCTCTTGATATTTCCTGTACTCAAAATTTCATCAGTAACTTCAAGCAAATTATATATCATGGATTCATGGATTTTCAACAAAGTAACATAAATTCAGAAACATGTCGCTGTTTACAGACGTCATTTAAATGACATCGCCCTGTCAAGACGCCATTTAACTTACAGAAACTCCTCTCCTTTCTGACTCCAATCCGAACTCTGCTTGCCTTAATGCACATTCCTCTTCTAATTCAGAAAGGGGCTTCCAATCTCGCAAATCACTCTATAAAACCTTCCCACCTTCATATCAAAGCATTACAACAAGCAATCAAGAGGGAAAGGTAGAGAATTCTCTTCAAGACTCGAGGGAAAGAAGTGAAGAACAAGAAAGAGTCAAGGAAATCCAAGTAAGGAAGATGGATTCTACACAAGCTTCTTCAAACAAGAGGATGAGAAAGGCAATTGAAAAGCTTTATGCGGTGAAAGATCATCTAAGTGGGCGAGATCCTAACTTACAAGTAAGTTAATCTCTCTTCTAATCAATTCTTCCTATGCAACTTTCTACATGATCTCCATATTCCAATTCTCTATCTAGGGATATCCTTTCTTCCCCGGTCCAAGGAGATTTTCTTCACTTCTATGGGTCCAAAAGCTAGTTAACAAGATCAATCTCTCCATGCAATCTTATATCTCCAAGTGGCATATCTAAGGATTGATAGTCCATGCCAAACATTACAAGAGCACAAACATGGATTGGGCTGTGATGGGCGCTTTGATCGAACTATGGCATCCACAAACTCATACTTTCCTCTTTGCCACGTTCAAAGCCACTATCCTCTTAGAAGAAGCCTAACTCTTATTGGGCCTTCCCAAGCTCAAAGTCAACAATGATGATCCTGATTTAAGTGAGATAATATTCATGAGGGAAAGAATCACGGGTCAACAATTATTGGAAAAGATTATGAAGAACCCAAAGGAAATTCAAGACTGTCTTACCAAGAAAGAGATCAATCTTGCTAAATTAGTTGAATGGACTTTGAAGAAGATAGAAGATTTCAAAGATGTAGATACAAAGAACGTGATGAAGGCGTTCACCACGTGCTTAGCTGGAGCACTGCTTTTCCCTGCCCAAGACAATGTTCGAGAAGATGATCAAATCAGTGCAATCAATAAGATTTTCGAAGGGAAGCAAATAAGCACAACGGTTCTAGCCCACCTTTACAGTGGGCTCTCTGCAGCTTCTACGGGCCAACCTCCTTTTGGCAGCATGCTCCTCTTGGCTCTATGGGTAGAATTCCACTTCAAGTTCAACCATAACGAGGAGAAAGTTCCAAGGATATCTCAAACATATCAGCGTAGTCCTATCTTCCATATTGCCAACGTTGTGAAGTTCAATGATAACATGACCAATCGAGTGCCCAACCTCAAGACTCGAGCTGACTGGCGCACTTATTTCAAGACTATGCCCAGAACTGGCTTCGAATCCACACCACTTGCTCTCATGGAAAAGGCGGTTCGAGTACGCCGTAGTGCTGGCATGGAGCTCCAACTGATCGGGGCGATCGAGTTCGTCCTTTATAATCCACATCGGTGTCATCCTTAGCTTGGCATGCCTCGCTATGAGTTTTCGGAAATATCTTCTCTTTCTCCAATCAAGAAGCGGGCATTAGGAACTAATGAAGACTTCGAGGCGACAGAACTTATTGCAACTCTTTGGAACATCGAATTCACCCGTTGTGTGAAAACTCCTCACGAAGCCAATAAGGAACTGTGGAAATCATATGTAAAGGAGATCAAGAAAATTAGACCTTGAAAACTCTCGCTTTTCTTCCAATTTGATGTCTTCTGATTTTATTTTCATCAAAGAAATCATTTCTTAATATAGTAGAAATCCTCCTTTAATGTTTCGCAATTTTTCTGTAATTTTTCCTTGAATGAAACTTTGATTTTTCCTCAAAATATGAACTCTCGAGTTCAGTTAATTCAAATCACGTCAACTCAGAGAGACGTTTTTTTCCAATCTTAATCAATTTCCAAATTTAAAAATTCATCCTCAAAAGAACCCTGAATCGCGTCCGGTCAGCAATACGCCTTTAAGTTCTCTCTCTCCTATTTTCTAGAGATTTCCAGCAATTAATCCACTAAATGGCGTCGTCCTTACAAGACGCGAATATCCATTCTTTCAAACTCTCCATGGTACGGCCCTGAATAGAAGAGGCGGTAAAATTAAAAGGGGTCTCCCTAGGGGGACGCATTTCACTTATTTCAAAAATTCATGTTGCCGCCTCAGTTTGTGCGCCACTAAATGGCGTAGCTTTCCCAAGACGCAATTTAAACAACTCAAACAGAAGCCTGCGAGCCCGAGCCCCTTTCTTCCTCATTCTCTCCTCCTCCTTCTCTCTCTTCTTCCTTCTTTCTCTCCAGTGACTGGCGAATTCCCTTCCTTCTCCAGCCATCTCCCTCAGCTCCGGTGGGCTCCCTCAACTCCAGCGAGCTCCCTCAACTCCGGCCTCTCTCTTTTTCTAGCTTTCTCGCGATCTCTCTCTCTCTTGCTCTCACAAGTCCTCTCTCTCTAGCCCTCCATCTCCCTTTCTCGTGCCCTGCCATGGAGCGAGGAGGACCCAATGATATGGGTGGGAAGCGGCGATGACTCACCGTCGAGGTGGTGGAGACGGGCGAGGAGGAAGAAATGGCGGTGGAACTAGCGGAGGTGGCGGCCTTATGGAGGCCAAGGAAGCTCCTCCCAAGGTTCCGATGGGTGAGGCGGAGGAAGCACCGGCTGAGGAGGCCGGTCCACGTCTAGTAAGCCTCGGAAACGCCCTCCTTGCATTTTAAATTCCAATTTTGAGGGGAGAAAAAGGGCTCGGCCACAGGTTCTTGAAACTTGTAGTGAAAGGCGTCTGCGGACAAGGACGCCTTTTGAAATGCGTCCATATACCCAGACACGATTCAAACAGGTGATTAATTCTCCAAGTTATTTTAAAAGAAAGATTCTTAGTGTTCTAATGGTGATTCTGATTGAAAATTTGTAGGGCACGATGAGGACCAAGATCTCCTGGGACTTGGTGGTGGTTGCCTACCGGAGTCTCCCGGACTTCCAAAAAGTGCGGCTGGCGGGGATGGGGTTCCGAGAGATGCTAGAAATAGAACCCTTCTAGATCGACTTGGTGTTGCTCCAGGTCCTGAGAGAGTGGTGGCACACCGAGAGCAGGGCATTTTTGATGCCCTGGGGACACATGGTCCCCAGTCTCGAGGACGTGTGCCGGGTCACCGGCCTTTGAGTGGAAGGCCGAGCAGTGAGCGAGACCACATATCCCGACTACCACGGGCTGGCTCAGGAGCTGCTGGGCCTAGAGTGCACAGGATTGGAGGGCCGGGAGTCTCGGACCCTCCTCAGGACAGCGGTGGAGAGATCCCTAGGACTAGAGGAGCCTAGGCAGCAGCCCAACGAGTCTCGGGCTAAGTTGAGGTCCAAACTGGCCAGGGCGGCCAGCGAGGTATATGGTCAGGATCCTAGTGATAGGGTCAGGGTAGATAGAGACCTTAGGAGATTTTTAGTATTCTTCTTCGGTAGGCTTCTCTTCGGGACGAAGGGCGACTACATCCATTGTCGCTTCCTGAGCCTCTTGGTAGATCTTGACCGCCTAGGCGAGTATGCTTGGGGTGAGGCCCTTCTGGCCCATCTCTTTACCGACCTCTCTGCCATCACACCTGATCGGGAGACCACCATCAGCGGCTTCGCACTGTTTCTTCAGGTACTTAGTTCATTTTATATTTGTTCATTTCATTAAATGTTCATTATGCAATGCGTGTGATCCTAACTACATGTTCTTTTATGCAGGCGCAGACATATTTGTATTTTCCTCTGGGCCAAGCAAGGCCGTCTGTACAACCGGTAGCAGTCCCACTTGCCCGGCGCTGGCGTCCGGTAGTAGACACGGCGCCGCAGCATCACCAGTTGACGGCCCTCCGCCGTCAATTTCTTGACTACCCAGAGTTGTTGGTAAGTTTTAAAATTTTTTTCTGCTTTATATTAGTTATCTGATTGTTAAACTGTTTAATTAATTAATTGTTTTGTTAAAGTGTTGTTAACTTATTATTTGCTTAATTTGCATATTTGCTCGATGATTATTAAAATGCAATGCAATTAACCTATATGAATGCAGGTTATATGGCGTCCATATCTGGGCATGGACAATGCCAGACAACCGTGGGTGGAGCAGGGCCGAGGCAAGCTCGGGCGCCAGGAGTGGCTGCACTACATGAACGAGATCACCCTCCTACGCCTGAGGCTGGCGATGCAGACGTTGGGTCTGCATCAGGAGTGGGTGGAGGAGGAGATCCCGGAGGGGATCGGGAGGTCGATGCGGGGGAAGTAGGCCCGCACGGATTGGGGTGCCAAGTTCCCAGATCAGCGAGATGACTGGCACCGATATGGAGTCACAAGCGGTGAGCAGTGATGCTTACCTGTAGCGCTACCGGGCCCACTACGCAGCCCACCTCCAACTTCTCCGACCCCTCGATGTGAGTATTATGATATGTATGCTTATGAATGCTTCTTTCATTTTATTAATTATCTTGTTTATATTTGTGAATGTATGACATGTTATGAAAAATGCAAGATGCTCGAGATGCCACCATCATCACACTCTGTGGCTACCTCCAAGATGCCGAGGCCCAGTTAGAGCGGGTCCAAAAAGAGTTAGATGAGCTGGTAAGTGCTATGCATGAATGACATGAATGTTCCATTTTATTATTAAATTGTTTTGACACTTATACACTGACGGTGGTCCCCCTTTTGTGATAGCACGCCGCTTATACCCACGCGGCGACCCCCTCACCTTCTGCTGCTACCAGTCCTTCCTCCTCTTCGGCTGCCCATGAAGCCGCCATGGCTAACCTGCAGAGTCAGCTAGCCTTTGCCATCCGCTGAGCTACCCAGGCTGAGGAGGACATTACTGCTCGGGTAAATCTTCAACTTGCTTCTTGCATGATGTCTTTTGCTTGCTTGATCACTTGGCTGACGATGTCTTCTATTGCAGGTCCAAGAGCTCTGCGTAGCTCTTGAGGAGAGGGATGCGGAACTGGCGCAGGCCTGCAGCTCAGCAGCCCGGGTCGCAGAGCTAGAGGAGCAGCTGGCCAGACTCTCCACGGGCGACCTTCCTCGCGAGCTTGCACGTCTCTAGGTTCGACTGGAGATCTTGACGGAGGAGAGGGATCGCAATCGGTCCTAGTTGGAGAGTCTCCAGGGACGACTATCGGTGGCGGAGCATGAGAGCCAGAGCATCGAGGCTCGCTACCAGCGTGCGCGTCAGCGGGCGTTGGAGCGAGGACAGGCGAGTGCTTTCACCACCAGCATTGCATTATCCTCTGGCCATGCAGGGCCAAGCGTCATGGGACCACCACCGCCGCCAGCTCGAGGACCAGACGTCCAGGATGAGGCGCAGAGCCAGCTGGACGAGGGTGCAGGGGAGAGCCAGCCATGAGGGTTGCCACCATGTATTTTCTTTCGTTTTGGAGTCCTGTGGATGGACTTTCATGTTGTACAAACTCTTTGTGATATATGAAAGTACTTTCTTCATACTTGAGTTGTCTTGGTATTGTTCGTCACTGTCTTTCCTTTTCCATTCCTGCAAATGGTTTAAACGAACAAATTAAATATCTATTAAGGCTTAGCCCCTTGCCCAGTTAAGTAACCAGATACTTGACCCTATCCTTGGTAGAAGGGTCAAGGGGCGAAGCCTTTATTTAATGAAGGTAAGTATAGATAATTAAAAGGAAGTAAAATGCAACATACAAGCATGCAAATGCTCACTGAAAGTAAAATGATGCAACACGCACATGATGCAACAAACAAATGACAATTGAAATATTTTTGTTTTCCAATTTTTGAGGTTTTTGCCATGTTTCCATTTTTTTGGGTTTTGAAATATTCATTTTTTTTTTGGAAATATTCAATTTTTTTATTTTGAAATATGCAATTTTTTGGCTTTGAAATATTCAATTTTTTGGTTTTGAAATATTTTTTTTTTTGGGTTTTGAAATATTCAATTTTTTTTTTTTTTTTTGAAATATTCAATTTTTTTTTGTTTTGAAATATGACATTAACTGAATAAACTAAGGATCAACATGGAACTTGGATCAAAAGAGCGTATTCACTCGTCAACTTAATTCCCACATCAAACTTTAATGACCTAATCCAGACTTATCATGCTTGAATTATGTTTGGAATCGTGATCTCATTCGATGGTCCAACCCTTAGTCAACCTTGGCTATTCCTCAAACTTGGAGCACGCCTCTTTAGAATGAAGGGAAGAATTGGTTTAGAGAGCCCGCGAAAAGGTTCCGGAGACTCAAAAAGATGTCCTTTCTTTACCTTATTATCCGTTGGGGTTCGGTCATTTTTATTTTTGCGGGGTATTTAACGACCTTGCGCTCCCTTTTCATTTGATTTTGTGGCCTTTTGTGGTAACATTTGCAATATTCAGCGGCCTTTTGATTTGGTTTGGCTTTTGCCTTTGCTTTTTCTTTTGCTTTTGTGGTGTGGATCTCCCCCTTTTTTTTATATGACGGCCTCCTACTAGGACGGCGGGTATTTTCAGTAGTCTGTTCTAAACCTCATTCCATCGTCGCGGGCCGAGAGTAAAAACAAAAGTTTTGTTTTGAAAAGAATGAGTTGTACTTTTCCACTATTAGTCAAGCTTTTGGTGTTCCTCGGGCTTCACATCTCATATTATTCACGAATCAAATGTGTTTGTAGGCAATAGTACGTTTGAATTAAATTACCAAAGATTAATAAGGGAATTTGAGTTTTCGAATTTTTCAACTCCACTGATCCTTATGCCATGCTGATTGATTACACTAAGGGTAGTACTTCTTGAGATACAGACCATTCCAGGGGTGAGTTAACTCTTGCCCTTCTGCATTGACTAAGAGATAAGTATTACCAGGAAAAGCATGTGATATGACATACAGTCCTTCCCAGTTGGGTTAGAGATAAGAACGTAGACCACCAGATTTTACAAAAATTCTTTTCACAACCATCTCACCAACATTAAACTTTCGTTCAATGACTTTCTTTTTGTAAAAACGTGCTAGTCTATTCTGATATACTCTTGCATGATTGGCGGCTAACCATCTTTTCTCATCTAAGAGTTCCAGTTGAGCAAGGAGCGCAGAGCGATGCTCATCAATGGAAAATTCCTTACTCAATTGTACTCTTAATGATGGGATAAGGACTTCGTATGGAACTACCGCCTCCATTCCAAATGTTAGGGAATAAGGAGTTTGCCCAGTGGGAGTGCGGATTGAAGTTCGGTATGCCCATAGAGCCTCAACTAATTTCTCTGGCCAGTTCGAGAACTTATTAGACTTCCACGTTTTCTTGATAATTTTTATCAGAGTTTTATTGGTTGCCTCTGCTTGGCCATTGCCTTACGGATAACAAGGAGATGAATGATGCAATGCAATTTTATACCTGTTGTAGAGGTCCTTCAGATCTTGTGATATGAACTGCGGTCCATTGTTGGTGACGATGGTGCTTGGGATTTCAAATCTGGTGATGATGTTCCTCATGATGAACTTGCAGACCGCTGATGCTTTGATCTCCGTGTATGCTTCGGCTTCCGCTCACTTGGTGAAATATTCTATTGCCGTGAGGATGAAAGATTTCTGCTTGGTGGCAGAATCAAGATGACAAAGGGGACCAATGATGTCGAATGCCCACATGGAGAAAGGCCATGGGGATGAAATAGGGTGGAGTGAAGATGCGGGGGAATGGATCTTATCAATATGAAGCTGACGCTTAGCACACCTACGGACATATTCTACGCAATCTTATTCCATGGTTGGCCAATAATATCCTTGTCTAAGGATTTTTTTTAATAGCATCTGTCCGTTAACATGGCCCCCACAAACCCCAACGTGATCCCCTTCCATGATCTTCCAAAGCTCATCTTCATCCAGACATCTCAAGAGAACACCATCAAATCCACGTTTTTATAAAGTTCCTCCAACTAAGGTGTACCTCTAAGCAACTCTCCTGATAGCTCTTCTCCCCTCAATAGTGGCTTCTTCAGGGTATGACTGATCTTCACAGTACTTGGCAATCTCATGATACCATGGTTTATCATCGTATGCCATTTCTTGTTGCCAGTCTAGCAGCATGATCTCTCTCTTTTTCACAATATCCCCATCTCTAACCTTCTTCAGTAACTTCTCTTTAACCTTAAGGAAAGAAGAGTCTTTCACGGTAGGAGAAAGACGCCTAAGGACAGTGATCGACTCAGATTGCCTGCTGATTGAGAATTTTAGAGAAGATGCAAGAGAAGCCAAAGCATCAGCTAGAATGTGCTTGTTTCTAGGAACGTGGACAAAGATCAGTTTGGTGAAAAGCTTGGCATAAGCTGAAGTGAGTTCCTGATAGGGCTTGAGTTTAGGATCGAGGATAAGATACTTGGTAAGCACTTGGCGAAGAATTAGCTGACTATCACCCACAATTCTCAGTTTGGTGGCACCATGGAGATAAGCGGCCTCGAGGCCGGCAAGGAGAGCTTCATACTCAGCTATGTTGTTAGTGACATAGAAGTCAAGCTAAAAGGCTTGTGGAATGGTGACACCTTCAGGAGATAGGATAACAATGCCGATACCCTTACCGTGAGAGTTCAGAGCTCCGTCAAAATGCAGAGTCCACATATCATCATTGATTTTGTTTATGGACATCAGTTCCTCATCCGGAAACTCTGATCGGACCGTATCAAACAGAGGAAGGGGGTGATGAGCAAGATGTTCTGCTATGGCATAGCCTTTGATTGCTTTCTGCTGAATGTAAGTGATATCGAATTGGGAAAGAAAGCTCTGCCATCGTGCCAACCTATCAGTGAGGATGGATTTCTCAAGAAGAAACTTAATGGGACTCATCCTAGCGATGAGATGAACTTCATGAGCCAGAAAATAGTGCTTCAACTTCTGGACCACCCATACAACTGCTGCACATGTTTTCTCCAACGTTGTATACCTCTGCTTAGCAGGGTTTAGAAGTTTTGAGAGATAGTAGGCTGCCTTCTCCTTTCCTTCTTCATCCTCTTGTGCCAGAACAGCCCCCACTGCATCATCTAGGACAGAAATATATAGAATTAAAGCTTTGTCAGGAGATGGTGGTCTCAAAATATGAGGACATGATAAATAATTCTTTAATCCATCAAATGTCTCTTGACACTTATCGTCCCAATCAAATTTGACTCCTAGTTTAGTAAGCTCGTAAAACGGCTTACACCTTTGCGAGTGTTGGGAGACAAATCGGCGAATAAATTGCAACCTCCCGATTAATCCTCTTAATTCCTTAAAATTCTTGGGAGGTGGCATCTCTCTGATAGCTTTGGCCTTGTTGGGATCGACCTCAATGCCTCGCTTGCTGACAATGAATCTAAGTAACTTCCCTGAGGATACCCCGAATACACATTTCTTGGGGTTCATCTTCAATTGATACTCTCTTGACCTCTCTAGAACCTTTGCAAGAACTTCAGCATGTTCAGCTTTCGTCTTAGATTTCACTAACAGATCATCCACATACACCTCTAAGTCAATGTGCATCATGTCATGAAATATCGCCATCATGGCTCTCTAATAAGTGGCTCCAGCATTTTTCAATCCGAATGGCATAATGACATAGCAATAAGTTCTCCAAGGTGTGGTGAATGATATTTTCTCTTGATCCTCTTCTGCCAACTTAATCTGATTATACCCCGAGAACCCATCCATAAATGATAGAGTTTCATAGCCAGCAGTGTTGTCAATGAGTACATCTATGTGAGGCAGTGGGAAATCGTCTTTAGGACATGTCCGGTTCAAATCTCGAAAGTCAATACAGATTCTGACCTTCCCATCCTTTTTCATAACTGGGACTATATTAGCCACCCATTGTGGATAGAGGACAACTCTAATGAATTTGGCTTTATGTAGTTTATCGACCTCTTCTTTCATTTTCAAAGCCATTTGAGGGTAGAATCGCCTTAACTTTTGTTTAACCGGGCTAACTCTCTCTTTTAATGTCAATCTATGTTCCACTAGTGATGAGTCTAGCCCCGGCATATCCTCGTAACTCCAAGCGAAGGTGTCCTTATAATCCTTGAGAACTCGGTGTTAGTTTTGGGTGTCCTACAGACTAATTATGGGTCGTGTAGGCCCAATGTGTTATACAATCTTATTCAATATAATTAAGTAGTAATTAGAGCGTAAACTTGTAATCTGTAGATTGCTTTGTGTTGTCCCTGGGATATGTGGTTATAAAGTCAATTTCGAGATGGGATCTCGAATGTGAGTTTGACTGTATATGGACACATACCTTAAACTATTCCTGATTGGAGAGTAATCACTCTGGGACATTGATTACTTGTAAATCAGTGCGCATGATGTGTAGATGACCAATCTCACGGTCACAGGTGCGGGGCACCAGCACATATGTGTGGGTGTTCATCCTGGGAGGATGTTCACTGAACTGATCCGCTAATGGATCTTCAGATGGTTAATTATACCTAATGTCAACTGAAGATCCATCTGTCTCAGTAGTATCGTTGATCTTTTGACCTGAGACATTAATGTGGTCTTGCATGGGGATTTGTGTGGTTTAATGTTTGGTTAAGTGACTTTAACTATAAGTTATGAAACACTAAATTATTAGCCACATCGAGATACATGCTAAGACCGTTAATGGTCAAGAGGGGATTGCTCACTGTCAGGTATATCACAGACAGTTAATGAGTCATAACATGGACGCTCCACTAAATCCCTGGCCAGGGTGGTATCGGTTCGTTTGGAACGAACGTGAAATTATTATGGAGGTCATGGTCAGACGACACGATCACTAGTGGGTTGACATAACCATACCACACGATTGAATCGGACACATAGAATGAGCGAGAGATTATAGCGATACGGTAACTGATGACTTACATGTGCCAGACAGGGTATAGATGAACCCTGCATCCTCTGGGATCACGCGGATTTGCTTGACCCAACGTGATCAAAAAGGTCCGGAACAAATTAAACAGTTATTGGGAATAGCCGGTCTAATTTACTTCTAATTAGATTAGAAGTCAATGGATCTTTAAACCAGAGTGATAATGGGCCTAGAGGATCACACAAAAATAACTCTTGCAGAACGGAATATTATTGTATGAAAAATATACTAAAGTATTAAATTCTTTGGGGAAAAGAATTTATTAATGGCTTAAAAGTATATATGCAATAATATAAAGGGCATATATATAATATATATATTATTAGGCTTGTTTGATAAATAAGCTAATAATAATATATTGATATATAATATACCCTAGGGTTTACTTTAACTGCGGCAGTTAAAGATGGGTTTGGTTAAACGAGGCGATTCAAGTTGCCGCCTTACCATTTTATAAATAACCCATGTTCTCCGACCCGTAACCTAGCTAATGCTTTGCCCATTCCAAAAGGTTGGCCGTCAAGTAAAAGTTGGAAGGGTTGGACTCTTGCCAACAGAGCTCTTGAGGCTAGTGGGTTTGTGCGGGTGTTGGATAAGGAGAGCTTCGTTGCTGCGCGGGTTGGTGTGGATTAAGCTCTAAAGGCCGGATGTTTGTGCGGCTCAAAGCTTCGAGGAGTTTGACATCGATTTTCACAGGATAACTTATTATGTGCAAGGTGATAAATCTCATGTGATTTATTTAAGATCGTTTTTGTTGCATCAATCGGAGCCCGAACTGATTTGGGAAATCAGTTTGTTTTATGTTCTTCCACTGCTGTGATTTCCCGGGGGTTACGACCGAACCCAACACTCGGACCACTGCCTCTTCATCTACTTCAGACAGATTCTTGCTGACTAGGAGAACCTTAGGTTCATTTTCAGTTCCTAGATTGATCTCTTTGGTAGGCTCTTCTACAGCAGCTGAGGGTTTATCAAATCTCTTCACTCCACTGGCATACGCCTCAGCTGCGTCCTCGTCGTCATCTCCTTCTTCATTAATGGGGTCTTTCTCATGTAACAACTCATATACCTCGTATCCATCATCAACTAATTCATCAACTCCACATTCTTTTGGCATTTGGATTGGATTTTCTAATAGCTGAGGGATCTGAGAGTAAGAAAGGCATCTTAAAGCTAACTCCTGGAGATATCTATCTGGAACTTGTCTACCCTTAGACTTCCTAAACTTTCTAACTTGATTAACCTGCCTAGAATTAGACTCCCTAACTTCACTAGGCTCCCTAACTTCACTAGACTCCCTATCTTGACCTAATGAGGACGAAGAAGGATAAAAATCAAGGGATACAAGAGGGAATACAAGTGAATCCTCCCGTGGGGAGGGGCAGAGCAGATCTAGAAGGGAATCTTGCACGAATGACCCACGAGATGGGGTACAGCCGGACAAGTAGGATGTTTCCTCAACGAGGATTTGGGAAGAAGAAGTTGCCAAATCGGTGTTTTTTTGGTGAATTATTTGAGTTTAACATATAGCAAGAATGGATGTGGATAGGGGGAGAAGGAGATGATGGAGGTACCGGCACCAGTGCCCAGGGATTGGGGGGATCATACAATAGTATGTCCCAAATCAAATCATAGATCCTCTCAAAATTAAGAGGAATCTAAGGGATGAGATCCTGAGGGGATATAGTAATAGTGATGGACGGAGTCCGTGGAATATCTTCAGTAATAACCCGTGACCAAGTCGGGGTTAGGAGCAGAGTGAGGAACAAAGTATGGAGTGTAAAAACATGAGAGGGATAGGTTCCCCTCCATAAAAGATCAGTGGTATAACCAGCTTCATAGTGGTCATCTGGCTCCCCTTCATATGTTTCCTCTGCCAGCAAAATCTTTTTGTCAAAGATGGCCCCGGGCCTCTCGAGTAGTTCATCTATCAGTGACGGCCACTTTGGTTATGATGGATTCAAGAATAATCTGTTCAGTGCAATATACAAGTCCCACATGTCAAACCAGCAGTACCATTCACATTCTGGATCTTGAGTCTTCCTCTTTTCCATTGGCCGTAGAGCCTCTAGAGATTGGTATGTCAGTAGTGGAGAACAATGTCTAGCCAGGTCCTTCCCATATACATCATGCAGGTCAAAATGAGAGGTGATCACTACTGTGTTGTTGTAGTCATGTTGAATAACGGGTCTTTTAACAAAATGAGTGGACAAGGTCCAAGTCAAGGGATCCTGATTCTCTTTGCAGGGGGTAACCATGGTTTTCCATGTTTTTTGACCATCTTCACCTTCTTATTGTTCCACAATACTATGCCTCACCTTCTCCGCCTGTAGCCTAGGCCGCTGCCAAGTACCCTTCTCTCATCTGTCACTGATTTAATTCTTCCTTGCAGCCGGGTACCCAAACCCTTTCCAGGTTGATATCCCACTTTCAACATGATGTTCCAGCCTGGGGCATTCATGAACTTCTTCCACTTTACGGCATCGATCGGGTAAGATGTAGGTACAGTATGTTCAAGAGGATCTACCGAAAGGGTATATGTTTGGCATAAGGAAATGGCTGGCCTCTGGGGGCGGGATTGGGATTTATATTCAGCGAGTGGGTTGCAGCAAGGATAGGCATACTAGTAACTTTGATGATACGTCCTTTGTGGGGGAACTTGAGGCATTGGTGGTTTGTTGATGGAATTGCCTCAAGTGACTTGATGTAAGGACGACCGAGTATGCCTTTCAGTGAAGGGTCAATCTCGAGGATATGAAATTCAACTTCAGCGTGGCAAGTAGGGCCTAACACTACCTTCAAATAGACTATCCCCAGAGGGGAACGGATAGAGTTATCATAGGCTGTAACAGAAATGGGGGAAGGCAGCCATTTTTCTTTCGGGACTCCACAGAGCTCCAGAGTTTTTGGTGGTAACACATTGATAGATGCCCCGGTGTCTACTAAATAGGTATCCACAGCCCTTTTACATATGTTGACAGTTATACTTAATGCCATGCTCCTTGCTGCCAGCGGTGCCAGTTCAGAAGTATGGAAAGATATAGAGGGTTGATCCCTCTGGGGTACCAACAATACAGTGATCTTTTCCACTGGCACATCTTTGTTGACCATTACCCGTTGTAAGTATTCCATTAGGACTTCTTGATGGACCTTGGATCTCTTGATCAGCTATAATATGGAAATGCGTGTCGGTGTTCTATCCAGCTGCTTCAACAAGTCATAATGGGTACCAGGTATACTTTCTTCATTCTGGACTTCTTCTACTGGTTGTGACGGGCCATCTCGCACTGTAGATTGAGGGAACATTTTGTTGAATATTTGGCCGCTTCATAGCGTATGTTCTTCAATAGCGGAAGCTCCAGGCATTATCTTGAGCACTTCCGTGTTGAGGAGTGGTTTGGAAGGCGTAATGGCTTGGTGAGGGGATGTTGGTGGAGGTAAGGGAACTCGGATGAGTGGTTTGGAGGGTTGGGGGTGCGTATGAGCAGGTGATGGTGATGGGTTATTTGGTGGGGGTATTGTGCGGATGAGTGGTTTGGAGGGTTGTAGGGTATCGGGGTGAGTGGTTGTTGTAGGTGATGTAGGGAATGACATACGGAGTAATGATTTGGATGGCATGAGGGGTGTATAGTTGGTTTGCGGAGCATTGCTTGGTGAGGATGCGGTGGCGGGGGGTGGGATGGGTTTAATGGTGATAGATTGTGGTTTGGGTATGCGAAGAATGCGGTGAGACGGTTGCTCGGCAGTGCTTGACATGTGACTTGCTGAATAGACAGAAGACGAATCCTCTACTTTCCATTGTTGCCCTCTACTAGCCTCAGACTGGCTACCTGTCAAAATAGGGGCAATTTGGTTTTGATGTTCCAGCAACGGGTTCTGCACTATGCCCATATTATGTGGTGCGGCTTGTTGTATCGGGGCCCTTTGAACTGGTTGTTGCTACTGTGGTGGTTGTGGCTGTTGTTGTTGCTGCTGTGGTCTTTTCACCTTCAAGGCGGCTATGTACTTTTTCATCTCTTCTCAATCAATCTCTCCTTGATCATTGAGATCATGAATATAATCCCGAAAGTGAAAGCAAGCATCTACTGTGTGTCCCGGTTGACGATGGAACACACAGTAACGGGACATGTCAACATTTGATGGCCAAATGGCCCTTTCCTTTGGCAGTACCAAGGCATTGGCTGCCATGAGGGCGTTGAATATATTTGTAAGGGATTCTGGTAATTGGGGGTATACCGACCTTCTGGGGCCAAGAGGTTTCCTCTGCTGTGTATAGTCATTAGGAGGAGGAACATGAGTGTAATTCGGTGGCTGCTGAGGTGGATTATATACTTGCTGGTGAGAATGTTGCGGTGCCGACTGAAGCTGCTAACCCTGCTGATTTTGGGGCCTAGGTGACTGATATTGCTGCTGATTCCTCATAAACTGGGGTTGACTATTATTCATTATACTGACCTATTCATGAGACAATGTACCCTCAGTAGTTGGACCCATAGAAGAATTGGGGATAATAGACTTCCGAGGTGGAGGTCTATTGGGTCGATGAGGATCGAAGACACTGGCAAAGGTGGAGTCTTTGAACGCATTCTGGGCATAACGTGCTCTCTCATATAGATCCGCCATGGTAGTCAAGTTATTCAGTGTCAGTACCAGCTTGTATGTGGAGTGGCGTTGGCAACCATCATCTTTACTTATTCTTGCTCAGACAGATGATCTCTTATCTTTTCAGCCATCCCTCACCACCTATCAACGAACACTATGAAGTCTTCGTCCGACTTCATCTTCTCATTGAATAAGTCAGTGATGGACAAGGTAGGTGCCACCCTGTCTTTGTATCTTTGCAGGAACCTCTTCGATACCATGTCGAAGTTCTCTACCTCACTTGGGTCTAGAGAGAAGAACCACTCCAAGGCCGATCCTTCCAGCGACCTTCTGAAGAGGAATGCCAATGCTTTTTTATCATGCTGCCAAAATGATGATTCATATAGAAATTCTTTGATGTGAAGGAAATGATTGCCTGTGCCGTTGTACTTTTTGTAAATTAGCATTTCAGAAGGTAAGAGATGGAATACTGGCAAATCAGGAACAGAGAGTTCAGGAGCGGCCTTGCTATCCATATTCTTTTCAAGATTCTTGAACTGCTCGTCCATCTGGGACAACTTGTTAAGTAGGAGTTGGATGGTGGAATCTGCTGGTGGAGGTGATGGTTGTTGAAAAGACTGCCTCCGCAAATAAGCAGGGATGCGGGGACAGTGAGGCTGTGAACTGGCGGCGTTCCCACCGTCCCCAAAGGCATTCTGATAGATTAGGGTTTGCGGCCTGATAGGATGCCGTGAACCAAACTGTTGAGGACTTCTGTGCCGTGGAGTGGAAATACGGAAACCTTCCATGGCCTGAGTGGGAGCTTGATAAGCAGTAGGGTGGACCATAGGACTTGGCTCGAAAGGATGCAGAGGAGCTTTCCCTTTTAAGATTGATTGGATGGCATCAAATTGACGGGGATCCACATGATTAGACAGAGCTCCCATGAGAGTAGCAAGATCAGAAGGATGATCGGCTGAGGGCCCAGCTTGGTCTTGGGCTCTTTCAACGGTAGGATTAGAGATGACGTGAATACGTGAATGATTGCCCAAATCCGGGTGATATTGACCGTAGATCGAATCATCATGATATTGAGGGGCATGAGCATCTCCCTCGTGAACAGTTTGGAATTGATCGGGATAGTCAGAGATATAAGAGTCCCTTTCATCTTCAAAATAAGATGTACTATGAATCTGAGGGGCATAGGCATCTCCCTCGTACTCGACTAGATCCTCTTGTTCAAAGACAACCATGCTGACAGTTCTACCTGAACGTAGCATCATTGTATTGAGATGACAATTATTTCAATCAAGTTTGCACAGATTAACAACCAAGTGGATGCTTACGTTGTTTTGAGAGTTACTTGTTGGGTTAATTGAATTTTTAAACTCAGATTCTCTCAATAGGTAAGATCCTAGTTTCAATTCAATTTCCACTGTTATGCTCTACGACTTCACTCACTATGATATGACCAACTACCCGGGACTTCAAATGGTACAACCAGCCCGATGAACAAAGAGGAATTCCTTGCTTTTGGAGACTTACGGAGGTCTTAACACCAACCACTCTACTCTGACCGAGGGACCGACCCAGTCAGAGAGAGGTGAGGATGCCAAGAGAGGTGTTCCTAGAGGAGGGGGGTGAGCCCCGACGCAAATGACCTGTGACCTGGATGGCCTCTAATGTAGAATAAATAAATGTAGGTAGTAAGACGATCAATGATCCGAGTGATAATGACCAATAGGGATGAGAGCTTGAATCGCGTCGCTGTTCACCGACGCTATTCAAAATAGTAATCCCTCCTGTTCACAGCAGCTCGGGCAGCAGGAGAGAGAAAGGGTGCACTAAATAGCGTCTTGATAGAGCGACGCGCTTAATGAAACGCGTCTCCCTGTATAGGCGCGCTTTAGGTCCCAAAAGCAACAAATAAGAACCAAGATTATGGGCAATCCACTCTCCAAATAACAAGATAACTAAGAAATCAACTGCTCATGCGATAACAATTTGAACATATAGACTAATCATGCAACACATGAATATCAATCTGAACAAACACACTTTCTAATACAACTTCTCAAGGCAATCAAGGGAGGGCAAGATTTTGCCACAAGGGGGTGTGCACAAGATGCATGTGGGGATAAAAATCAAATAGCCAACCAACAAACCATCAAACGTGTCAGTGGGACACAAACGGTGCACCGAGGGTGCCCAATGGAATTGACAAGAGTAAAATAAAAAGAAACAGCAAGACAAGTCCCACCGTGATCGCCAAAAAGCTGTAGTGATAAAAAAGGGTATGTGTTCATCATGTTATCATGTGTTCACTATGATTAACACTATGAAAAGAATCATGATCGCCAGAAACCGAGGGTTTCAAAGAAAAGGTGATCGCTTACTAACCTTGCAAACTGGGAGAATATGGGGGTTCTTTCGTTCTTCTCTTCCGGTCAGCCGAAAGAAAAGAGCCTTCTCTTTCTTTACTCTTGTTTTTCTTTTGTACCTTGCACAAAAAATCAAATAAACAATAAAACTATGATTAGAACTAAAATAATGTAGTATCTATTCTAATTAAAAATCTAAACATGCAACTAAACTAAAAGAACTCACTTTTTGTGTTCTTTTAAACCCCTTTGAGGAGTGTAGGTTTGGAAATTATGAAGTGAGTGTGTGTGATGAATTGATGCAATGAAGAACTATATGAAAAAGAAAGAAACTAGAGAAGAAATCGGTTGGTTTGTCCCCTTGAAAGCCTTGATCTTCTTGAGTTTCAATGGAGAAAGAAGATGAAGAAACAAGAACTCCTTCTTGTTATCTATGTTTTTCTCCCTTGAGGACCTTCAAACACCTTGTAGAAAGTTTCGAATTCTCCAAATACCAACCTTTTTCAAAGGTCAATGTCCATATGTATTTATAAGAAGTGACTTTAGGGTATTTGGCCTTCAAAGGGACTCTCCTGCAGCTCGGACTTGCTCTGGACGGTCATATAAGGGAATTAGAAACCCTTCTAACCTTGGGAACATGATTATCTCGGCCAAATCTTGCTTATCAGGAAACTCTTAAAACACGTCGCTCAAGGGGGACGTCTTTTAATTCATTAATGCGGCCAAAATAGAAATAAATCCGGAAAGGAAAACCGAAAATAATTAGGAAACATAAAACGCGTCGTGTACACGCGACGTGCTTTAGATAATTTAGGAAATTAACTAGAATTAAAAATAGTAAACCTAAGCAGATTAGGACTCAAACGGTGTCGTGTGAGGGCGACGCTATTCAATTAAATCCTCTTAAATTTACAATTTTTAATTCCGAATTGATTTCTGCTAAGAATCTAAATGGTGTCATATAGGCGCGATGTGATTCAACAAATTTCGAGAAAATCAATAAAAATTAATTAATGATTAAACATCAGACCATTTTAGGACATTATCATTGTGACATGAAATTTACTCAATATGATGTAAAAATTAGCGTGTCTACAGCTAGCTGACTACGCAAGTCAGCCATGGCAGCTTCATGGGCAGACGAGGAAGAGGAAGGACCAGCAGCAGTGAAAGGTGAAGGGGTCGCCGCGTGAGTATAAGCAGCACGCTGTAACAAAAGGGGGATCACCGTCAGTGTACAAGTGTCAAAACAATTTAATAATAAAAATGAAGCATTCATAACATCCATGTCATTCATGCATACTGCGTACTAGCTCATCTAATTCTTTCTGGATCCGCTCTAACTGGGCCTCGGCATCGTAGAGGTGGCCTCGGAGTGTGATGATGGTGGCATCCCGTGCATCCTGCATTTTTCATAACATGTTATACATTTACAAATATAAGCAAGATAATTAATAAAATGAAAGAAGCATTCATGAGCATCATAATACTCACATCGAGAGGTCGGAGTAGCAGGAGGTAGGCCGCGTAGTAGGCTCGGTAGCGCTGCAGGTAAGCATCACTGCTCACCGCCTGCGACTCTACCGGGACTTCGTACCGCTGCCAGTCATCCCGCTGATCTGGGAACTTGGCATCCAATCCGTGCGGTCCTGCTTCCCCCGCATCGACCTCCCAATCCCCTCTGGGATCTCCTCCTCCACCCACTCATGATGCAGACCCAACGTCCGCATCGCCAGCCTCAGGCACAGGAGGGCTATTTCATTCATACAATGCAGCTACACCTGGCACCCAAACCTGCCTCGCCCGTGCTCCACCTATGGCTGCCTGGCATCGTCCATACCCAGATATGGACGCCAGATAACCTACATTCATATAGACAATTGCATTGCATTTAATTAATGAATCATCTAAATCATTGATCAAATATGCAATTAAACAAATAATAATTTAACAACACTCTAACAAAACAATTAATTAAACAGTTTAACATCAGATAACCAATCAAATATAAAACAGAAAAGAATTTTAAAACTTACCAACAACTCTGGATAGTCAAGGAATTGGCAGCGGAGGGGCGTCAACTGGTGATGCTGTGGCATCATGTCCACCACCGGACGCCAACGCCGGGCAAGTGGAACTGCTACCAGCTGTGTAGATGGCCACGCTCGGCCCAGAGGGAAATAGTAATATGTCCACACCTACATAAAAGAACATGTAGTTAGCATTACACTCATGGCATAATAAGCATTCAATAAACGAATATAAAATGAACTAAGTACCTGAAGCAATGGTGCGAAGCCGCTGATGGTGGTCTCCCGGTCAGGTGTGACAGTGGAAAGGTCAGTGAAGAGGTGGGCTAGAAGGGCCGCACCCCAGACATACTCACCTAGATGGTCTAGGTCGATTAGAAGGGTCAAGAAACGGCAGTGGATGTAATCTCCCTTGGTCCCGAACAAAAGCCTGCCGAAGAAGAAGACTAAAAATCTCCTAAGATCCCTATCTACAGCGGCCCTATCACTAGGATCCTGACAATATACCTCGCTGGCTGCCCCAGCTAGCCCATGGTAATCGGGATACGTGATCCCGCTAACCGCCCGACCTTCTACCCGTAGGCCGGTGATCCTACACACATCCTCAAGACTGGGGACCATGTGTCCCCAGGGCATTAGAAATGCCCTGCTCTCAACGTGCCACGTCTCCCTAAGAACCTGGAGCAGCACTAGGTCTATCCAAAAAGGCTCTATCTCTAAGATCTCCCTAAACTCCATCTCCGTCAGTCTCGCCTTTTAGAAGTCCGGGAGACCCCGGTAGGCGGCCACCACCAGGTCCCAGGAGATCTTGGTCCTCATCGTGCCCTGCAATTTTCAATCAGAATCATCATTAGAACACTAATAATCAAATTTTAAATAAATTTGGAGAATTAATCACCTATTTTGAATCGTGTATGGGCACAGGGATGCGTTTCACCACAGGTTTCCAGAACCTGTGGCCCGCTCTTTTCTTCCCCCCAAAATTGAACTTAAAATACGAAAAGGGCGGTTTCGAGGCATACCAAACGTGGACCGGCCTCCTCGGCCGATGCCGCTGTCGCCTCACCCACGGGAGCCTCGAGAGGGCCTTCTTTGGCCTCCATGAACGCCGCCACCTCCGCTAAGACCTAGGCTTTGGGGGAAGCCTCCTCAGACGTCTCTGTCCTCGCCGCAAGGGGGGCGAGTCGCCGCCACTTCCCGCCCACGCCGCTAGGCTCGCCGGACTCCATAAAAGCTAGAGGAGAAGGAGACAGCTCGAGAGAGTTTGTGAGGGCGAGAGGGAGCTTGAGAGGGCTCGTGAGAGGGAGAAAGAGGAAGAGAGAGGGTGGCCAGAGTTGGAGGTGGCCACCAGAGTTAGAGAAGCTCGCAAGAGCCGGAGAAGATGGTCGGAATGCCGGAGAACGCCGGGGATCGCCGGAGCCAAAGGAGAAGGGAGGAGAGAGAAGGTGAGAGGAAAGAATGAAGAAGAAAGGGGCTCGGGCTCGCGAGACCGCTGTTTGAATTTGTTAAATCGCGTTTGTGTACAGCGATGCCATTTAGCAGCGCACAAACTGAGGCGGCAACAGGAATTTTTGAAATAAGTGAAACGCGTCCCCCTAGGGCGACGTCGTTTGAATTTTACCGCCTTTCCTGCTCATAGCCGTACCACGGAGAATTTGAAACAATTGTTATCCGCGTCTTAGAAGGACGACGCCATTCAGTCGATTAATTATAGGAAATCTCTAGAAAATAGGAGAGAGAGAACAGAAAGGCGTCCTGCTGACCGGATGCGATTCAGGGTTCTATGGAGGATGGATTTTTAAATTTGGAAATTGATTAAGATTGAAAAGCGTCTCTCTGAGTCGACGCGATTTGAATTAACTAAACCCGAGAGCTCATATCTTGAGGGAAGATCACAGTTTCATTCAAAGAAAAATCACAAAAAAATTGCAAAAGCATTAAGGAAGGATTTCTATGGCATTAGGGAATGATCTCTTTTATTTAAAAAAAAAAAATCAAAATACATCAAAGAGAAAGGTGGAAAGCTTTCAAGGATGAATTTTCTTGAGCTCATTTACATATGATTTCCACAGTTCTTTATTGGCTTCATGAGGAGTTTTCACACAACGGGTGAATCCGATGTTCCAAAGAGTTGCAATAAGTTCTGTCGCCTCGAAGTCTTCATCAATACCCATGCCCGCTTCTTGATTGGAGAAAGAGAAGATATTTCTGGAAACTCATAGCGAGGCATGCCAAGCTGAGGATGACACCGATGTGGATTATAAAGGACGACTCGGTCGCCCCGATCAGTCGGAGCTATGTGCCAACACCACGGTACACGCGAACCGCCTTCTCCATGAGAGCGAGTGGCGTGGATTCAAATCCAGTTCTAGGCATGGTTTTAAAATAAGCACGCCAGTTAGCTCGAGTCTTGAGGTTGGGCACTCGATTGGTCATGTTATCATTAAACTTCACAATGTTGGCAATATGGAAGATAGCACTACGCAGATATGTTTGAGATATCCATGGAACTTTCTCCTCATTATGGTTGAACTTGAAGTGGAATTCTACCCATAGAGACAAGAGGAGCATGCTGCCATAAGGAGGTTGACCTATAGAAGCTGCAAAGAGCCCACTGTAGAGGTAGGCTAGAACCGTTGTGCTAACCTGCTTCCCTTCGAAAATCCCATTGACTGCGTTGATTTGATCATCTTCTAGAACATTGTCTTGGGCAGGGAATAGTAGTGCTCCAACTAAGCATGTGGTGAATGCCTTCATCACATTCTCTATATCTTCATCCTTGAGATCTTCTATCCTCTTCAAAGTCTATTCAGCTAATTTAGCAAGATTAATCCCTTTCTTTTTAAGACAGCCTTGAATCTCCTTTGGGTTCTTCATAATCTTTTCTAATAATTGTTGACCTGTGATTATTTCTCTTATGAATATCATCTCACTCAAATCAGGTTCATCATTGCTGACTTTAAGCTTAGGAAGACCCAATAAGAGCTCGACTTCTTCGAAAAGGATGGTGGCTTCAAACGTGGCAAAGAGGAAGGTATGAGTTTGCGGGTGCCATAGTTCGATCAAAGCACCCATTGCGGCCCAATAGTGTTAACTAGCTTGATCTTGTTAACTAGCCCTTGGATATGTCACTTGGATATATAAGATTGCATGGAGAGATTGATCTTGTTAACTAGCTTTTGGACCCATGGAAGTGAGGAAAACCTTCTTGGACCGGGGAAGAAAGGATATCCCTAGGAAAAATTGGAATAATTCTATCACATAGAGAACATGTAGAAGGTTGCATAGCAAGAATTGATTAGAGGATAGATTAGTTTACTTGTAAGTTAGGATCTCGCCCACTTAAGTGGTCTTTTTATCTCAGAAAGCTTTTCAATCGCTTTCCTCATCCTTTTATTTGAAGAACCTTGTGAAGAACCCATCCTCCTTGATTTGATTTTCTTGACTTCTTCTTGTTCTTCACCTCTTTCCCTTGAGTCTTGAAGAGAATTCTTTACCTTACCCTATTGATTGCTTGTTGTAATGCTTTGATATGAAGAAGGGAAGGTTTTATAGAGTGATTTGCGAGATTGGAAATCCCTTTTCGAATTGGAAGAAGGTTGTGCATTAAGGCAAGCAGAGTTCGGATTGGAGTCAGGACAAGGAACTGTTTCTGTAACCTAAATGGCGTCTGGACAAGGCGACGTCAATTAAAAGACGTCTGTTAACAGCAATGCCTTTTAATCAGGTTTCTGAATTTCTGTTACTTTGCTGAAGATCCATAATTCCATGATGTATAACTTGCTTGAAATTACTAATGAAATTCTAAGTGCAGGAAATAGCAAAGAAGTGAAAATAAAGTTGAAATTCCGCTAAGGTCCCACTGTGAGAGTTTATAAGTCCCAACTGTGATTAAAAAGACGGTTATCTCTTTATCCTGTATTCTTTTATGTAATTGATTTGCATCATCATTACTATATGATAAATATTTATTAGATGTATCAAGGACCTTGTGGTTTTGATGAAACTGGAATTTGAGTTCCCCTTCAACAAAAACATTGATAATTCCAAAGGATTCTTAATCGCACAGATAGGCCGTTAGGCTGTTAATTAATGGGTACGATGGTCCCGCTTTTGTGAAACAGTGCGTGGACAAACGAGCTTTGGCTTAGTACTGAACTGCAAGAATTGGTATCTTGACACATTAATGACAATTTAACAATATTATCCTTGATTAATTTATATTTTATTTCACTTTATATTTTTCTTTTAGCCCAGCATGCATCATGTAGGACTTTGATATAATTGTGATAAATATTAATTCCTGATTAAATTTCAGACCATTGATCCAATAAATCCTAACGTAATATGAAATATTTCATTCTGAGTTGAGTATCTTGATTATCTTTGAGGTTCGCTTAAAGATATATCCTTAGAATTCTATCCTTTCTTGGATTTGTCATCTAACATTTCTTGTTTCATCTTAAGATCCGTCATGGTTGCAGCACTTCCACATTGACTAGTAACCGCTCTTCATGACGAAACATGCAGGGTTTGTGACCTAGGGTACTTCCCAATCGCGGAAGTTGATCGACCTTTTATTTCTTTTGTTTCCTTCATCCAGATAAGATCAATTCCATTGATCTCTTTGAGTTATCCTCACTGATCGTTTTGAGAAATATTCTCATCATATGATGTTAAGAACGTGTCACTTCACACCTTAGCATCACATTTTCAATATATTTTATTCCCTTACAAAGTCAATGCCAAGGTGGGGCAGCTGTAGACACGCTAATTTTGACATCATACTGAGTAAATTTCATGTCACAATAATAACGCCCCAGAATGATATGATATTTAATCATTAATTAATTTTTATTGATTTCCTCTTGAAACTCGTTGAATCACGTCGCTTATGCGCGACGTCATTTGGATTCTTAGCAAAAATCGATTCGGAATTAAAATTAGTAAATTTAAGAGTATTTAACTGAATAGCGTCGCCCTTACACGACGCCATTTGAGTCCTTATCCGCCCATGTTTACTATTTCTAATTCTGGTTAATTTCCTAAATTATCTAAAGCACATCGCGTGTACACGACGCCTTTCATGTTTCCTAATTGTTTTCAGTTTTCCTTTCCAGATTTATTTCTATCTTGGCAACATTAATTAAATAAAAGGCGTCCTCCCTGAGCAACGTGTTTTAAGAGTTTCCTAATAAGCAAGATTTGGCCGAGATAGTCTGGTTCCAGAGGTTGGAAGGGTTTCCAATTCCCTTCATAATCATCCAGGGCAAGTCCGAGCTGCAGGAGAGTCCTTTTGAAGGCCAAAATACCCTAAAGTTACTTCTTATAAATACATATGGACATTGACCTTTCAAAGAGGTTCGTTGGCAGTTGGTAATTAGAGAATTCGGAGCTCTCTACAAGGTGTTTAAAGGTCTTCAAGGATTTTTGCTTCTCCTCCATTGAAGATCAAGGCTTTCAAGGGGCCAAATCAACCATCTTCTTTTCTAGTTTCTTTCTAGCTTCTTTTTCATATGATTTTTCATTGCATCAACTCATTGCACACACCCACTCTATAATTTCCAAACCTACACCTCCTTTAGGGGTTTAAAAGAAAACAACAAAAGTGAGTTCTTTTAGTTTAGTTGCATGTTTAGAGTTTTAATTAGAATAGATACTATGCTATTTTAGTTATAATCATAGTTTTCATGATCTTTTACGAGGTACAAAAGAAGAACAAGAGTAAAGAAAAAGAAGGCTCTTTTCTTTCGGCCGGCCGTAAGAGAGGAACAAAAGAGCCCCATATTCTCCCAGTTTGCAAGGTTAGTAAGCGATCACTTTTCCTTTGAAACCTTCGGTTTATGGCGATCATAATTATTTTCATATTGTTAATCATAATAAACACATGATAACATGATGGACACACACCCTTTTTGAGCACTACACAATCTATCTATGAATCCCTCCCCGGACTCTCCTAGGTCTTGCCTAGGGTCCTCTAGTCCTACGGCATCCTCTACCTCTACCCTCTGGAGAGTCCTAGACTCCCTACCCGGTGGCCCAGATACATCTAATCCTAATAGACGCCCTGCCATCTCACGGTAATCGGGAAAAGTGATCCCGCTTACTGCCCGGCCCTCCACTCGAAGGCCGGTGATCCTGGCCATATGTCCCTAAGGCATCAGGAATGCCATGCATTCCGGATCCCACCTCTCCCTTAGCACCTGAAGGAGGACCAGGTCCTGCCAGAAAGGCTCTATGTATAATAACTCACCGAACCCCATCGCCCTGAGGCGGGCCTTCTGGAAGTCCGGGAGTCTGCGGTATGCCGCTACCACCAAATCCCATGAGATCCGTGTCCTCATCGTTCCCTGCCAATTGCCAAGAAAAGGTTAAAAAAATCATTAAATAGGCAATTAAAATCAATTTTTTGAAATTAAATTTGAAAATAGGAACCCTATCTTGAATGGCGTCGGCCATGGTCGACGCCGTTTAAAAGGCGTCACCTGGTTCCGACGCCATTCAACTACGGGTCCCCAGACCCGTGGCATCCCCTCTTTCAGTCTTCCCGTCTCCCAAAAATGCTATAAAAGAGGGATTTGAAACTTACCATCAAAGGACCCACTTCTTGGGATTGTGCCGCTGCTGGTTCTGCCGCCGGAGGAGCTTCTTCCGCTTCCATGAATGCCTCGGCTGCTTGCATAGCCTCCACTTCTCGTAAATATTCCACTATCTCCTCTTGTGTTGGGAGAAGAGCATCATCATCACCCTCTTCGTGCTCGGGGATGGCAGTAACTCGCTGCCTCTTGCCGCTAGGACCGCCTCATTCTATGGTGTCAGTGAAGAGGAGGAAATGGAGGGTAAGAGCCCGGAAGTGAAAAAGGAATGGGAGAGCGGGATGGCCGGTGATGGGGAGATCGCCAGAAGTTCGCCGGTGCCGAAGAAGGTGGCTGGAGAAGCTCGAAATGGCCGGAGAAGCTCAGAATCGCCGGAGAAGTTCGGGTTGCCAAAGGAGAAGAGGGAGAGAAGAGAGAGAAACGAAAGAGTCGAGTGAGGAAGGAGGGGGGCTCGGGCTTGCGAACCCTGTGCACAATTTGTAAAACGTGTCGACTCAGGACGACGCTATTCAGTGGCACACAAGCTGAGGCAGGCGGTTCGAATTTTGAATTTTAGATAAAGGCGTTGGGCACAGTCGATGTGTTTTGGACATTACCGCCTTTGTTAGTCAGAATCGTACCATGGAATATCGGGAAAATCAGCGAAAATCTAGAGAAAATCAGATAAAGGCGTCGCACATGGACGACATGATTAAGAGTATTTATTTCTTCGAAATTTTTGGGGAATAGGAGAGAGAATGATAAAGGCGTCGTACATGGACGACACTATTCATGGTTTTTAAGGGTTAAATATTTATTTTTGGAAATTGATTTTTACGGAGAAAAGCGTCTTTCTGAGTCGATGCTATTTGTCTTAATGAGCCCGAAAACTTGGTATATTGGTGAAAAATCATGATTTTATTTGAGAAGAATCTTGAAAAATTGCATAATGTTAAGGAAAGATTTTTTTAAGCAATAAAGGAGCGATATCTTATTGAAAATAGAACAAATACATCAAATTATGGATGATAGAGAAGAGCTTTCAAGGTCGAATTTTCTGAAGTTCTTTTACATAAGATTTCCACAATTCCTTGTTGGCTTCATAAGGAAGTTTGATACAACGGGTGAACCCGATATTCCAAAGAGTTGCAATGAGTTCAGTCGCTTCAAAATCTTCCTCAGTTCCTAGTGCCCGCTTCTTAATTGGTGAGAGAGGAGATATTTTTGGAAATTCATAACGGGGCATACCAAGTTGAGGATGGCAGTAGTGTAGATTGTATAAGACGAACTCGGTCACACCAATCAGTCAAAACTCTGTGCCAGCACTACGGCGAACTCTGACCAACTTTTCCATGAGAGCGAGTGGTGTTGATTCAAATCCAGTTCGTGGCATAGTCGTGAAATAAGCACGCCAATCAGCTCGAGTTTTGAGATTGGGCACTTGATTAGTCATGTTATTGTCAAACTTTACAATGTTGGCAATATGGAAAATGGGACTACGCTGATAGAGCTGAGATATCCTTAGAACTGCTTCATTGTTATGGTTGAACTTAAAATGCTGATCAATCCATAGAGTCAAGAGTAACATGCTGCCGTACGGAGGTTGACCAGTGGAAGCTACTGAGAGCCCGCTATAGAGATAAGCTAGAACTGTCGTACTTATTTGCTTTCCACCGAGTATTCCACTAATCGCAGCAAGTTGATCTTCCTGAAGAATATTGTCTTGGGCAGGGAATAGCAGAACTCCAGCCAGGCACGTAGTGAATGCAATCATCATGGTCTCTATGTCTTCATCCTTAACTTCTTCTATCTTCTTTAAAGTCTATTCAGCAAACTTCGCTAGATTTATCCCCTTCTGAACAAGGATACCTTAAATTTCCTTTGGATTGTCCATAATCTTCTTTAGGAATTGATGACATGTGATTTTCTCTCTCATGAACATCATATCACTCACGTTAGGTTCTTCACTATTTACCTTAAGTTTAGAAAGACCCAATAGAAGTTCAGTTTCTTCTAACAAGATGGTAGCTTCAAATGTGGAGAAGAGGAAAGTATGGATTTGAGGATGCCACAGTTTGATCAATGCACCCATTGCAGCCCAGTCCATGAGTGTGCTCTTGTAATGTTTTGCATGGATTACCAATCTTTGGATATGCCACTTGGTGATATAAGATTGCATAGAAAGATTAATTTTTTCAACTAATTTGGAAATCCATGGAAGAGAAGAGAATCTTTTTGGGACAGGAAAGAAAGGATAACCCTTGAAAATAAAGAAAATTGGTATAAGTCTTATCATTAACTTGGAATATGAAACAAAATATGAGAAAAAACTTAGAAAAAAGGAGAATTTAACTCTAAAAAGGAGAATAGCTTACTTTTAAGTTAGGATCTCTTCCACTTAGGTGATCCTTCACTTTAGAAATCTTCTCAATGGCTTTCCTCATCCTTTTACTTGAAGAGCTTTGAGTAGAATCCATTCCTTTCTTGAATAGAATTGAGCTTTTTCTCTTAAATTCCTCCTTGTTCTTGAGCTTAGATAGAGAATTCCTTGCCTTTCCTTCTTAATTGGGTGTTGATTTGCTTTGATAAGAAGAGAGAAAGTTTATATAGAGTGATTTGCGAAGGAAAGAAGGTCATTTCCGAAGTGGAGAAGGAATTGGCGTAAGGAAAGCTGAGTTCGGGTTGGAGTCAGAAGGGAGATGTTTCGGTAAGGTGAAAAACGTCGGCTTGACACGACGTCTTTCAAAAGACGACCACACAGAACGACGCCATTTAGTACATCAATGCAAATTTTTGAAATTACATAATTGCTTATTAATTGGCGATGTTTATCATTTTGCTTGAAGTTACTGATAAATTCTAAGTACAGGAACATCCCAAAGAAGGAAAAATGAAGCTGGAAATTCAACAAGATCACGCTGTGGAAGTGTTATGAGTCTCGACCGTGGCTAAAAAGACGGTTATCTCTATCCCTATATCCCATTATGTGATTGATTTGCATCATCATTATTATAAGATAAATATTTATTAGATATATCAAGGACCTTGTGATTTTGATGAAACTAGAATTTGAGTTCCCCTCCAACAAAAACAGTGATAATTCCAGATAATTATTAATCGTACGAACAGGCCGTTAGGTTGTTAATCGATGGGGACGATGGTTCCGCTTTTGTGAAACGGTGCGTGGATACATAAGCTTCAGCTTAACACTGAATTGCAAGAATTGGTATCTTAACTCATTGATGATGATTTAACATTATTATCCTTGATTAATTTATATTTCATTTCATTTTATATTTTTCTTTAGCCTAGTATGCATCATGTAGGACTTTGAAATAATTGTGATAAGAATTGATTCTTGATTAAGTTTCAGACCATTGATCAAATAAATTATGGCGTAATATGAAATGTTCCATTCTGAATTGAGTATCTTGATTATCTTTGAGGGTTCGCTTGAAAATATCTTTAGAATTCTATCATTTCTTGGATTCTCATCCAATATTTCTTGTTTCCTCATAAGATCCTTCATGGTTGCTGCACTTCCACATTGGCTGGCAACCGCTCTCCATGATGAAACCTGCAGGGTTTGTGACCTTGAGTACTTCCCAATCAAGGAGGTCGATCGACCTTATTTTGTTCATTTGTTTCCTTCATCCAGACAGGATTGATTCCGTTGATCTCTTTGAGTCATCGTCACTAATCGTTTTGAGAAAAATTACCATCATGTAATGTTGAGAGCGTGTCTCATCACACCTTGGCATCACCATCTCAGTACATTTCACTCCCTTGCAAAGTCAATGCCAAGGTAGGGCAGCTGTAGACACGCTAATTTTGACATCATACTGAGTAAATTTCATGTTATAATGATAATACTCCAGAATGGTTTGATATTTAATCATTAATTAATTTTTATTGATTTTTTCTTGAGATTAGTTTAATCACGTCGCGCACGGTCGACGCCATTTAGATTCCTAACAGAAATCAATTCGGAATTAAAATAACTAAATTTAGGAGGATTTAACTTAATAGCGCCGCCCGTGGTCGACGCTGTTTAGGTCATAATTCGCCTAGGTTTACGATTTCTAATTCTAGTTAATTTCCTAAGGTATCTAAAGCACATCACGCATGGACAACACGTTTTATGTTTTCTAATTGTTTTCGGTTTCTTTTTGCGTACTTATTTCTACTAAAAGGCGTCTCCCTTGAATGACGCGTTTTAAGAGTTTCCTGATAAACATGATTTGGCTGAGATAATCCGGTTCCAGATGTTGGAAGGGTTTCTAACTCCCTTCATGATCATCCAGGGCAAGTTCGAACCGTGGGAGAGTCCTTTTGAAGGCCAAAATACCCTTGAATCACTTCTTATAAATACATATAGATATTGACCTTTGAAAAAGATTGGCTATTGGAGAATTTGGAGCTTCCTAGAAGGTTTTTTGAAGGCCCTCAAAAACAAGAACGTGGACAGCAAGGGAAGCTTCATCCTCTTCACCCTTTCATACTTTGAACCCCATTGAAGACCAAGGCTATGGAGGGGCCATCCTTTTCCTTTCTTCTTGATCTTTTCATTAATTTTGATAAGATTCGTATAGTTTAAATTTATGTTTTCATATAGTTCTTCATTGCATCACTTCATCACACACATTCACTTCATCTTTTCTATGCCTATACATCCTTTAGGGGTTTAAAAGAACACAAAATAAGTGAGTTCTTTTGTTCAGTTACATGATAATTTTATTGGATAGAATAGATATTACCTCTCTTTAGTTCTAATCTATTTGCTTTCTTTTGTTTTCAATCTTTGTTGCAAGGTTGGAAGGATGATTTAAAGAATAAGGCTTAAAAGCTTGGAGTTTCGACGGAAGGAGAAACACCCTCAAAGAACAAGAGCAAAGAAAGAGAAGGCCCTTTTCTTTCGGCCGGCCGACAGAGAGGAACAAAAGAACCCCACACTCTCCCGAGTTGCAAGGTTAGTAAGCGATCACTTTTCTATTGAAGCCTTCGGTATCTGGCGATCACAATTTCTTTCATATTCTTAATCATAGTAAACACATGATAGCATGATAAACACACACTCTTTTTTAGCACTACAACAATGAATCATCCAGGGGTCCTCTTGCATCTCATACCATCGATCATATTCCAGATCTAATCTAGAAGTTATATCAAATAAATATTGGTATGCAGACCCATAAGTTTATATTAATGTTATAAAAAACATTGATCAGTAGTCAAGGGGAGTATATTTCGAAGGAAGATAGAATGTACAAATTGGATATGAGATAGAGAGGGAGGAATGCAAACCCCGTTATCAAATTCATCTCACACACATCTATCCATAGATTAAATAATCCCATTTTAGAAGTCCATGATCATTAGGATCCAATCATTCACAACAAACATCACATGTATCATGAATGCATACAAGATTGTGATCAACCACTTATCATTAATTAATTAAATTAGATAACCTCTTATTTTTAAAATAATTAATCATAAATAATTATATTTCTAAAATATAATTTTGAGGTTAATCTCTTTTAAGACACTTTTGGCATGCTATATGATCCAATCATGGTAGCAAATAAAATAGCAAGTCACATCTCATGTGATATAAGCAAATAGAGATAAAAATTTTAATTCCTTGTGCAAAAGCCATTATGAAACATTTTCATAAATATAGAATCCATTTCATTACGCTAAAATGCCCATATGAGGAGGAGGAAAATAAAAATTATTTTTCAAATTTAAAAAATATTTTTAAAAACTAAAAAATGGGCTTTAAAACCATTTTATTTAAAAAAAGGTTTAAGAAGTCATTGGGCCCTCGACTAGGCAGCCCAGCCAACGGCCCACCTAGTGCACGGGTAAGTCGCGGGCCTACCCATTGGGTCTAGTCAGACCTGGGCGAGCTTGGAGCCCCCAACCCCTATACCCATTAGCGTTTCAGGGGCGTGGGGTGGGGGGGTGGGGGTGGGGCGAACTGTGGGCAAGTGGTGGCGCTATCACCCCGCGCAGCGGCCTTGGCCTTACTCGACGGTGGCGGCCTAGCCGAGCGGCCAGGCGCTACCTGTCGGCGCAGTCGCCCACAGTGCTGCTGCACCGCGCAGTACCTCTAAAGCACCGGTAGCGCAACCGCCCACTGCAAATGCTTGCATCATCGGAGGCCATCTAAATAGACCCAACGGCGCCAGCCTACCTCGCCAACGCTCGCTGCATCCTCCTCGATGCTTGGGGTGCACCCAAACACCGTCGTTGATGTGCAACCTCCTCATCGTATATAGAATAATGAAAATAGAAAAAAAATGCACGAAAAATCAAAAATTTTGAATCTCTACGAGAATTGTGCGTGAAGGACTAAAGTCACGCGGTAACTATGGACGAACAGGTTCCATGAGTGGGTTGCTAAACCCCATTGTCTTTCGGGATCATGCGGTGTTGCTTGGCACCCAACTTGATTGGAAGTCCGGCCGAATTTAAATGAGATGTTAATTTGGTTAAGTAATTAATTGAATATTAGATATTAATTAATTACTATGAGTCAATAATTTATTATTGGACTTAACGGGCTGAAAATTGGACTAGTTAATGTGCCTAGATGGTCACACGCAAACAGATTCTCAGTCGACAGTACTTAAGTGGAATTTATGTTAAATCGGGGACTTTTGTGAATAGTCACGCTGACTTAATATATATACGTGCTGTTGAGAAACCCTGGGCCAAGCTCCAGGAGCTCTCAAGGCTGGCCGTCCCCCTCTCTCTCTCCTCCTCCTCTGGGCGCCCCTCTCGAGGCACCGGGTGTAACGACCCACCACCCTATAATCGGGAATCCGATTACTAAATGGGTACCAAATCATTAATTTGGAGCCAAACCAGGATCTAGATAAGTCGGGAAAATAAATAATAAACTAAGCTAAACAATCACATCGCATTGAATTGAAAGGGAAGTACAAGAATTAAAAATTATTACAATGCGACTCGACTTAGCAAATAATTACATACTCCAACTGAAAAAAAATAATTAAGCATACAGGCCAGAAAATAAAATGACAACTACATCGGGGCATACCCCGGAACAACAGTTGCTGGTGCACGACCCAAAAGCAACACTCTCCTCGCTATGCCTGCCTGGAACCCTCACTTGAAAACCGCAGGGGTGAGTCTCATCGAAAAGACTCAATAGGGATCCTTCGATTCCCACCGCCCACTCATGCACCCACAAGTGTAACAACACAAATATAGACAATTTAAGCAATTAAAGTAGTAAATACATTTTCCAATTTCGTTATGAAATGCATGCATTCAAATGGTAACATGCACAATTCTAAAATCCACTCCGTCACAAGTACACAACCCGCGTCTTGGCGAAACACACAAGTCGCATGGCCGAACACGGAAAACACCGACCCGCTGAGACCAAACAGCAACCCCTCGGATAGCGCGCTAGCTACTCCGGCCAAACAGGCTCCAGGTAGTTTCTGCTTCCCCCAGCACGAGTGACACTCCGAATGTACCACTCCCACACCGGTACTAGCTATACCCCGGGGTACACCAGGTGACCCTCTCTCTAGGCATCGCCCCGCCACTCCCACACCAGCGCCGTGTCACTCCCACACCGACATAGGGTGCCTAAGCGCTAACAACAGTCACTCTAGGCCCACGATTGCACAAAACACAACACGGTGCAATCCGACCACATAGAATCCAATGTCATCGAGTACATTTCTACACATGCAATTAACTAAACTATCTAACAGTGTAAACATGTGTTAACAGCATGGATTAATAGAATTATGACTTGAATCGCGTCGCCCAAGGCCGACGTCATTCAAGACCCCTAAACTGGTTCAATGGAAAAAATAGCCTAAAAGGCGTCGTTTACAGAGGACGCGATTAAAATGGCGTCGCTGTCCCTGGACGCCATTCAGTTCCAGAGACAGAGTCTATTATCTGGGTCAAATTACGTAGTGGGTGGGAGCCGCCTTTCTATAAGGTGTTGCTGTCCCCCGACGCCATTCAACACAGACAGGTTCTCCCTCCGCCTTCCCCCAATCCACGGGGTGGAATTTCCTCCCCCAAATCGTGTAAAAATACGAACAAAGTGGAGAAGGAGGAGAAGAACCTAGATACCCATTAAAACACCCAATTTCTCATTACAAGCATTTAATATTTTCACCCTAAGAAAACCCCTAAGCCTGCTCAAAAATGGGAAAAACATGATTTTAAACAAAACATTGCAAGGATCGTCACCCTACCGATTACTCGAACTCCTCCTACCTCCAAGCCGCCAACCCGCTTTGCCACACGCCGCCGCCGGTACCGCCGTGGACGTCGTTACTCCACCGGGACGTCGGCCGCCGTCCGGAGAGAAAAACACCGCGGAGGAGATGGTGGTGGTAGTGGTGGGAGTTAGGAGGTTGATGGAGTTGAGGGATAGATGGAATGGAGGGAGGAAAGCAAGGAGAAGGGGAGGTGGTTCGCCGGAGCTCGGAGGGGGAAGAGGAGAGAGAAAGGAAAGGAGAGAATGAGGGAAAGGAAGGAAGGTTCGCGGAGTCAAACAGAAGCTGGATAAAACGCGTCGTGCAAGCCCGACGTCAATCAGACGACAAGACCGGGCCGTACACTGACAACCCAGGGTCGTACTCTAAATGGCGTCGTCCTTCCAAGATGCCATTCAGACGATATGACTGGGGCCGTACTCTCACGCCCCAAGGCGTGCCCACGTGGCACAGACTAAATCGCGTCCACATTGCTGGATGCCGTTTGAACCGCGTCGAGCAAGCTCGACACGAAAAAGAAACTAAGTCACAGCCCCACTAGGGCCCAAACTAAAGGATCCGACCCCTAAACTGACCCGATAACCGGATCGGAAATCTCAATCCTTACATTCTCCCCCCCTTAAAAGAATTTCGTCCCCTAAATTGCCTTTTATAACTAACAAGATTGAAACAATAAAGATACAAGCTCACAAGAGAACTTACGAGAAAAGGTAGGGAAACTGCTTCCGCATCTCATCCTCGCACTCCCAGGTCGCCTCGCCCCCGGAGCGATACTGCCAAATCACCTTAACTAGGAGAACAACCTTGTTCCGAAGGACTTGTTCCCTGCGATCCTCAATACGTACTGGAAATTCTGGAAAGGACAAGTCCTCAGCGACCTCCAACTCTGAAAAGTCCAAAATATGAGATGGATCCTGAACATATCTCCTCAGCAAAGAAACATGGAACACATCGTGCACTCCTGTAAGACTGGGTGACAAGGCTAACTGATACGCCGTTTCCCCAATTCGAGCAAGAATGGAAAAAGGCCCAACATATCGTGGACACATCTTACCTCGCTTTCTGAATCTCATCGCACCCTTGGAGGGTGAGACTCGAAGAAACACGTGGTCCTCAACCTCAAACTCAAGCGGTCTCCTACGGATGTTTGCATAACTCTTCTGTCTGCTCTGAGCTGTCGTCAACCTCTGCTGCACCACTCTGGCAACCTCATCACACTACTGTACCAACTCTGGCCCTGCTATCTGCCTCCCACCAATCTCAAACCAATTCATAGGAGATCGACACGGCCGCCCGTACAATGCCTCATAAGGCGCCATGCCGATACTAGAATGATAACTGTTGCTGTAGGCAAACTCCACTGTAGACAAGTGCTGCTCCCAAGAACCTCCCCAGTCTAGGCAACATGCCATGAGCATATCCTCCAGTGTCTGAATGGTCCTCTCTGACTACCTATCAGTCTCGGGATGATAAGCCGAGCTGAAGGCTAACTGCGTGCCCAAGGCCTTCTGAAAACTCTTCCAAAATCTAGAAGTAAATCTCGGATCCCAGTCTGACACGATGGATAAGGGCACCCTGTGCAGAGAGATGATCCGATCCACAAACTGTTGGGTTTTCTCGGGTTTCTCCAGATCGCTTACGCAGCGGAAAATAAAATATTAAACAGTGATCCGTTACCGTTTCGAAAAACTAAAAACTACGATTATCGGATAATCGATTCTCACCGTGTGCGGATTCGAATCCGCAACCGTTCGGTTCCGTCGATGCGACACCGCAAGCCGCGCAAGTGCCCGGCCTCTAGCGAAGTCCACGCGATCCTCCCTGCGACGGATATCCTTACGTTTCTCGTTCTTCGCAGCCTACGAAACCTCCGCCGGTCGCCGCAACGCGCGGACGATTTACCGTCGAACGGGATTCGGAGATGCGGCGGAGCAGATCTGGATCTGTCGGGACGCTAGAAAGAGAGAGAAACTGAGGAGGGGCGGCTAGGGTTAGCAGCAGCTTGGCCTGCTCACCCCGTAGGCTATGTTTTATACTAACCGCGCGGTTTTTCATAAAAACCCCCGGTTTATATAAAACCCATTTGTTTATCCATCGCCTTGAGAATCATTTGCGTGTGACCCTCTAGGCTCAAGTACCAGTCCAGTTAATGGCCCAACAAGCCCAGTGATTCCTCACTGACTTTATTAATCAATTAATAACCCCTTATTAATTAATTAATCAATCGAATTGATGTCGCACATCAAATTCGACCAGGCCTCCGATCACGTTGGGTGCCAAGCAACACCGCGTGAACCCGGAAGGTATTGGGGTTAAGCAACCCACTCTTGGAATCTTTCTGCCTACAGTTACCGCGTGGATATAATCCTTCATTCGTACAATGCTCTCGAGTCAACTCAGGGTATGGCGAGCTGTCAAACCCTAACCGGTCGACTCACTTGGATTGGATGCCGCTGATGAATATCGAAAAACTCCTTTGCCGATATTATCGTCCGCCCTGGCCAGGGACTTCCGCGCATCCTTCCTAGAGCATTCTCTCTCTAAGTACCGAGAGCGAATGATTCCTTATTGACACACAATTCCCTTCGACGGTATTCCGCTGTACCCAATCCTTGGCGTATTAGAATCCCGTGGCTAGAGATTCGTAAACCAAGGTCAAAGCACATAAGTCCACCGACAAGGTGTCCTTGGTGTCTCAAGTCCGAGGACCATCCACGCAACTGCAACAATAGAATCAAGCTGGTTGACAGTGAGGTACAATACCATCCAGCGATTCAGTCGGATCAGTTCAGTGAACTTATTCTCCAATGAGCACCTACAAATTCGCCTTAGTGTCTCCACACAAGTGACTTATGAGATCCGTCACCCTCATCATATGAGCAGGAGTAATATGTACTAGTCTAACCGGATATCCGATGTCCTTCTCGGATATCCTCCGACTAGGAACGATTAAGAATATGTGTGTTTAAGTGATCAGTCTCATTAGTATGATCTCATCATAATCTGATCACTATAGCACATATTCACGGACTTCATTATGAAACGATAATTAATGCGATTTACACATAATGAATATTATGCCATTATATTAATAAATGAACGAGATTTACATAGTCAGATTGGCTTGTAGGCCACCTAAACTAACAATCTCCCACTTGGACTAAAGTCAATCACCTTTATACAATAAGCCTATAGACTCGAGGTGACGCTCAAACACAATTTGAGCCAACGGCTTTGTCAGTGGATCTGCTACATTGTCGACGGATGGAACTCTTTCCACTACTACATCTCCTCTGGATATGATCTCTCTGATCAGGTGAAAGCGCCTCAGAATATGCTTCGATTTCTGATGAGACCGCGGCTCTTTCGCTTACGCAATCGCTCCATTGTTGTCGCACAACAGTGGAACAGGCTCAGAGATGCTGAGAACTACGCCGAGGTCGGTGATGAATTTCTTCAACCACACTGCTTCCTTGGCGGCTTCAGCTGTAGCGATGTACTCAGCTTCAGTCGTCGAATCTGCAGTGGTTACTTGCTTGGAATTCTTCTAGCACACTGCGCCTCCATTCAAAGTAAACACGAATCCAGATGTAGACTTGCTATCATCTGGATCCGATTGGAAACTCGAGTCAGTAAAGCCTCGCAGTTTCAAGTCACCTCCTCCATAGACAAGAAACATATCCTTAGTTCTTCTCAAGTACTTACGGATGCATTTCACTGCCTTCCAGTGCTCTTCGCCTGGATCAGCCTGAAATATGCTCGTAACACTTAGAGCAAATGCAACATCAGGCCGTGTACATAGCATGGCATACATGACAGATCCTATGGCAAAGGCATAGGGTATTCTATCCATGAACGCCCTCTCATTAGGAGTCTTAGAAGACTGCTCCTTTGAGAGACTAATTCCATATCTCATCGGTATAAGACCTCTTTTGGAATTTTCCATGCCAAACCTTTTGACTATGGTATCTATGTACAAGGATTGGGTCATTCCAAGCATCCTCTTTGATCTATCTCTATAGATCCGTATTCCCAATACGTAGGATGCTTCTCCCAAACCCTTCATGGAGAAGTTTTTCGACAGCCAGATCTTTACTGATGACATCATAACTACATCATTCCCAATGAGTAGTATGTCATCTACGTAAAGAACTAGAAAAGTGACTGCACTCCCACTGGTCTTCTTGTACACACAAGGCTCATCTTCATTCTTAATAAAGTCATAAGACTTGACAGCCTCGTCAAATCTTATGTTCCAGCTCCGGGAAGCCTGCTTTAGTCCATATATGGACCTCTGAAGCTTGCACACTTTATCTGGAGATTCTTTGGATGTGAAACCTTCTGGTTGTATCATATACACATCTTCCTCAAGGTTACCATTGAGGAAGGCAGTCTTCACATCCATCTGCCAGATATCATAATCAAAATGCACAACAATGGCGAGTAGAACTCTGATCGACTTTATCATGGCAACTGGTGAGAAAGTCTCGTCATAGTCAATTTCTTGTCTTTGACGATATCCCTTTGCCACCAACGTTGCCTTATAAGTGTCGATCCGTCCATCAGCACCGATCTTTCTCTTAAAGATCCACTTGTAACCGATGAGTACAATACCCTCGGGCAAGTCTTCCAAGTTCCAAACTTGGTTGGTGTACATGGACTGGATTTCTGAGTTCATGGCTTCTCGCCATATCCCGGCTTCTGGGCCTTCTATGGCCTCCTGGTAGGATTTAGGATCATCATCCTCATTATATTCTACCTTGGACTCACCTTCAGCAATATGTCCTACATATCGTTCGGTTAGTCTAAGTACTCTACCAGATCTACGAGGCTCATCTGTGTATACCTGAACAGATTCAGGAACTGATATCTCATCTGATGATAATGTACCTGTTTGGGGATCTGGAACCTCTTCCAGTACTATTTTACTCCCACTGTCTTTCTGGAGAAGGTATTCCTCTTCCAGGAAGACAACTTTCTTGGCGACAAACACCTTTTGTTCACCTGGATGGAAAAATAGTATCCAAAGGTTTCCTTTGGATATCCCACAAACCTGCATTTATCAGTTCGTGATTCCAGCTTGTCTGGATCATGCCTCTTTACATGAGCAGGACAATCCCAGACTTTAACATGTTTAAATTCTAATTTCCTGCCTTTCCATATCTCATATGGGGTAGAGGCCACAGACTTGCTGGGTACTCTGTTCAGTAGGTATGTTGTTGTCTCTAGAGCATACCCCCAGAGGGGCACTGGTAATTCCGAAAAACTCATCATGGATCGCACCATGTCCAACAAGGTGCGATTCCTCCTTTCTGATACACCATTCATCTGTGGCGTATATGGAGGGGTCAGCTGAGAAAGGATACCATTATCCTTTAAGAATTGTGTGAAATTAGTACTGAAGTATTCTCCTCCTCGATCTGATCGAAGATTTTTAATATTCTTTCCTAACTACTTCTCTACCTCATTTTTGAACTCCTTCAACTTCTCAAATGCTTCCGACTTGTACTTCATTAAGTACACATAGCCGAATCTTGAGAAGTCATCGGTGAACGTGATGAAGTAAGAAAAGCCACATTTGGCTTGGGTGGACATGGGACCACATACATCCGAATATATTAGTTCCAAAATGTCCTTGGCACGTTCTCCATGTCTAGTAAATGGAGATTTTGCCATCTTTCCCATAAGGCAGGATTCACATGTTGCAAACGATTCATAATCGAATGTTGTTAAATAACCATGCTTGTGCAACTTTTGCAACCTGCTTTCGCCAATGTGCCCAAGTCTACAATGCCACATGTAGGCCTGGTTCACACAATTCTTGCTCTTCTTAAGAGCATTATCAATTTGAAGATTGTAATAAGAAACATCTAATAGATATAGACCGTTGACTAACGATGCTGAAGCTATTGATTTTTTACCATAATAAATCGAACAACTTCTATTCTCAATAGTCAACCTATATCCTATCTTGTCCAAACAAGATATTGATATGATGCTCTTTATTATGCTAGGAATATAATAACAATCTTCTAATAGTAAGGTGTCTCCCGATGGAAGCTTGAGGTTTGCTGTCCCAACAGCAATCGCCGCAATTTTTACGCCGTTTCCTAGCCTCAATTCCACCTCACCTTGTCTCAGCTTGCCCTTACTTGTCAGCATATGCACATCATGGCAGATATGAGAAGCACATCCGGTATCTAATACCCAAGATGTGGAATCTCTAACTAATAAGTTGATATCTATCATAAAGATATCTGAAGTTTCAGACAGCTTCACTCTTCCATGAGCTTTATCATAAAGGAACTCCTTGTAGTTCCTCTTCCAGTGACCATACTGCTTATAGTAGAAGCAGTCACCCTTCACTACTCTTTTGCCTTTGTCCTTCGATCCTTTATCGTTAGCTATCATCTCTGCTTCAGGGGCATCCAATGCCGATTCAGCAGGAGGATCAGCTCCAGGGACAAAGTCAATGTGCTCAGATCTGAAGACATTCTTTAGGTTTCTGAACCAATCCGAGTAGATCAGGTAAGTCAAAAGGGCATCAAGTATGTCACGGAGTGGGTTATTCGACGACATAATTCCATACAGGAGATAAGTAAAATCTATTTAGCAGATGTTCAATTATTAAAATTTAAAACAAGACATGGTCTTTTGTTCAAGTCTAACTCCCACTAATTTTCCACGGACTGTATAACCCTCAGTTATACAGAACGGGAGACGTCGACAGTCTCCTAGTGGGGATCAAAATCTCAATGACTTGCACTACAGTCTTGTGGATAGCACAACAAACTGTAATACAATCAAAGAGCACCCAACTCATGGGACTTGCAACTCCTTGCAATATCTAATCATGGCTTTGGTCCCCAGAGATTTAATGACCTTGTGGATAGCACAACAAACCACTAATTCTGGTCTAAGCTTACCATCATTATGCGACGAGCACAGATTTGCATGCAGTCCTTGTGGATAGCACAACAAAGCTACATGGTTCCTCTACCCCGATCATATAGGCATCTAATGCCATAGCCACAGTTTCTCCTCCCAATTAAACAGGCCTTGTGGATAGCACAACAAACCTGCCTAAAGTGATTCGAATCCTATGACTATAACGATGGTGGACTACGCGGTAAGTTCTCAACTACTCGCGTTACGGCTTAGAGTTTATCTGAGGGTATTTAGATAACTTTTATCTTGGTCTCTCCTAGGTAATAGTATATAAATACATCGTATATATTTACTAAATACTATAACCTGCTTTGATTCATAATCAAAAGAAAAATAATGCATCACATACATGTCTAGTGTGGTCATAGATAGCACAGTGGGTTTGACTGGAGCCAACAGTCAAACGCACAAACAATCTAACATAACATTTACATTAGATAAACCTGCAAACACATAGGCAAAGGATCTCCATCTTTTCGCCTTCCTGGTTGTAGCTGTGGATCGTCCTCGGTCCTTCCTCGGTTGCCTCGATCATATTAAAATAATTCTAGAATTGCAAGTAAATTGAAGAAGGCCTTATGGCGAGTACATGAATAATAAATTAAGTGCATATCCATGACCATGGTGTGTTTTAAACATCCCACACATGATTCAACGCATCACATGGCTAAAATAAAAGAGTTTTCAAAAATACATAACTTTGGCTTTCAAAAAGCTGGGATCCAATCAAAATTGGCATTTAGGATTTCGAAAAACCTTTTAATTAACTTAACATGTAATTAAATCTAATTTAAAAGCATCAAAACACACATCGCATGTGCACACACTCCAAATTAATAATTCTAGATTATTCCTTGCAAATTAGAACACTTCTAATAATCTAACACATAGATTAAACCCCATTAATAATCTAACAATTAGACTATTAAAGACTAATCTAACTCTTAGATTAATCCAATAAAGTCAATTAATAATTCAACACTTAAATTAATAATCGACCAAATTAATTATTAACTACTAATCTAACACTTAGATTAGCCAATTAATGTTAATTATTAATTTAACTCTTAAACCAATAATTAACACTAACTAATTAATAATTAATTAATCTAACTCTTAGATTAGTTAATTAAAGTTATCATTAATTTAACTATTAAATTAATGACTAACAGTAATTAATCAAGGACTACTAATTTAACATTTAAATCAGCCATTTAAGCTAATTATTAATTTAATAATTAAGTTAATAACTAACTCAAATTGATAATTAACAATTAGATGTGTTAATAATTAATAATCTAACAATTAGATTAAAAATTATTGATTACTAATTTTAACTCTTAAAATTAGATACATTAAGGTCAATAATTAATTTAACACTTAAACTAATATTAACCTCAATTAATCCACAACTAATAGCTAATTAATAAATCCTTAATTAACATAATGATTCAAAATCATTAAATACAAGCCCAATTAAATAAAATTGAACAATAAAATTAAATTTCAAAACAATTTTGAATTTTAAAATTTAATTCAAATTTTATTTGTATTTTATATGGGCTTAATGGGGTTTAACAGAAAAAAATTGGAGTGGAAAGATGGCTCCGCCAACTGGCCGAGCCAGGGCTCGGTCTAGGTCCGGGCCATGGCCTTCCTGGCTCAACCTGAGCCCTGCAAGCTCACCCAGTCCGGTTCAGCCGGTCCATTCTGGCCTTGGACCGGCCGCCCCCCACCCGACGCCCCCCCAAACCTACAACAGATTAGGGTTTCTATTGCAGGTTTGGGCGGCAGCTACCATAACACCCCAAATAAAATCCGAAAAATCACAAAAAAAATAATCTAATTATTTGTGTTCATCTTATGAACACTATTCCGTCATTTTAATCGGATTAAACGCATGGAATAACTCATGAAAAATTAATTTAGAGATCTGAAACGGGACGAGAAACAGTGGAACCTCGCTCTGATACCACTGTTGGGTTTTCTCGGGTTTCTCTAGATCGCTCACGCAGCGGAAAATAAAATATTAAACAGCGATCCGTTCCCGTTTCGAAAAACTAAAAACTACGATTATCGGATAATCGATTCTCACCGTGTGCGGATTCGAATCCGCAACCGTTCGGTTCCGTCGGTGCGACACCGCAATCCGCGCAAGTGCCCGGCCTCTAGCGAAGTCCACGCGATCATCCCTGCGACGGATATCCTCGCGCTTCTCGTTCTTCGCAGCCCACGAAACCTCCGCCGGTCGCCGCAATGATCGCCGCAACGCGCGGACGATTTCCCGTCGAACGGGATTCGAAGATGCAGCGGAGCAGATCTGGATCTGTCTGGACGCCAGAGAGAGAGAGAAACTGAGGAGGGGCGGCTAGGGTTAGCAGCAGCTTGGCCTGCTCAGCCCGTTCGCTATGTTTTATACTAACCGCGCGGTTTTTTATAAAAACTCCCGGTTTATATAAAACCCACTTGTTTATCCATCGCCTTGAGGATCATTTGCGTGTGACCCTCTAGGACCAAGTACCAGTCCAGTTAATGGTCCAACAAGCCCAGTGACTCCTCACTGACTTTATTAATCAATTAATAACCCCTTATTAATTAATTAATCAATCGAATTGATGTCGCACATCGAATTCAACCGGGCCTCCGATCACGTTGGGTGCCAAGCAACACCGCGTGAACCCGAAAGGTATTGGGGTTAAGTAACCCACTCTTGGAACCTTTCCGCCGACAGTTACCGCGTGGATATAATCCTTTATTCGTACAATGCTCTCGAGTCAACTCAGGGTATGGCGAGCTGTCAAACCTTAACCGGTCAACTCACTTGGATTGGATACCGCTGATGAATATCGAAAAACTCCTTTGCCGATATTATCGTCCGCCCTGGCCAGGGACTTCCGTGCATCCTTCCTAGAGCATTCTCTCTCTAAGTACCGAGAGTGAATGATTCCTTATTGACACACAATTCCCTTCGACGGTATTCCGCTGTACCCAATCCTTGGCGTATTAGAATCCCGTAGCTAGAGATTCGTAAACCAAGGTCAAAGCACAGAAGTCCACCGACAAGGTGTCCTTGGTGTCTCAGGTCCGAGGACCATCCACGCAACTGCGACAATAGAATCAAGCTGGTTGACAGTGAGGTACAATACCATCCAGCGATTCAGTCGGATCAGTTCAGTGAACTCATTCTCCAATGAGCACCTACAGATTCGCCTTAGTGTCTCCACACAAGTGACATATGAGATCCGTCACCCTCCTCATATGAGCAGGAGTAATATGTACTAGTCTAACCGGATATCTCGGATATCCTCCGACTATGAATGATTAAGAATATGTGTGTTTAAGTGATCAGTCTCATTAGTATGATCTCATCATAATCTGATCACTATAGCACATATTCACGGACTTCATTATGAAACGATAATTAATGTGATTTACACATAACGAATATTATGCCATTATATTAATAAATGAACAAGATTTACATAGTCAGATTGGCTTGTAGGCCACCTAAACTAACACAAACAACTTAGCCAACTTACCGACTGACCAGTCCTTCCTAATAGCCAGAAAATGTGCCGACTTGGTCAATCGATCAACAATGACCCAGATCGTGTCTCTTCTGCCAGGGGACACAGGTAATCCCATCACAAAGTACATAGTCACGTGTTCCCATTTCCATTCCGAGATCGACAAGGGCTGCAACAATCCTCCTGGTTTCTGGTGTTCTGCCTTAACCTGATGGCAAGTCAGGCACCTTGCCACATAATCAGCCACGTCCTTCTTCATACCGGGCAACCAAAAGTGCCTCCTCAAACAATGATACATCTTAGTCGTCCCGAGATGCACTGCGTATCTAGAACGGTGCACCTCATCCAAGACACTCCTGCGTACCTCTTCCTCAGCTGGGACATAGAGTCTGCCTCTAAATCTGACTGTGTCATCATCCCACAACCCCACCTATGGTGTCAGGAGAACCTGCGGTAAATCTGCATTTGCCCTCTGGGCCTCGACTACGGCATGGTACACTGCTGGCCTCACAGTTAAGTTGGCCAACGCGGCTCTATCAGCCTCTCGCGAAACCCTAAAGGAAGATTCCACGACCTGCTCAAATAACTTCCATTCTTGAACCATGAGATATGACACGACCGTCTTCCGAGTCAAGGCGTCTGCCACCACATTTGCCTTGCTCAGATGCTAAGAAAGGTGGAGATCATAATCCTTGATAAATTCCATCCACCTGCGTTGCCTCAAGTTCAGATCCTTCTGCGTGAATACATACTTTAGGCTCTTGTGGTCGGTAAAGACCTGAAATTTCTCTCCATACAAATAGTGCCGCCAGATCTTTAGTGCAAAAACCACAGCTGCCAACTCTAAGTCGTGAGTGGGATAGTTCTCCTCATACTTCTTCAGCTGCCTAGAAGCATAGGCCACAACCTTACCACGCTGCATCGAAACCGCACCCAAGCCTCGACGTGATGCATCAGAATAAACCACAAACCCACCAGAACCTGATGGAAGCACCAGTACTGGAGCCAAAGTGAGACGAGTCTTCAACTCAATGAAACTCCACTCACACTCCTCGGTCCACACGAAACGAACTCCCTTACGAGTCAACCTCGACAAAGGGGTCGCTATTGAAGAAAAACCGTGGACAAACCGTCTGTAATATCCTGCTAACCCTAAGAAGCTCCTGATCTCGGTTACTGTGGTCGGTCTACTCCAGTCCATTACTGCCTCAATCTTGGCTAGATCCACTGCTATGCCATCACCAGATATGACATGTCCAAGGAAGTGCACCTTATTTAACTAGAATTGACACTTGCTAAACTTGGCATAGAGTTGGTGCTCTCTCAGAACCTACAATACCACTTGAAGATGTGTGGTATGCTCTTCCTCAGAAGAAAAGTATACTAAAATATCATCTACAAATACCACCACGAACTGATCCAAGTAGGCCCTGAAAACCCGGTTCATCAAATCCATAAAAGCTGCCGGAGCATTGGTCAAACCAAAAGGCATAACCAAAAACTCATAATGTCCATACCGAGTCCTTAAGGCCGTCTTACTAACATCAACCTTACGGATCCTCATCTGATAATATCATGATCTCAAGTCAATCTTTGAAAACACCTTCGCAGATTGCAAACTGATCCATCAGATCATCGATCCTCGGAAGTGGGTACTTGTTCTTTATCGTCACCTGGTTCAGCTGTCTATAATCGATACACAACCTCAGAGAACCATCCTTCTTCCTGACAAATAGAACTGGAGCACCCCACGGAGAAGTACTGGGACGAATAAAACCCTTATCCAGTAATTCTTGCAACTGTGCCTTCAACTCAGCGAGTTCAGCCGGAGCCATCCGATATGGGGCCTTAGACAATGGATTCCATGGAGAAGTACTGCGCATTGAATTCCTTCACAAATGTCTCCTATGGAATCTCCCTGAAACTCCTATCTGCATATGACAAACTCTTCAAAGTGGTCCACCAATCGTAGGCATCATCCTTCAACATGAAGGTGGCCAAAGGAGTCCTCTCAACTGCCGTACAATCCATGGTATCAAAAGTCTTCTCCATCTCCCTCAACCAATGAACAGCCTTATAAGGGTCAGGACGACCAGTAAAATGAGGCGGCTTCAGCTTCAGGAATCTCTCTAGTATAGCTGAAGACCCTCCCCGAGCACTAAAACTCTCACTAGGGTCTCGGGTCTAGTATCTAGCCATCGTGTCCGTCATAGCCTCTATGAAACGCTCCATACTCGGCCTATCGGCCTCAGATCCACTAGGGACATCTCCCCGCTCTCTAATGACTGGCATCCTCTTCCTAGGAGCCATCTAATCGCCTATAATCACAAAAATCAAAAAGTTCTAATTAGAATCCTAAAAACCTACACTACCGCCGTGTCTGTACGGGATAATGTAATTGTTTGCCCAAATTACAATATTTAACTTAGTTATTCATTTATTTGCCAGACCGAATGCTCTAATACCAACTGTAATGACCCGCCACCCTATAATCGGGGATCCGATTACTAAATGGGTACCGAATCATTAATTTGGAGCCAAACCAGGATCTAGATAAGTCTGGGAAATAAATAATAAACTAAGCTAAACATTCAGATCGCATTGAATTGAAAGGGAAGTACAAGAATTAAAAATTATTACAATGCGATTCGACTTAGCAAATAATTACATACTCCAACTAAAAAGAAATAATTAAGCATACAGGCCAGAAAATAAAATGACAACTACATCGGGGCATACCTCGGAACAACGGCTGCTGGTGCGCGACCCAAAGCAACACTCTCCTCGCTACGCCTGCTTGGAACCCTCACCTGAAAACCGCAGGGGTGAGTCTCATCGAAAAGACTCAGTAGGGATCCTTCGATCCCCACCGCCCACTCACGCACCCACAAGTATAACAACACAAATATAGACAATTTAAACAATTAAAGCAGTAAATACATTTTCCAATTTCGTTATGAAACGCATGCATTCAAACGGTAACATGCACAATTCTAAAAACCACTCCGTCACAAGTCCACAACCCGCATCTCGGCGAAACACACAAGTCGCATGGCCGAACACGGAAAACACTGACCCGCTGAGACCAAATAGCAACTCTTCGGATAGCGCGCTGGCTACTCCGGCCCGACAAGCTCCATGTGGTTTCTGCTTCCCCCAGCACGAGTGACACTCCGAATGTACCACTCCCACACCGGTACTAGCTATACCCCGGGGTACACCAGGTGACCCTCTCTCTAGGCATCGCCCCGCCACTCCCACACCAGCGCCGTGTCACTCCCACACCGACATAGGGTGCCTAAGCGCTAACAACAGTCACTCTAGGCCCACGATTGCACAAAACACAACACGGTGCAATCCGACCACATAGAATCCAATGTCATCGAGTACATTTCTACACATGCAATTAACTAAACTATCTAACAGTGTAAACATGTGTTAATAGCATGGATTAATGGAATTCTGGCTTGAATCGCGTCGCCCAAGGCCAACGTCATTCAAGACCCCTAAACTGGTTCAACGGAAAAACTGGCCTAAAAGGCGTCGTTCACGAAGGACGCAATTAAAATGGCGTCGCTGTCCCTGGATGCCATTCAGTTCCAGAGACAGAGTCTATTATCTGGGTCAAATTGCGTCGTGGGTGGGAGCCGCCTTTCTGAAAGGCGTCGCTGTCCCCCGACGCCATTCAACCTTCACAGACAGGTTCTCCCTCCGCCTTCCCCTAATCCACGGGGTGGAATTTCCTCCCCCAAATCGTGTAAAAATACGAACAAAGTGGAGAAGGAGGAGAAGAACCTAGATACCCATTAAAACACCCAATTTCTCATTACATGCATTTAATATTTTCACCCCTAGAAAACCCCTAAACATGCTCAAAAACGGGAAAAACATGATTTTAAACGAAACATTGCGAGGATCGTCACCCTACCGATTACTCTAACTCCTCCTAGCTCCAAGCCGCCAACCCGCTTTGCCACACGCCGCCGCCGGTACCGCCATGGACGTCGTTACTCCACCGAGACGTCGGCCGCCGTCCGGAGAGAAAAACATCGCGGAAGAGATGGTGGTGGTAGTGGTGGGAGTTAGGGGTTTGATGGAATGGAGGGAGGAAAGCAAGGAGAAGAGGAGGTGGTTCGCCGGAGCTCGGAGGGGGAAGAGGAGAGAGAGAGGAAAGGAGAGAATGAGGGAAAGGAAGGAAGGTTCGCGGGGTCAAACTGGAGCTGGACAAAATGCGTCGTGTAAGTCCGACGTCATTCAGACGACAAGACCGGGCCGTACACTGACAACCCAAGGTCGTACTCTAAATGGCATCGTCCTTCCAAGACGCCATTCAGACGATATGACCAGGGCCGTACTCTCGCGCCCCAAGGCGCGCCCACATGGCACAGCCTAAAACGCGTCCACATTGTTGGACGCCGTTTGAACCGCGTCGAGCAAGCTCGACGCGAAAAAGAAACTAAGTCACAGCCCCACCAGGGCCCAAACTAAGGGATTCGACCCTGAAACTGACCCGATAACCGGATCCGAAACCTCAATCCTTACACCGGGAAAGTTCCCGTCTCCACTGCGTACACTTCCCGAGAGTCGGGAATTCCCGTCCGGGTGATCCGGACAACGTTGCGGCGAGGATTCTTCAGCGAGCGTGCTAATCTGGAGAGGGATCGAGGACGAACCATCACGGAGGATTGCGTGGATACCGCTAGAGGTCGGACGCTTGTGCGGCTTGCGACATCGCCTCAATGGGACCGACATGGTTGCAGATACGAATCCGCGCAAGGTGATTTGATCACAACCCGATTTTTCGGTTTTCGATTTTCGTTCTGAAACGGATCTACGGGCAACATGCGGGATTTTATTTGTGTTTCCGCTTCACATCATGCCCGAATTCCAACAGTGGTATCAGAGCCAGGTTCCGCTCTGGTCCGCTACAGGAAAACGAAATTATCATTCTAAATTAATTCCATGCATTAATTCACTTTTTCTCATAGAAATAGTTTATGTGATGAACATTAAAAATTAGTTTTAATTTTTCTATGAAGAAAAATGATTTTTTATTTGGGGTTTTTCGTCGCGTTCTTCATGGAGATGAAGAGCCGGTCTTGTCTTCAAAGAGAGTTCGATGGTGATCGATCACCATTGATGAGCTTGTTGGTACAACCAGCTATCTCTCCCTGTCCCCGAAAGGTTCCTGTTGTGGCCAGCGGCCGGCAGAGGAAGTCCCATTTTCTTTGATTTTTCAAGAGTTAGAAAATGAAGAAGGTGGAGGCCACGGTTTCAAACCATGAACCGTAGTGGTCGCGGGGGGGGGGGGGAAGCACACTGGCCGGCCACCGCCGGCATTGGGGATGACGGGGGGGCCACCCCCCTTTGATACTTCCGGTCCGAAGCTCCATCTTCCCATCAACTTGCATCAAGTGAATACAAGGAGGGGAGGACAAATAAAAAGGCTGTCAGAGATACCATCGGCGCCAGGCCTACCGACCGACCTTACCAGCCCCATCCAGGGCGACCGGCGGCACCACTCTGGTCCCTATTGCACCCTATCGGCATCGAGGTGGAAGCAAATTGCAGCAAGCAGCGACGGCTAGGGTTTAGCCCTAGCCGCATGGATCGGAGCGAGTCCTGGCCGAGCCGGCCAGCCTGTGGCGGTCCAGGCCGGACCGGGGCAGCCCAAGCCCACTTTGGGCCAGCTTGGTCAGGTCCAAGCACCTGGGCCGCACCAGGCTGCTCTGGCCCGAGCCACTAACCCTCCCCAACCACACCCCCCCCCCTCCCCGCTTTTAACCCAACCCATTTAACCCCTAACCCAAATACCCCTTTTTATTCCCAAGCATTTTTAATAAGTTAATTAATTGAGATTTTATTTTAAAATGTTTTAAAACTAAAATTTCAATTAACTAACTATTACAATGAGTGTTGTCTTAAAAATTGTTTTAAGACTAATATTTAATATCTCCAAGTTTAATTAACAAAATATTAAGTTGAGATAAAGTTTTAAAATTGTTTTAGAACTATAGTTCGATTATCAAGATATTTTACTGACGCATTGTTTTAAAAGTTGTTTTAAAATTAATGTTCAATTAAAATTTGTTTTAATGTTACTTTAGCAAAATATTAATTAAGACATTATTTTAAAATTGTTTTAAAACTTATGCTCAATTAAATCGTGTTTTTTTTTCCATTGAGGTTTAAATTAAAGATATTGATCTTTATAAGTGTTAACAATTGTTATTATATCATTATTTATTGATCTAATTGTAAGATTGATAATTGATGAATTTTCATTATTATTTAATATTAGTCAAAATGTTAGATTAATATTAAATGAAATGAAAATTTTATTATTTCTTTATAAAGGGTTGTTAAAGAAGTACTTGTACCTCAAGGACCATTAACAAGAGTTGTAATAGTATTTGTTAAGCAATTATTAATATCTTTGTGATTTTCTTTGACAATAGGTTGTTAAGAGAATTTTTTAAAGTTGGGGATAACTTAGCAAGAGTTGTTAAGACAATTTCAATTCATCTAAATATTAAGTTAATTGATTTAGAAATGATCTTAATTAATATTTCTTAATTTATTGTTGAGAAACATTATTTAATAAAGGGGTACTTAACAAAGAGTTGTTAAGAAATAAAAAATTGGAATTATAAATTCTTTTATAAGAGTTATTCAAGAATTTTTAATTCTATCTAAATGTTAGCTTACTTTATATCAATAATTGTTGTTAATGTGATTTAAAATTAATCTAAGTGTTAGATTAATTAATTTAGAAATGTTATAAATTCTGCATGGAATATTTTAGAATTTTAATTTTAGCTTTGTATGCACATGATGATGTGTTTTGATGCTTTAATTTAGATTTAAATGCATGATTAGAAAATAAAATTTTTGAAAATCCAAATTATTCAATTTTGATTGGCACCCAGGTTTTAAGAAAATAAAAATTATTATTTCTCAAAATTTTAGCCTTCACGTGATGTGTTTTATCATATGTGGATGGTAAAATTTGTGGTGGTTATGGACATATACTTAGTTAATTTCATATTATGTGATGGTGTGTGATTTTATGGATTATCTTGGAGTGTAATATATGGGTTAATATAAATGTTAATTAATGAGACATGCGTGCCACCCTCTCTCTCTCATTCCGATGTAATTATATCTCTCTATATTATTGTACTTGACCATAAGGCTTTCTCTTACAATTAATTTGTACTAGAAATTGTTTCAAATTCTACATCAGTTGTAATTGATCGTGTCGGTCAAAGAGAGGCGAGGTGATCCACAAGTGCAATCAGGAAGGCAACAGGAGATGAGATCACCAGTGCTTGTGTGTTTGCATGTTTTAATTATATAATTGTTATATAGTAATGGTGATTAATTGTATGGCTCCAGTTAATTACTATGTTGTCCATTACCACATAATGAACATGTATGATTAATGCATGTTTTACTTTTGATTATGAATCAATTACTATTATCTAGGTACAGTTAAATATATATGTGATATAATTATAAACTATCACTTATGAATCAATTACTATTATCTAAAACCCTCGTTAAAGTCTGAACCGTAATGTGAGTAGTTGAGAACTTACTGCGTGGTCCTCCATGTTAGGTTCTCTCATTTCTCCGAATCGTTTACACAGCAGAAATAAATAATTTAATAACAGCGATCCGTTTCCCGTTTCGAATATTTCAAATTGATTATCGGATAATCGAATTATTACCTTGTGCGGATTTGAATTTGCGACTGAACAGTTCCGTCAGTGTGACACCGCGAGCCACGCAAATGGCCGGCCTCTAGCGAAATCCACGCGATCCTCCTCGCGGTAGATTTCCTCACGTTCCTTGTTCTTTGCAGCCCACGAACCCTTCGCCATTCGCCGCAACGATCGCCGCAATGCACGGACGATTTCCCGTTGAACGGGAGTCGGAGAAGTAGCAGAGTAGTCTCCAGAGAGAGGAGAGAGGTGGGACGCTAGAGAGGGAGGAGAGAGAGGGGGGACGGCCAGGGCTGAGCAACACCTTGGCCTGTTCAGCCCGGTCGCTATATTATATATTAATCGCGCATTTGTTCATAAAAACCCCCAGCTAATATAAAACCCACTTAAAATCCATCGCCTTGAGAATAATTTGCGTGTGACCCACTAGGCCCAATAACTAGTCCAGTTAATGGCCCATTAAGCCCAGTGACTCCTCGCTGACTTGATTAATTAATTAATAACTCGTATTAATTAATTTATCCACTGAATTAATGTCGCACATTAAATTCAATCGGGCCTCCAATCACGTTGGGTTCCAAGCAACACCGCGTGAACTCGGAAGGTATTTGGGGTTAAGTAACCCACTCTTGGAACCTTTCCGCCAACAGTTACCGCGTGGATATAATCCTTCATTCGTACAATGCTCTCAAGTCAACTCATGGTATGGTGTACCATCAAACCCTAACCGGTCAACTCAGTTGGAATGGATGCTGCTGAATAATATCGGAAAAGTAGCCCTGGCCAGGGACTTCCGTACATCCTTCCTAGAGCATTTTCTCTCTAAGTACCAAAAGGAAATGATTCCTTATTGACACTCACTTCCCTTCGACAGAATTTCGTTGTATTCGATTTTTGGCTATTTAGAATTATGTGAATAAAGATCCGTAAACCAAGGTCAAAGTCTAGAGGTCCACCGACAAAGTGTCCTTAGTGTCTCAGGTCTAAGGACCATCCACACAACTGTGACAATAGAAGCAAGCTAGTTGACACTGAGGTACTATATACCATCCAGCGATTCAGTTGGATCAATTCAGTGAACTCATTACCTTTCGCCTTAGTGTCTCCACACAAGTGACTATGAGATCAATCACCCTCATCGTATGAGCATGAATAATCTGTACTAGTCTAACCGGATATCCGATGTCCTTCTCGGATATCTTCCGACTAGAAACGATTAAGAATATATGTGTTTAAGTGATCAGTCTCATTAATATGATCTCATTATAATATGATCATTATCGCACATATTCACGGACTTCATTATGAGACGATAACAATACGAATTACACATAATGAAATAAAGTCATTTTATCAATAAATGAACGAGATTTATATAGTCAGATTGACTTGTAGGCCACCTAAGACTAACACTCCATCATTATAGTCATAAGACTCAAATTACCTTAGGAAGGTTGGTTATGCTACCACAAGGCATGTCTAATTGTAAGGAGAGACTCTGGCTATGGCATAAGATGCCTTCTTCTCGGGGTAGAGGAACAATGTAGCCTTGTTATGTTATTCACAAGGACTGCACGCAAATCTTTACCCGTCTCATAACGATGGTAATGCTTAGACCATAATTGATGGTTTGTTGTGTTATCCACAAGGCCATTAAATCTCTGAGGACCAATGCTATGATCAGATATTACAAGAAGTTGCAAGTCCCATGAGATGAGTGCTCTTTGATTGTATTACAGTTTGTTGTGTTATCTACAAGATTGTACGATAAGTCATTAAGATTCTGATTCCTACTAGGAGACCATTAGAGTCTCCCGTTCTGTGTACCTGAGGGTTATACAGTCCATCAAAAAATAGTGAGAAATAATTCAAAATAAAAGACCATATTGAATTATAATAATTGTCTGTTTAAATCATTTTATTTTCTCTATTAACTAAAATATCGTCTATTAATTCGAGATTTGGCATATTGGATGCCGACACTTCTCATATTCAGATTGGCTAGAGGACCCTGAAGAATATATTCAGGAACAAGTGATAGCCACTATCATAATCAGATATCATGTATTCTCTTACTTAGATAGACCAAAGAGAAGAGATACCTATAGTATGCCTTTGAGTAAGGCAAGAGGTAAGATCTTAAACGGTCGAACCCACACATGAGAAGGATAAAGGCAAGTCAGCTAAAAGAGAGAAGGAGCACTTCTCCCACTGCAATCAATATAAGGATATTGGTAAAGGCAAAAGAATATGAAACTTGTAAGAAGTTTCGAATATTCTTATTATCAATTTTGGCATGTCTATTGGAGAATTAACGTCCTCAATATGAGATATTGAAAATGATTCTCAGATCTACAATAGTATGCAGACTTAGACAAGTAAAAAGTAATCGAGAAAATGAAAATGTTGAGTTAGACTCAACAATAATTCAAGAGATGCATAGGTTATTGTGACATAATAATTCTTTGTATATCTTTAAGAGATTAATATCAAACTGAATAATTGTTATTTAGTTCTCTTAATTAACAAGAATTGTAAAAGTGAATAACATTAGCTGAGAAGGAACAAGCGTTGTTCCATATGGTTTTAGAAATAAAATGAAAAATTTTAAAATCAGTCAATGCACTATAGATTATTGATGTGACATATCATATGATGAATGTTCACAGGTCTCCTATACAAAAAGATTGTATAAATCATGATTATCTATGGCATTGTACACTTAGATTGTGCAATAAGAAATTATTTGTGCTTATACATGCTGATGTAAACAACTCAATATTTTCTTAAGGCCAAAGAGATAATCACTTCTATTGACTTACCTTAATGATTAACTCTTAGAAAGATTCGGTTATATGTACTTGCTGAAGTATAAGTCGAATGCATTTGAGAGATTAATGTATAGCAGATCAAGATGAAATGACTAACTGGAAAGGGTATTAAAACTCTTTGATTTGATCAAAAAAGTTAATACTTGAGCACGGGATTCACGCAAGTCATTAAAAAGATAATTGTATCATCTCTCGATAATCCTCATTGTGTATCATAGCAATATGACATAATGAGAAATAATACTTTATTGGATATAATGCTATATATAATAAGACTTGCCTAACTCTTATATCATTATATATATATATATGAATATGGGCATTAGATGTCCATATTTTACATATGGTTCCAAATAAGTCAGTATATCCATATTAGATATGAAGATACGATAATTCATATGAGATATGAATCATAAACAAAACTGATTTTAAGTATATTAAAGTCAAGTAATGTCTTAATATTTTTAGAAAAGACATGATACAAAGAAGTTGGATCCAAAAGGACATGAATTTGTGAGATGTCCAAAGAATTTGGACATTACATTTATTGGCCATGCAATAATAGAATAATTATTGTCCTGAAAATTGTCTTCTATAAAGATAAATATATCCTCAGAGAAGACAGTGGGAGCTAATAAAACTAAAAGATATTCTAAACCTACAAATTAATATAAGATTATTAGATAATCTATAAATATTTAGAACCATTCATAACACACATAAGAGAACTTCATAGAATTTTTTAGATTCTCCCAATGGCTAAAAGAATATGTTTGACATATCAAAGATAACAGAATGAGAGGAGCTCAAAGATGTGGATTATGATCCAAAACTTATAAGAAAGCTCCCTATTATAATTACAACTTTGAAAATGGCAAGAAATTTAAGAATTCAAAACTATAGTCCATAATACCAATCAAGTTCATAACTTGATAGTATTGTTTGAGGGTATTGTACCTGTCAGAAACAAGTTAATCTTCAGAATGAAGATTAACATAAATGGATTACTTAAAACTTATATGGTAAACTTAAGGAAATGGTCAACGTAAAAGTGTTGATTTAGACAAGTTTATTCTCAATGGTTACTATTAATATATTTAGTTCAATATTGCCTATCATGATGATGAGATGACAGTTGGATATTAAAAAGTATTCCCTCAATATGATCGAGGAAAAGGTATATATGATACAACTTTAAAACTTTTAGAATATTCAGGAAGCGAGTTATAATTTCAAAGATCAATTTTGAATCAAATTGAAACTTTCCAAAGTTGCAGTAAGAGTTTTGACCTAATAGTCAAACACGAAGTGATCATTAAGAATGATCACGGATTATGTGTGTTCAAAAAAGACAGTTGGAGTACGGTTGCATTGGTAATACTTTTTGATAATAACATCAAAGTCATGGAAAATAACATCATGATGTTACAATCAATAAAAGCATTATTATATATATAATCCTTCATAATGGATTTGGTTATAACATTCCACATATTGGAAATACGAATTTATTAAGATAGATCGATGAGGATGTTATCTTAACCTGTATGTCAAAATGTTTGACATAAATTCTATAATAAGTCTCAATTGTTGAGATATGGAATTTATTTATTTAAGGAAAGGTTCCTTGAAGGATATAGGAAAACCTTGATAGAAGGAGTGAAACATATCACTAAGTACTTGAGAAGTGCTAAAGATGCACTCCAGTATATGGAGATGATGATTCGAAACCATGAGTCACATTGACTCAAATTTCAAGTCATACTTAGATTTTATCTTTTAATCAGAAAGTAGTGGATTGGAAGAGTTCCAAACTAGAAACCACTGCTGACATGATTATAGTTGATACTGTTGATAGAACAGTATGGAGCCAGAACTCGCTAATAAGATGACGATATAAACATATTATACTGTTATTAGAACAGTATGGATGAAAGAGTTCATCCTCGAACTAGATGTAGTTCTGAAAGATCTCTGATCCCATGTCGTTGTTGTAGGACAACAGTGGGAGCGATCAATTTTGTGGTCGAGCCATAGTCTCATCAAAAGTTGTAAAAACATTCTGAGACTCTTTCGCAAGTTTGGAGAAAGAAGAATAAGAGGAAATAATGTAATGAAAATTATTCTATTTATGAATGATTTACCAAATCCCCGACCGAGCCTTAGTCACAGACTTTATGTGATCATCACCAAGATTTGATGGAGATCAAATGCGAAGGTGATTGGCTTGAGTCCAAGTAGGAGATTGATAGATATAGGTATCCTCTAAGTCAATCATAAGGCACCTATTACAATATGTTTCATTAATAAATGACATTTATTTCATTATATAGATTGATGTATTTATAAGTATGTATAATGAAGTCTTTGAATGTGTGCAATAGTCATCAAATTATGTTGAGATCATAATAATGAGACCGATGACTTATAAACACATATTCTTAATTCTTCATAGTTGTAGGATGTTTGAAGAGGACATCAAACATCCGGTAAGACTAGTACATGTTATTCCAGCTCATATGATGAGGATGACTGATCTTGTTACTCACTTGTGTGGAGACACTATGGAGAGCCTGTAGATGCTCATTAAAGAATGAGTTCACTGAACTGATCCAATATGAATCGCCAAATGATAATTTACCTGACTATCAATCGGCTTGATTCATCGTCACAGTGGCGTGGTTGGTCTTTGGACTTGAGACACCAAAAGTCATCTTGTCAGTGAACTTATGGTCTTTGACCTTGGCTTATGAATCTCTATCTACGGGATCTCTAATAATCAAGGATCAGGTCCAGCGGAAGACTTTAGAAGGTGATTGTGTGTTCAATAGAGGATCATTCGCTCTCAGATAACTGGCGAGAATGCTTTAGGATAGATCCGCAGGAGTCTCTGGCCAAAGCAGACACAATATCATAAAAGGTGTTTTATGATATTATACAGTGGAATCTAATGCAAGTGAGTTGACCGTCTAAAGTTTGACAGTTGACTATACCCTAGGTCGACTCGAGAGCATTGTACGAATGAGTGACTAAAGCCACGCGGTAACTGTGGACAGACAAGTACCATGAGTGGGTTGCCTAGCCACATTGCCTTCCAGGATCATGCGGTGTTGCTTGACACCCAACTTGATCGGAAGTCCGGCCAAATTTATATGAAATGTTAATTCGGTTAAGTAATTAATTGAATATTAGATATTAATCACTTACTATAAGTCAATAATTTATTATTGGACTTAACGGGCTGAAAATCGGACTAGTTAATGGGCCTAGATGGTCACACACAAACAAGTTCTTAGTTGACGGTACTTAAGTGAGATTTATATTAAGTCGGAGACTTTTGTGAAAAGTCGCGCCAACTTAATATATATATACGCGCTGATTTGTGTTTCCGCTGCATTCTTTGCGTCTCGCCCGGATCCCAACAATATCCACACATATCCTTGTATGGACGGCTTCTCCTTTATGTCGACACGACGACGACGACCACCACCCAAAGGAGAGAGAGAAGGGGACGACCGGGAGAGAGGAGATGGCTCGGAGGAAACTCACGTGCTGGTTAGGGTTTTTCCCAAGTCCCACTATTATATATATTATCTCTATTTTTTTATAAAAATCTAAATAATATATAAAACTCTCATTAACCCTTGTCTTACGAGAATCTTTATGTGTGAGACCCTCTAGGCCCGACAATCAGTCTACTTGCACGCCCATTAACCTTAAAACACCTTTTAAGATTAATTTAATTCATTTATCATCTCATGATCAAATGGATTAATCAATTATGGCATAATTATTTATTCAGTGGACCTTCTGATCATGAACAACACCAAGCAACACCTCGTGATCCTAAATGATATCAGGGATTATCATCTCACTATAGAGACATGTATGTCAACAGATTATCATTAATCCTTTGCCTACACAAGTGTAATAGTGATAATGAAGTATGGTTAACTGTCAAAATCTTTAATCACTGAGTAGATCAAACGCTCAATGAGATATTACTAGAAAACTACTTATCCTATAATCCATTAACCATGGCCAGAGATTTAATTGAGTATAACAATTGCAAACGATTCTATCTTAACAACTCAATCACCTTTGTACGGATTCCACTGCGAATGGACACTTGAATATTCAGACGCATATATTCTATACCCTTAATCAAGAGCCAAAAAATAGTAGTCCCCATACAAGATCTCCTTGGTGTCTCACGTCAAAGGACCTACCATACTATTGTGACACATAATGTCCTAATTGATAGTTAAGACCATCCACAAATTATGAAGTAGATCAGTTTAGTGAACTCATTCCACTAATGAGCACCCATATGTTTGTCTTAGTGCCTCCACACAAGTGGTTATGAGATCAGCCACTCTCATCATATGAGTAGATACAACATGTGTCAGTCTATCCGAATGTTCGATGTCTAGTTCGAACATTTTATGACTGAGAACATATTAGGACCTATGTTTATAGAGGATTAATTTCATTAACACAACTCCATTTGATTTAATCCTCATTGCGTAAGTCTATGGACATCAATATATATATTGAGTAATTAAACACATAGACACACATACATATATGAGAAATATCATTCATCATTGAATAAAGAATGCGGGAATTTAGTCCATTACGTCTAATGTGATTGGTTTCAGACACTCTAACCCCTTCAGGCAGTAGAGGCTTTGAAAAGATGGAAAGGAGGGTAATAAGACCGCAACAGGGAAGACCTTGTATGTTGTCTGGCATGTGCTTATGTAGTGTGAGTGGCATATTAAATGCATGTTCCATTTGTAGATGCATACTATAAGTGTTTTAGACGGTCGGGGGCAGAAAACACATATAAAACTAGGGGTATTCACTATTCGGTTCAAACCAAAAAAACCAAATCGAACCGGCCAATTTGGTTTGGTTTGATTTGGTTTCAATGTCTGAAAATTTTGGTTTTGTTTGAAATGAAATCGAATTAAGAAATTTGGTTTCCCTTGTTTATAAACCAAACCAACCCGAATAAACCGAATTATGTTAAAACGATATAATATAAGTATTAAATTCTTAAATTAAGTGAAATTTATGTAAATTATAAGATATAAAATTTTAAATTATTTTCATATAATGCCTTTTATATCATCATTTTGTATAAAAAAAGGTGTTGAGTCCTTAATAAAATAGGATGTGTAACTATAATACTCCATTTCGTGATTTAAACTTCCAAATAATTTTTAAATAATATTTTTAATGATTATTTTTAGAAAATAATGTTGAAGTGGATTATTTAACCATAGTGGCCCATTATAAGGCCCAAAGAGCAAATCAAACCGAAGGGTTTGGTTCGGTTTCAAACTATTAACATTTGTCAGTTTGCCTCTCTACTTTGGTTTGGTTTCGTTTCTAAAATTTTACCCTTAAACTAAACCAAACCAAACTGTGAACACCCCAATATAAAACTGTCCCTTTATCAAAGGGATAGGAAACGTATGTATTTTTATTTCATACATATTTACATGTATTGTACGTGAATGAACTAACTATAACCAAGACCATAGTTTTGTTGCCTAAAAAATTTGGTACAAGCTGTCAAGTTTTCCCTTATGTTGTGGTTTGGACGCTTATTTATGTTACAATGTTTAGTTAAGGACGCTGAGTGAAGACGATTTTGCTCTTGGCTAGCAGGAAAAAGTTTTGCTTAGGACAAGGTGTTGTTACAAGGTTTATTTAATGAGTTTTTTTGCTTAGGATGCTGCTTAGAAATTTAGTTTGTGTTTTTGATATAATAGCGTGAGAGAGATTTGAGCTGTGAATTTAATTTGATTAGTTAATGGACTTCTGGTATGTGCTATTATGAACTTTGTTTATAATTATTGATAATCAATGACATTTGTTTATGTGTCCTATGGTTTATTTTACCTCTCACTGCATGCAAGTTTGTTGTGTTATTCCCATTGTCATGTCCTTAAATCCTATGAAAGTTGGATTGTACTGAATCGAGTTCGGGGATATTACACCAACAAATGTCAGTCCTTAGGGCTACTTTTAAAGCATGAATTAGACACACTTTAAATTGGAGGCTAAGTGAGGGGGGAAACCTTTTAGCGCAATATGAGCCTAATACAACATAGGCCAGAGCGCACACAATGGCCTATCATTAGATAAAAAATATCAATGTTGACCAAGGCCGATAAATTCTTCTACAAGAGGCTTCTTAAAGCAAGTAAGTTCTACCAAGCCTTAAATCTCCTTAGAAAACAAAAGGTCCCAGTTGATCCAATCCACTTCAGAGTATGGTCTTGCTGTCAAACTCTCACAAGTAATCTGATAGTCTCACACTCAAACATTTAAATAAAAAACTCCTTTCTATTTAACTATGCAGTCCTAGCAACGGATTTCCTCGAATATGACTCTATAGGACATCTTCATTTTAGATACCGAGAGTGAATGATTCCACGTTAACTACACAATTGCCTTCGTAAGTATACAACGCACCCGAAGACCTGCTATCTTAGATCAATTGAATGAGTCTATAAGACAGTTAGCAAAGTACGTTGATCTTTATACAAGACATCTTTGGTGTCTACAGTCTCAGGATCAATTGCACTACTATGATTAGGAGTTTCATAATTGATAGTTAAGTATCATAACCATTTGAGAACTCGTTAGTAGAACAATTAACTGAACTCAGTCTCCAATGAGCACCTACACACTCTAGACACGCTAATTTTGACATCATATTGAGTAAATCTCATATCATATAATGATGCCTCAAAATGAACTGATTTGTAATCAATAATTAATTTTTATTAATTTTCTAGATTAATTGTCTGAATGACGTCATCCTGTCGCGACGCTATTTAATTTATTAGACAAATTGATTTTAACTCAGATTTTTAATCGGAATATGAAATTTTGCTAAAAAAATGTCGCCCTTGGTAGACGTCATTTAGGTTTCTTAATTCATTTCGATTTTTAATTTGATTTTTAATTAATTTTCTAATTAACTAAAGCACATCGCCTATGCCCGACGCCTTTTAAGTTTCCTATTTTTTTCGGTTTCCTTCTCCGCATTATCATTAGCTTTAATTTAGCTAAAAGACGTCTCCCTCGGGCGACGCAATTTAGTTAATTACAGATAATGATGATTTGGCCAACATTATCTTGTTTTCCTGGTTGGATTGCCTTCAAACTCTTTCAAGTTGATCCATAAGTGGTTGCGGAGGAAATGAGAGGCGTTTAACACTAGTTATACATAAACCCAAGCCCTTGATCATTAGAAGAGGCTGGTCATTGAAAACAATTAAAAAAGGTTAAGAAAAGATTCAAAAAAAGGTTCGAAGAAGCTTAAGCATTGAAGGATCAGAGTGTTGCATGACGGTTTCCAAGAACACTTAAACGTGATCAACTCTTCATCCTTCAAGATCAAACAAGACCCAAGGCTTCAAGGGGCCATCTAATCTTCCTTCTTCTTTAGTGTTTTTGCATGTTTTTACCATAGTTTCATCATCATATTCATACAATCATATTTACCACTTCATGTTCTTCACACACTCACTCATATACTCATGTTACCAATCTCATACATGCTATAGGAGTTTAAACAAATATCAAACAAGTGAGTTTCTTATTTTAATTGCATGATTAATATTTTTATTAGAATATATGCTATTCTTATTTAGTTCTAATTAGCTTTTCTCCATCTTTTCTTCATTTTCTTGCAAGGTACAAAGGAGCATCAAAGGATCAAAGAAAAGATCATCAAGAAGAAATTCTAGAGCAAAAAGGATGATCCCCAATTCAAAGCAAGAATAAAGTTAGAAGGGCACTCTTTCTTCGGCCGCCTGAAGAGAGGGAATTAAGAACATACATATCTCCCATGTCTCAAATAGGTAAGCGATTAAACATTTCTTTTGAAACTTTTTAGTTAAAAGTTTCTGACGATCACATGTTAGTTTTAATTGTTTTTATTGCCATTAAACAATACTTGATTCATTATAATCACACATAATTTGAGCACTCACAGCATTTTGGCGAAAATAACCGTTAAAAATTGAATTCGCATGATCTACTAGTTACTGCTTTACCTTGATAACCTGGGAGGGATTGCCCTCGATTTTCGCTTCATGTTTATTGTTTTTGCAACCTAAATAGCGTCATTGGATAGCGACGCATTTCTGAAACACGTCTCCCGACCCAAACGCCATTTATCACCATTTCCTTTCTGTTTGCTGCCCGAGGTTCTGTGAACAGGAGAAGTTTCTGTCTTAAACAGCGTCGGTGAACAGCAACGCTATTCAAGCACTTTCTTCTTTTGATCATTAGCCTTTGGATTCTTGGTTTGATTGTTACTTATATTTATCTTATTATACATTAGAGGCCATCCAGGCCGTAGGTCATTTGCACTAGGGCTAACCCCCCCCTCCCCCCCCTTATAGGAACACCTTCTTGACATCCTCACCTCTCTCTGATTGGGTTGGTCCCTCGATCAAACTAGAGTGGTTGGTGTTAACACCTCCATAAGTCCCCAAAAGTAAGGAATTCCTTCTTATTCATTAGGCTGGTTGTGCCAATTGAAGTCCTGATTAGATATTCATATTATTGTGAGAAAGAACTATAGAGTATAACGGTGGAAACTGAACTGAAACTAGGATCCTACCCGTTGAGAGATTTGGCGTAAAAATCCAAGTAATTTAACAAGGAATCCTAAGACAATGTAAACATCCACTTGTTTGCTTAATCTCTTACACAACTTGTTTGGACTTGATTGCTAAAAATCTAATACCATGATGCTTCGATCAGGTAAATCTGTGGGTATGGCTGCTTATGAACAGGATGCCATCATCGAATACGAGGGAGATGCTAATGCCCCTTAGGAATTCGATCACTACTTTGAGAACGGAGGAGATGCTAATGTCGTCCGTAATATTGATTCCTATCATCCTGAATATGAGGGAGATGCTCATACTCCTCAAGGTCAGGCCCACTTTTCTCATGGCCAGTACAACCCTAGTATTGATCGTCCTCATATCCATGTGATTTCCAATCCTGCTTTTGAGGGAGCTCCAAATCCAGCTGAGCCCACACCTACCAATCCTCATGATCTGATTACTGTCCTGGGAGCTCTGGCTGCCCATGTGGATCCCCAGCAACTTAAGGCGATCCAATCTATCCTCAAGGGGAAGACGCCTGTGTAGTCTACCGAACCGAATCCTGTGGTTCCCCCAGTCGTTCGTCAAGTTCCTCCTCCTCACCATGCTCCTTCTATTCATCAGGCCATGGAAGGCCTTCATGTTTCAACCTCCCAGCCATCTGGGCCACAGTTATCTTCTTCAAGACATCCGGCCAGACCACCATCGTCGACTTACCAAAATGTCTTCCGGCATGGCGGAAGCACTGTCGGACCGCAACCTTATTATCCACCATGCCCCACCTATTCCAAGCAGCAAGCTTATCATGATCCACCACCTCCTCCTCCCCATGTTGATCCGGTAACTCAGGCTCTGCTCGCAAAGATGGACTGCATGGACGAGCAGTTCAACAGCTTCAAGAAGATGATGAGACTCAAGGCAGTACTCGAAATCATTCTTCCTAGTATGCCAGTATTCCACCTGCCACCTTCTGAGATGCCAGTGTATAGGAAGTACAACGGTTCTGGTAACCCCTTCACCCACCTGAAGGAGTTCATGTATGAATCTTCTTTCTGGCAGAATGACAAGAAGTCACTGGCATTCTTATTCAGAAGATCGCTGGAGGGACAAGCCCTCGAGTGGTTCTTCTCTTTGGAGCCGTCTGAGGTGGAAGACTATGGTATCGTGTCAAGAAAGTTTATCCAAAGATACCAGGACAGAGTTGCACCATCTCTGTCTATAACTGACTTAATGGCTGAGAAGATGAAGCCCGACGAGGACTTCAACAATTTTACTGATAGATGGAGGGGAATGGTGGAGAAATCAAAGATCACCTATCTGAATCCGAACAAGTGAAGATGATGATCTCTAATGCTACCCCCCAGTACAAGCTAGTCCTTACACTGAACAACCTGACTGGCATGACGGAACTCTACGAGAGAGCACGTTATTGTCAAAACGCCTTCAAAGATGCTACTTTCTCCAACGTCTTTGATCCTCACAGACCCAGCAGACCTCCACCTCGAAAGCCTGCTATGCCAAACTCTCCCAGCATGGGTCCGACAACTGAGGGCACGCTCTACCACGAACAAATTAGCACTATAAACAACAACCAGCCACAGTTCATGAGGAACCCGTAGCAGCAGCCGCAGTACGCAGGGCAGAGACCGCCGAACCAGCAGGGCTACAGGCCACCTCAGCAACAATATCAGCCAACCTACAATTAGCCGCAACAGCAATACCAGCCACAGTAGCAGTATTAGCCTCGTCCACCTCCAGTATATCACAGTGTACCTCCTCCATGCGACTATAATCAGCAGAGGAAGCCTCCAGGCCCGAAGAGGGCATCATATCTTGCTCTCCCGGAGTCCCTCCTAGACATCTTCAATGCCCTTATGGCAGCCAATGCATTGGTTCTGCCTAGGGAGAAAATGGTATGACCCCAGAATGTCGATGCCTCTAGGTATTGTGTCTTCCATAGACAACCTGGGCATACGGTGAATGCATGTTTCGAATTTCGGGACTACATCCACGATCTCAATGAACAAGGGGGCATTGACTGGGAAGAGATGAAAAAATATATAACCGCTTTAAAAGCAAGGAGACCACAGCAGCAACAACAACATCAACCTCAACAACACCCGCAACAGCAGCAACAGAGAGTATCAGCACAGGCAGCAGCCCCACCAAATATGGAAATAGTACAGAACCCGCTGCCGGAGCACCAACATCAGAACCAGATTGCCCCCATCTTGACAAATAGCCAGTCTGAGGCTAACAGGGGACAACAGTGGAATGTAGAGGACTTTTCCTCTATCTATTCAACAGGTCATATGCCAAGCACCGCTAAGCAACTGTCTCGCCGCATCCTCCGCATACCCAAACCGCAACTCATCACCATTAAACCCATTACCTCCTCTGCCACCACACTTTTACCAAACAACCCTCCACAAACCAACTATACACCCCTCATGCCATCTAAACCATTGCTACGCATACCATTCCCCACCTCGCCTACAACCACTTACAGCAGTACCATACAACCCTCCAAACCCCTTATCCGCACAATACCTCTACCAAATAATCCCTCACCATCACCTATTTATCCACCCATACAAACCTCCAAACCGCTCATCTGTTCGGTACCTCCACCAAATAATTCTCCATCACCTGTTTACTAACCCATTACACCCTCCAGACTGCTTATCAACCTGGCAGTGCTCAAGATAACACCTGAACCTTCCACTATTGAGCAACACACACTCCGGAGTGGGAGAATCTTCAATAAGGTTTTTCCTCAATCCACAGTCCGAGACGGCCCATCACAGCCACCAGAGGAAGCATAGAACGAAGAGAGTGCACCAGGCACTCAATATGACTTGTTGAAGCAGCTAGATAGGACATTGGCATGGATCTCCGTACTCGAACTGATCAAAAGGTCAAAAATCCATCAAGAAGCCCTGATGGAGTACTTGCAAAAAGTAATGGTCAATGAAGACATGCCGGTAGAGAAAATAACTACACTGTTAGTTCCACAGGGGGATCAGCCCTCTATAACATTTCATACATCAGAATTAGCACCACCTGCAGCCAGAGGTATGGCCTTGAGCATCACTGTCAACATATGCAAAAAGGCTATAGATGCTTGTCTAGTTGATACTGGAGCTTCCATAAATGTATTATCACCGAAAACTCTAGAATCTTGTGGCATACCCAGAGAAAAATGGTTGCCTTCTCCTATCTCTGTCATGGCCTAAGACAACTCTACTCGTTCCCCCCTGGGAATGGTCTACTTGAAAGTAGAGTTAGGCCCCGTTTGTCATGCTGAGGTCGATTTCCACATTTTGGAGATTGACCCTTCGTTAAAACGCATCCTTGGCCGTCCGTACATCAAGTCTCTTAAGGCGATTCCATCAACTAATCATCAATGCCTAAAGTTTCCTTATAAGGGACGAATTATTAAAGTAACGAGCATGCCAATCCTTGTTGCTGCTCATTCCTTGAACATCAAGCCGACTTCTCTACCATGCCGACAACCCGTTCTGTTGGAATTACAAGTTTGTTCTCCCTCAGCTGATCCTTTAAGAGCCACCACACTTGTTCTATGTCCAGTCAATGTTGTAAAGTGGGGGAAATGCATGAGTACCCTTGGCTGGAACATCATGATGAAAATTGGCTATCAACCTGGGAAAGGCCTGGGCACGCAACTACAAGGCAGAACCAGGCCAATTAAAGATAATCGAAGGGTCCCTGGTAATGGTCTAGGCTATAGGCCAGAGAAGGTGAGACACAGTATCGTGGAGCAGCAGGAAAATGAAGATGGACAGAAGACCGGGAAGACCTTGACTACCTCGTACAAAGAAAATCGGGATCCCTTAACTTGGACCTTATATACACATTTTATTAAGGGACCCGTGATCAATCATGATAATGATAATACGGTGGTAATCACTTTTCATTTTGATTTCTGTGACATATATGGGAGATATCTAACCAAACACTGCTCTGAGTTGCTGACATATCGATCTTTGGAGGCTCTGCGGCCAATGAAAAAGAAGAAGATCCAAGATTCATAATGTAAATGGTACCGCTGGTTCGACACATGGGACCTGTACATTGTACTGAACAGACTATTCCTAGATTCCTCCGAACCAAAATGGCCGCCATTGATAGACGAGTTGATAGAGAGCCCAGGGGCTATATTTGATAAGAGAATTCTGCTACATGAAGAAACTGATAAAGGGGAGCCGGATGACCCTTATGAAACCGGATTCACCACTGATCTTCTTTGGAGGGGGACCTATCCCTCTCATGTTTTCACCCTCCATACACTATTCCGTACTCTGCTCTTGACCTTGACTTGGTCGCGGGTCATTACCGAAGACATTCTACGGGCTCCACCCATTATTGTTACTTTGTCCCTACAGGACCTAATTCCTCAGATTCCTCTCCATCTTGAGAGGATCCATGATTTGATCTGGGACATACTATTGTATGATCCCCCTAATCCTTTGGCCCTAGTGCCATTACCTCCATCATTTCATTTCCCCCCTATTCATATCCATTCTTGCTTTATGATAAACATAGATAATTCACAAAAAAAACGCCAATTTGGCAACTTCTTCCTCCCAAATCCTCGTTGAGGAAACATCATATTTGTCCGACCATACCCCATTGCGCGGGTCGTTTAGGCAAGATTCTCTCATAGAACTACTATGTCCCTCCTCTCGGGAGGATTTACCAGTATCACTTCATGTATCACATGATTTTTATCCTTCTTCGTCCTCACTAGGTCAGGATAGGGAGTCTAATTGTAGGGAGCCTAGTCCTAGGCAGGTTTGTTAGGTTAGGAAGTCTAGGAAGCCTAAGGGTAGGTGAATTCCAGGTAGATACCTCCAAGATCTAGCTTTAAGATACCTTTCTTGTTCTCAGATCCCTCAGCTATTAGAAAATCTCATTCAAATGCCAGAAGAATGTGAAGTTGATGAGTCAGTCAATGATGGATATGGGGTGTATGAATTGATACACGAGAAAGACCCCATTACTGAAGATGAGGAAGATGACGAGGACGCAGTTGAGGCGTATGCCAGTGGAGTGAAAAGATTCGATGAACCCTCAACCGCCGTAAAAGAACCTACCAAAGAAATTAATCTAGGAACTGAAGACGAGCTTAAGGTTGTCATCATCAGTAAAAATATTTCTGAAACAGATGAAGAGGCAGTGGTCCAAGTTCTCAAAAACTATAAGGACACTTTCGCCTGGAGTTATGAAGATATGCCGGGATTATATTCTTCCTTAGTAGAATATCGATTGACATTAAAAGTTGGAGCTAGTCCGGTTAAACAGAAATTAAGGCGATTCCACCCCCAAATGGCTTTAAAAATGAAGGAAGAGATCAATAAATTACATAAAGCCAAATTATTAAAGTTGTCCTCTATCCGCAATGGGTGACCAACATAGTCCCGGTTATGAAAAAGGATGGGAAAGTCAGAATCTACATTGACTTCCAAGATCTAAACTGGGCATGTCCTAAAGATGACTTCCCACTGCCTCACATAGACGTACTCATTGACAACACAACTGGTTACGAAACGTTGTCATTTATGGATGGATTCTCATGGTATAATCAGATTCACTTGGTGGAAGATGATCAAGAGAAAACGTCATTCACCACACCTTGGGGAACATATTGTTATGTCGTTATGCCTTTTAGATTGAAAAATGTTGGAGTCACTTATCAAAGGATTATGATGGCAATATTCCATGACATGATGCACATTGATTTAGAAGTGTATGTGGATGATCTGTTAGTGAAATCTAAGACTAGGGTTGAACATGCCAAAGTTTTGGCAAGAGTTCTGGAAAGATCAAGAGAATCTCAGTTGAAGATGAATCCCAAGAAATGTGTATTTGGGGTATCATCAGGAAAATTATTGTGATTTATTGTAAGTAAACGGGGCATTGAGATTGATCCCAACAAGGCAAAAGCTATCAGAGAAATGCCACCTCCCAAGAACTTGAAAGAGTTAAGAGGATTGATCGAGAGGTTACAGTTTATTCGTCGATTTGTCTCTCAGCATTCACAAAGGTGTAAGCCATTTTACGAGCTTACCAAGCCTGGAGCCAAGTTTGATTGGGATGATAAGTGTCAGGCGGCATTTGATGGATTGAAAACATATTTGGCAAGTCCTCCTATCTTGAGACCACCATCTCCGGACAAACCTTTGATTATATATATTTCTGTCCTAGATGATGCGGTGGGGCCTGTCTTAGCACAAGAAGATGAAGAAGGAAAGGAGAGGGCAGCCTATTATCTCTCCAAACTTCTCAACTTCGCAGAACAAAGATACACAGCAATGGAGAAAACGTGTGCAGCGCTTGTATGGGTAGTTCAGAAGCTGAAGCATTATTTTCTGGCTCATGAAGTTCATCTTATTGCTAGAATGAATCCCACTAAGTTTCTTCTTGAGAAATCCATCCTCACTGATAGGTTAGCACGTTGGCAAAGCTTTCTATCTCAATTTGACATCATCTACATTCAGCAGAAAGCGATCAAAGACTATGCCATCGCTGAACATCTTTCTCATCACCCTCTTCCTCGTTTTGATCCAGTCCGATCGGAGTTTCCAGATAAGGAACTTATGTCCATAGACATAATCAAAGATGATATGTGGACTCTGCATTTTGACGAAACTCTTAATTCTCACAGCAAGGGTATCGGCATTGTTCTGCTATCACCTAAAGGTGTCACCATTCCACAAGTCTTTCAGCTTGATTTTCCTGTCACCAACAACATTGTTGAATATGAGGCGCTTCTAGCTGGTCTCGAGGCCGCTCATCTCCATGGTGCCATCAAACTGAGGATTGTAGGTGATAGTCAGCTAATCTTTCGCCAAGTGCTCACCAAGTACCAAACTCTTGATCCTAAGCTCAAGCCTTATTAAAAACTCACTTCTGCGTATGCCAAGCTTTTCACCAAATTGATCTTCGTCCATGTTCCTTGAAATAAGAACATTTTAGCTGATGCTCTAGCTTCCCTTGCATCATCTCTCGATTTCCCGATCAGCAGAGACTATGAATCAATCATTGTTCACATGCGTCTTTTACCCGCCATGAAAGATCCTTCCTTCCTAAGGACTAAGGAGAAATTGCTGAAGAAGGTCAGAGAGGGAGATATCATGGAGAAGCGAGAAATCATGCTATTGGAGGTGCAAGAAGAGATGGAAGATGAAGAGAAACCATGGTACTATGAAATTGCCAAATACTGTGAAGATCAATAATATCCTGAAGAAGCCACAGCTGAGGAGAAAAGGGTTATCAGGAGAGTTGCTCAGAGATACACTTTAGTTGGAGGAGCGCTTTATAAACAAGGTTTTGACGGCGTTCTTCTGAGATGCTTGGACAAAGATGAACTTTGGAAGGTTATGAAAGGAGCTCATGCTGGGGTCTGTGGTGGCCACGTTAATGGCAGATGTTATCAAAGAAGATCCTTAGCCAAAGATTCTACTAGCCAACCATGGAAGAAGACTATGTAGGATATGTTCGTAGGTGTGCCAAGTGTCAACTTTACGCCGACAAGATCTATTCCCCCGCATCTTCACTCCATCTTGTTTCCTCCCCATGGCCTTTCTCCATGTGGGCTTTCGATGTGATTGGACCCCTTGGTAATTCTGATTTCGGGATTAAGCAAAAATCCTTCATCCTCACGGCAACAAAATACTTCACCAAGTGAGCAGAAGGTGAAGCTTATGCGGAAGTCAAAACGTCTACCGTCTGCAAGTTCATCATGAAGAACATCATCACAAGATTCGGAATTCCAACCACCATCGTCACCGACAATGGACCACAATTCATATCACAAGAGTTGAAGGATCTTTGCAACATGTATAAAATTACATTGCATCATTCGTCCCCATATTATCCGCAAGGCAATGGCCAAGCAGAGGCAACTAATAAGACTTTGATAAAAATTATCAAGAAGACGTGCAAATCTAATAAATTCACAGACTGGCCAGATAAAGTAAATGAGGCTCTATGGCCATACCGAACTTCAATTCGCACACTTACTAGGTAGATTCTGTATTCCTTAACATTTGGAATGGAGGCGGTAGTTCCATACAAAATCTTCATCCCGTCATTAAGAGTACAATTGAACAAGGAATTCTTTATTGATGACCATCGCTCAGCACTCCTAGGTCAGTTGGAACTCTTAAACGAGAAAAGAAGGTCAGCAGCCAATCATGCACGAATATATCAAAATAGATTAACACGTTTTTATCAAAAGAAAGTCATTGAACGAAAGTTTAAAGTTGGTGAAATGGTCGTCAAAAGAATCTTTGTAAAATCTGGTGGTCCGCGTTTTAAGCTCCAATCCAATTGGGAATGACCATATGTCATATCGCATGCTTTTCCTGATAATGCTTACCGCTTAGTTAATGCAGAAGGGCAAGAGTTAACTCACCCCTAGAATGGTCTGTATCTTAAGAAGTACTATCCTTAGGTTAGAAAGTCGATCAGCATGGTACAAGGACCAGTGGAGTTAGAAAATTTGGAAATTCTATGTCCCTCATAAGTCTGGACAATTTAATTCAAACGCATTACTGCACACACTAACACGTTTGATTCGTGAATAACAAGAGATGTGAAGTTCAAAGAATACTAAAAGTTTAACTAAAAGTGAAAAAGTACAGTTCATTCCTTTTAAACAAAACTTATGTTTTACTTTCAGCCCACGATGTTAGAACGAGACTTAGAATAAACTACTAAAAACACCTGCCATCTTAGTAGGAGGCCGTCATTAAAAAAAAAAAGAAAAGGGGGGGGGGGGGGGGGGGAGATCCGCTCCACAAAAGCAAAAGAAGCCAAAAGCCAATACAAAGTCAAAGGTCATCACGTTAAAAATGCTACACCAAAAGGCCACAAAATCAAAAGAGAAGCACAAGGTCGATAAATACCCCGTAAAGTGAAAATAACCGAACCCCAATGAATATTAAGGTAAAGGAAGGACATCTTTTTAGGTCTCCGAAACCCTCTCATGGGCTTTCTAAACCATTTCTTCCCTTCTCTCTAAAGAAGCGTACTCTAAACTTAAGGAATGGCCTAAGTCGACTAAGGGTCAGACCATCGAATGGTATTACGAATGTGAACACAACTCCAGCACGATGAGTCTGGGTTAGATCATTGAAGAATGATCTGGGAATTAAGTTAATATACTCTTTTGAGCCAAGTACCATGTTGGTCCTTAGGTTATTTGAATACTTCAAAACCACAAAAAAAAATTGAATACTTCAAAACCACTTCAAAACTACAAAAAAAAAAAAAAAAAAAAACTTCAAAACTACAAAAAAATTGAATATTGCAAAACTACAAAAAAAAGAATATGGAAAAACCCCCAAAAATTGGATATTTCTAAAATTGCAATTGCAAAACAAAAATATTTCAATTAGCATTTGTTTGTCACATCAAGTATGTTGCATTTCTTTTATTTCCAGTGAGCATTTGTCTGCTTGCATGTTGCATCTTACTTTGTTATCTCCTTCAATTATTTCCTTTACCTTCATTAACAAAGGCTTTCGCCCCTTGACCCTTCTATCAAGGATAGGATCAAGTAGTCGGTTGCTTAACCGGGCAAGGGGCTAAGCCTAAACAGATGCTTAACCTGTTTGTTAAGTGATGAACATGGCACAAAAGACACAAATTCAGAAGCCAAAATTTCCTTCATATACATCAAAAGTTTTGTGTACAAGGGTGAGTCCATCAGCAGGACTTCAGAACAGTAAAAGAAGATACATGATACAGCCATCAAGGCTGTCTCTCTCCTACACCCTCATCATACTGGCTCTGCGCCTCGTCTGGTCCCTTTGGTGCTCGGCTAGGTGGAGGTGGTGGACCCATGGTACTTGAATCGGCCTGGCCGGAAGATATCGCGATGCTTGCGGTGAAAGCACTCCCATATCCACACTCCTGAGCCCGCTGACGTGCTTGCTGGTACCGTTCCTCCACACTGCGGCGTTCGTGCTCAGCAATGCCTAACTGGACCCGGAGAGAGGACATCTTTGCGTCCATCCGGTGCCTCTCCTGCCGCTCATGTTCTCTCTCCTCGGTAATAAACTCCAGACGTGACCGGAGTCGTGAAAGCTCCTGAGGAAGGTTGCTGGCAGAGAGCCAACTCGGCAACACGGGCCGCTAAACCACGAGCCTGCTCCAAATCAACCTCGCTCTTCTGGAGGGCTTCATGAATCTCAGCAACCTGCAACATAAGACATTATTAATTGAGCGAGCGAAGAATATCATGCAGAATTGAAGAAAGTAAGTTAAGGACTTACCCGGGCAACAGCATCCTCTTCGGCCTGAGCGGCCCGTCGGATGGCCTGAGCCAGTTGGCCTCATAAATCGGTCACGAGGATCTCGTGAGCGGCGCTAGAAAAAGAAGCTCCAGCAAAAGCATAAGGCGGCCTAAGTGTAGACGGCTCGCTGTACCAAGAAAACCAACTGTCAGTGGTTGAACGTCAAAACAATTTAATAAAATAGATATTCATGTCATTTATTCATGCATAGCAGATCAAACAGCTCCTTCTGAACTTGTTCAAGCTGGGCCTCCGCATCCTGTAGGCGGGCCCAGAGGTCAATGATGGTCGCATCACGCGCATCCTGCATACATACATATATTCATTCACAAATTTAAATAAAGATAATAATTAAAATGAAAGACGCATGAGTACATACTTACATCAAGTGGACGGAGGAGCCGCAGCTGATCGGCGTAATGCGTCCAGTACTAGTGGAGGTAAGTTGCGCTACTCTCCGCATTGGACTGTACCAGGACGCCTCGGCGGTGCCAATCTTATATTGCTCTGGGAACTTCGCCCGCCAGTCGGTGAGGGCTTGCTTCCCCCTCATCGAACGCCCGATACCCTCTGGGACTGTCTCATCCACCCGCTCCTGGTGGAGGCCGAGAGTCTGCATTACGAGGCGGAGGCGAAGCGGCTCGATCTCGTTGAGGCAGTGAACCCACACTTGTCGTCCGAACCTCCTCCGACCAACCGTCACCCATAGCTGGCCTGCCTCACCCATGCCCAAGTAAGGGCGCCAGATCACCTGCATACATGTTAGATGAACTCATAATAAATAAATTGCATTTAACAAATGAAATATTGCATTTAATGAATAAAATTAAATAAATAGATAATTAAATTAAAAACACACCAATAGCTCGGGATAGTCAAGGAATTGACGGCGGAGGTCCGTCAACTGGTGGTGCTGGGGAGCCGTGTCCACGATTGGCTGCCAGCGGCGAGCCAATGGGATGGCGTTCGGTCGCACGATCCTCGCCCGACCGAGCGGAAAATAGTAATAGCTCCACACCTGCATACATGCGCATATAAGTTAGAAATCATTATATCATTTCATTCATTTGCATAAATAAACAATAATTGAAATGATCTATACCTGGAGAAATTGTGAAAAGCCACTGATAGTGGTCTCGCGGTCCGGCGTGACTGCGGAAAGATTGGCAAAAAGGTGGACCAGGAGGGCCGCACCCCAAGCGTACTCATGGAGATGGTCTAAGTCATCTAACAAACTTATGAACCTACAGTGAATATGGTCACCCTTCGTGCTGAAGAGCAACCAACCAAAGAAAAAGACTAAAAAGACTCGGAGATGCCTATCTACCTCCTCCTCCTAACTCGGATCACTACAATATACTGCGGAGGATGACCTGGCCAATATATCTATAAAGGCCTCGCGGGTCTCATCTGATCGCCGTCTGGGCTCCTCTAACCCTAGGGCTGCCTCTATATCTACTCTAGGTACTATCCTAGACTCTATACCCAACCCACCAGAAACCTTTACACCCAGGAGACTCTCTGCTAGCCCTAGGTAATCAGGATAGGTGACTCCACTCACTGCTCGGCCCTCCACGTGGAGGCCGATAATCCTCGTCACGTCCTCCAAGCTAGGGACCATATATCCCCAGGACATTAGGAAAGCCCTACTCTCCGCGTGCCATCGCTCACGCAGTGCCTGTAGAAGTACCAGATCGACCCAGAAGGACTCGATATCCAAGATCTCGCGGAACCGCATCCGGCGCAGTTGCGCCTTTTGGAAGTCGGGCAGGCCACGATAGGCACCAATGACCAGATCCCATGATATCCTGGCCCGCATCATCCCCTATAAATAATTCAATGAATTTCATCAGTTAAGGGGCATTAAAAAATTAATTTCTCAAATAAAAATATTCTATTGGAATGGCGTCGGACATGGCGGACGCCCTTTGAAAGGCGTCCACATCTCGTAACGCCGTTCATCTTCATTTTTCTTGCTCCATGAATGGCATCGGGACAGGTCGACGCCCTTTGAACGGCGTCAACTAGTCTCGACGCCATTCAACAGATAGATCTGAGGCCATGAAGACCTCCTTTCCCTTGCTCATTCCTCACCTACCAATCCATCCACAGGAAACTTACCAGGTGAGGGCCACCCTCCGCTTCCTCTTCTTCACCCGCCGCCGCAGGAGGAGCCTCCTCCTCCTCAAAAAATGCCGCCACCGCCGCAAGGTCGGTCGGCGCCACTTCGAGGGGTTCCTCGGCCGCCACCGCCACTGAAAGAGGGGCGGTCCGTTGTCGCTTTGCGATGGACTTGCTCGATTGCCCTCTTTCCATAGCTTAGAGAAGAGAAGAGAGAGGAGACCGTTGGTCGCCGGAGAAGGAGGAGAAAGGAGGAGATAGAAAAGTCAAAGAGAGAATGAGGAGAAAGGGCTCGGACTCGCGCAGGCTATGTTTGAGAAAATTAAAACGCGTCGAGGGACAACAATGTCGTTCATTGCACATAAACTAAGGCGGCAATTCATAATTTTTGAAATTGTCTGAACTGCGTCCACAGATAATGACGTGCTTCATATTAAACCGCCAATTCTGCTCAGAGTCGTACCAGAGGTAATGATTAAACACGTCCTTATTTGACGACACGTTTCAGGAGATTAATTACAGGATTAATGGCAGAATTCTGTGGGAAAATGAAGAGAGAGAATTGAAAAGCGTCTTGCTTACAAGACGCATTTAAGGGGAATTTAATAATACAAAATAGGAGAGAGACTTGAAAGGCGCCTCCATGGACAGACGCGTTTTATGTATAATATGGGGTTTTAAGGAATTAATCTTTTCAATTCTGGAAATTAATTAAGGTTGAAAGGCGTCTTTCTGAGTGGACGCGATTTATATTTAGTAAATCCGAAGCTTGATGTTTTAAGAAAAAAAATCATGGTTTTAGTAAAGGAAAAATTCTGCATAAATCACAGAACATTAAAGGATGATTTCTATGGTATAAAGGATGAATTCTTTATTGGAAATAAAATTGAAATTACATCAAATGCAAGATAAGAAAGAGCTTTCAAGGACGAATTTTTTGAAGCTCCTTTACATATATTTTCGATAGTCCTCTATTGGCTTCATGAGAAGGTTGTACACAACGGGTGAATCCGATGTTCCATAAAGTAGCAATGAGTTTGGTTGCCTCATAATCTTCGTCAGTTTCTAATACACGCTTCTTAATTGGAGAGAGGTTGGAAAATTTTGGGAATTCATGACGTGGCATACTGAGTTGAAGATGGCAGCGATGAGGATTATACATAACGAAATCAGTAGCCTCGATCAGTCGGAGCTCTGTGCCAACACCACGACGCACGCGAACCGTCTTCTTTATGAGAGCAAGTGGTGAAGATTTGAATCCTGTCTTCGGTATTGTCTTCAAATAAGCACGCCAGTCAGCTCGAGTCTTGAGATTGAGCACCCGATTGATCATGTTGTCATTGAACTTCACAACATTGGAGATATAGAAAATAGAACTTTGTTGATATATTTGAGATATCCTTAGAATGGTTGTCTCATTATGGTGGAATTTGAAGTGAAATTCAACCTACAGTGCAAAGAGTAGCATACAACCATAAGGAGACTGACCTGTAGAAGCTGCAGAGAGCCCACTGTAGAGGTAAGCTAGGACCGCCATTGGCTTTCCCTCAAAGATCCCATTGATTGCATTCACTTGATCATCTTCTAGGATATTATCTTGGGAAGGGAATAGTAAAGCTCCAGCTAAGCATGTGGTGAACGCCTTCATCACGGCCTATGTTTCTTCATCCTTGAGATCTTCAATCTTTTTCAAAGTCCATTCAGCTAACTTTGCAAGATTAATTCTCTTCTTCATACAGCCTTGAACTTCCTTTGAACTCTTCATAATCTTTTCTAGCAATTGTTGACCATTGATTTTGTCCCTCATAAGCATTATATCATTCAAAATGGTTCATTATTTCTCATCTTGAGTTTAGGAAGGCCTAATAGAAGTTCAGCTTCTTCAAGAAGGATGGTGGCTTCAAACGTGGTGAATAGAAAAGTATGAGTTTGTGGATGCCACAACTCAATCAAAGCCCCCATAGCCGCCTAATCCATGCTCGTGCTTTTATAATGTTTGGCATGAACGATCAACCCTTGTATATGCCACTTGGATATGTACATTTGCATGGATATATTGATCTTGTTCACGAACTTTTGGATCAAAGAGAGTGAAGAAAATCTTCTTAAACAAGAGAAGAAAGGATATTCCTAGAAAAAAAGAAAATTTTAAAAAATTCTATTGAAGAATATGAAGAACAATGGAGAATAAGGAAGAACATGGAAATAGAATTGAATAGAAGAGGGATTAACTTACTTGTAGGTTAGGATCTCTCCCGCTAAGATGATCTTTGACCTCAGAAATCTTCTCAAGTGTTTTTCTCATCCTCTTCTTTGAAGAATCCATCTCTTTCCTCAACTTTGAGCTTTTTTCTCTTAAAATCTTGATTGTTCTTGAGTTTTGGAGAGAATCCCTTGCTTTGATCCCTAGTTTGTGTATGGATTTGTCTTAATATAAGTTGAGGAAGCTAATGTAGAGAGATTTGCGAGATTGAAGAGTCTTTTCCGGATTGGAGAAGGGATATGCATTGAAAGAATTGGAGTCCGGATTGAACACAGGGAAACCTATTTTTGCAACTTAAAAGGCGTCTTTGATCAACGACGTCATTCAAATGACGTTGTCTCGACACGACGCATTTCATGATTTTCCTGTTATTTGCCCGAAATTCCATGTTTATCCATGTTTGACGCTTAATTGAATATTTGCTTGAAATTACTGATAATTTTTGAGTGCAGGAAGTTTAAAAAGATCCTACTGTGGAAGTTCATGAGTCCCGACCGTGATTAAAAAGATGGTTATCTCTATCCCTTGTATTCTTTTATGTAATTGATTTACATTATTAGTATTATTATATGCTAAATATTTATTAGATTATATCAAGGACCTTATAGTTTTGATGAAACTGGAATTTGAGTTCCCCTTCAACAAAAACTGTGATAATTCCAGAGGATTCTTAACCGCATGGGTAGGCCGTTGGATTGTTAATTGATGGGGATGATGATTCCACTTTTGTGAAACGGTGTGTAGACAAACGAGCTTCAGCTTAGCACTGGATTGCATGATTGGTATCTTGACTCATCAATGACAATTTAACAATATTATTCTTGATTATTTTATATTTTATTTGATTTTATATTTTTCTTTTAACCCAATATACATCATATAAGACTTTGAAATAATTATGATAAGAATTAATTATTTATTAAGTTTCAGACCATTGATCATATAAACCCAACGTGATATGAAATATTCTATTCATAATTAAGTATCTTAATTATCTTTGAGGATTTTCTTGAAGATATCTTTAGAATTCAATCATTTCTTGGATTCTTTATCTCAAAATTTTCTTGTTTCCTTTTAAGATCCATGATGGCTGCAGCACGTCCACATTAATTGGCAACCGCTACCCATGATAAAACCTGCAGGGTCTGTGACCTAGGGTACTTCCCAATTGAGGAAGTTGATCGACCTTATTTTGTTTCCTTGTCTATCTCATCCAGACATGATTGATTTCATTAATCTCTTTGGTCCCATTTGGTATCGGGATAGAACGGGGATAGGGATGGATTATACCCATTTTGCGTTTGGTATGCCAAAAATATGTGAGAATAAGAGGGGTTAAGAAGAATAGGGTTATCCCCAATAATGAGGTTAAGATTGGGGATAACTCATTCCACGTTTTAGGTGGAATGAGTTAATCTCATTTTTTCATCCCCGTTTTTCTCTCCTCTGCCCCTCTGCCCGTACCCCGACGCCCCTCCGACGAGCAGCACGGCCGATCCCGACATCCTGCCTCCTTTCGGCTTCCCGGCGACTCCGGCTTCCTGGCGGCTCCGGCTTCCCGGCTTCCTCTGCACGGCCGATCCCGGCGACTCCGGCTTCCCGGCGGCTACTCCGGCACCCGGTGGCTCCGGCTTCCCGGCGACTCCGGCTTCCCGGCTTCCTCTGCACGGCCGATCCCGGCGACTCCGGCTTCCCGGCGGCGACTCCGGCACCCGGTGGCATCCCCATTTCTCTCGACCCCGACGATCTTTTTCCTCTCCTCTGCCTGTACCCCCGACGCCCCTCTACCCTTCCCTTCTAAACCCTAGCAACTCCGACGAACAGTGAGTCGACGGCGGCGACTCCGGCATTCTGCCTCCTTCCCGGCGGCATCTCCTTCCCGCGGAGACTTCGGCATCCCGTCTCCTTCCCGGTGGCATCCCGCCTCCTTCCCGACGGTGAGTGTTTCTCGGCGGCGACCCCGGCATCACGTCTCCTGGCCCGCGGCATCTCGCCTCCTTTCCGGCAGTATCTCCTTCCCGGTGGCATCCCGCCTCCTTCCCCGCAGCATCTCGCCTCCTTTCCGGTGGCATCTCCTTCCCGGCCGCATCTCGCCTCCTTCCCGGCGGCAAGGTCTTCTCTTCCCCTCTGTTTGTTGGTTCTCTGCGTCTCGTGGCAAGGTGTTTCCTTTCCTTTCCTCTGTTGGTTGCTCCTTTGCTCCTGTGCATCACGTGTTCTTCGGATTTTTCCTTCCATGTTCCTGCAAACAATATATATGGCTATCATTTTTTCTTTCCCTGTTTTTGAACATGATGCTCCTATTTTATTTTCCCCTGCTATAGGCGATCGGTTGTGGTTGTGCAGCAATTATATGGTGCTTTCCTCGTTTTCTCCTTTCTTCTTCCTGAACATGATGCCCGTATTATTTTTTTATGTTGGGAATTTGTTGCTCCTTCTCTGTTGAAATTTGCTGCATTTTCTGTTTGTAATGTGCTCGTTTTTCTCTGTTGTGAATGAGCTGGTCCTTCTCTGTTATGAAGGTGCTGCTCGTTTCTGTTGGCACTGTGCTGTTGAAAGCATGTGATTACTCATTCCCTCATGTTTCCACATAGCATATGGCGCTATTGCTCCTTCCCTCTGTCGCTTGTGGTTCCACATAGCATTCCACATACTCATTCCCTCTGTCGCTTGTGGTTCCTCCTCACTTGTATGTTTTTTATGTTTCCTCATTGCACGCGTCTGATTGCTCCATTGATATACACACATATACGTTTTCTTATGATTTTACATTGATCTCATTATTTTATCTTTCTTTGTGTTCAATAATCCTCTCTGGTAAAGAATGAGTCAGTCTAAGGATGGTAAAAGTAGAGTGGCTAATTGGAGTATCGAAGGTGATCGTACCTTGGTAGATCTTCTTGTAGAGCACAGGGTTAACAACGATGGATTTGCCAATGGCAATTTTACGAAAGAGGCTTGGAAGTCCACTGTTGTTAAATTCAATTCCATTTCTAAACTGGGCTATTCACTCTATCATTTGAAGAATCGTTTCAAAAACCTGAAGAAATTGTATTCCCTATATCTTAATCTTAAGAATAGGACGTCAGGTTGGGGTTGGGATGATGAAAAACATGTGCCTGTCCCAGGCGACCGAGAGACTTGGGAGGATCTGATAGCGGTATGTGAGTGGGTGTTGTATGACGAGTTTTTCATTTCATTACTTTCAGTCATTCATCACTAATAACATGAGCAAATGTTACATTTTTTTCAGTGCAATAAAGAATATAAACAAATACAAGGAAAGCCTTTCTACTTCATGGAACAAATGCACCTGATTTGTTCCACTTCTTTGGCTAGGGGAGATAATGCTGCACCTAATTCGGGTACCTCATACCTAGATATACGAAGTGAAACTGGAGATGATGATGAAGTGACGGATGTGGACCTAGGCTTAGACTTCAATTTAAATTGCTTCAATTTAGAGGGTGAGACATCCGAATATAATGTCCAGTATGAAGAAATGCCAACTCCCACACCTAACATGAATGAGGAGGCTACTCCTCCACAGAGAAACACTTCCACTTCCACTAATGCTAATAGAAAGAGGAAGCGGGCTACTGATCTTGGTAATGAGCAGATGGATAGGCTAGTCAAGTTGGGTGAGGAAAGACTCAAATTGACAAGGGGGATTGTGGAGCATCAAAAAATGTCAGCTCCGTCCGTTGCAACAGCTCTTCAGGAGTTGATGAAAGTCACTGGAATTCCGCAAGAATCTTTTTATAAAGCTGTTGATTTGCTGAAGCCTGTCGATGATCATTCTATCTTTTTATCGCTACCAGATGAATTGAGGCTTGGGTGGATAATGACCCGCCTAGGCTACTATTGATATCCTTTAATTTGTTTTTTTAAATGTGATTTCTGTTGTTATTTTTATGTGCAAAACATGATCATTTCATACTTGTATAACATAGGATCTTATCTTTTGACAACATGGAATTCGCTGCTATGAACCCTCCTACCTTTGACATTCTTACATTTATGATGGAAGAGGAAGAGTATTGGGAACAAGTTGAACACATGGTCATGCTTCATTTGTTATCGTCGTCATTTCACACTCATGGTCCTAGTAGGCCAATGCATACTGATATAGGTCGAGGGAATAGGTGGGTAAATGAGTTGATGGCAGGCCATGTGGGAAGGTCATATTCCAGTTTTCGGGTGCACCCATGGTTGTTTTTAAGACTGAGAGATAATCTCATGGAGCGGGGTGCCCTACAAGACACGAAGAACATGTCTGCTACTGAACAATTAGCCATATTTTTGCTTGACGTTGGCCATGGTATTGGGAATAGGTTGCTTCGTGAATGGTTTCAGCACTCAGGGGAGACCATAAGTCGTCATTTTAACAATGTGCTCATGGCAATATTGTCAATACGTCGTGACTACATCAAGGGCCCTACTTCCGATGAACCAGTGCACCCAAAGATTCGTCGTGATCCAAAGTATTATCTTTTTTTCAAGGTAATACTATTTACCGTACACACCTAACATTCTTATCTATGTATCTTTGTGTCGTCATGTGTTTGATTAACTTTATTTCCTATGCCAATAGAATGTTGTAGGTGCAATTGATGGCACACATGTTTCTGCAAAGGTCCCACATATTGACCAGCCTCGATTTCGAAATAGAAAGGGTGAAACCTCTCAGAATGTCATGGGTTGTGTGAATTTTGATCCAATGTTCACATACATTGTTGTTGGCTGGGAGGGTTCTGCTGCAGATATGAAGGTCTTGAGGTGGGCAATGGAGAGTGGAGGTTTTACTGTCCCTGAAGGTAAATACTATTCAATACAGTAATTAAAGTACTCAATTTTGATGCTAAACAATAGCTACAACTTGTATCGTAGGGAAATATTACTTGGTCGATGCTGGGTATGCAAACACCCCTCACTTCTTAGCGCCGTACCGCGGCACTCGATACCATTTGTCTGAGTATAATTCTTCAAGAAGGAATCGGCTAACATATAGAAGTAAGAAGGATCTGTTCAATCATAGGCATGCTCAGCTACGTAATGTTGTTGAGCGTGCCTTTGGGGTATTGAAAGCCCGATTCACAATTTTAGTAAAACGACGAAATTATCCCATTAAGACTTAGGCAAAGATTGCAATGGCTTCTTGTGTCTTACACAACTTCATTAGGCAGGAACAAGGCCTTGATTTAATTTTCCAACAAGGAGAATGTGATTTGATGATGGAGGGAGACAATGAAGTAAACGAAGAGGATAATGTTAATGGCACAGAGGCTGCTAGAGGGGAGAGATTCAGAAACCAAATGGCCACTCGTCTTTGGGCACAGCACACTAGGCGAGGGTACAAATTGCTATACATATCTTGTTTTACATTGGTTATTATTGTATTCATTTTCAAATGTGGTATATGACTGCACACCCATTGTCAATTGCAGGCACGGGGAAGAGGAAGGAGGGAATGATCAATGACATTTCATATGTTGTATTTTCGATATGTTTACATTTTATTTTCGATGCGTGGATTTTTTTTTCTTTTGCAATACATGGACATTTCATATGTTGTAATGCTACATTTATGTCATCTTTGTTCTACCCCCTGCGAGTGCCATAAGTTGAACCTTAATATTTCCTTGACATTGACATAGATATATGGTGGAAGCAAATGGTTTCAGTTTGGGTTGAACTGATAGCTGCCTTATACATATGTGGAAGCAAATGGTTTCTTTTTGGGTTGAACTGATAGCTACCTTATACATATGTGGAAGCAAATTGTTTCATTTTGGGTTGAACTTATGGTTTGAACTTATGGCTACCTTATACACGGATAGAAGCAAATGGTTTCATTTTGGGTAGACAATCATGACTGTTATGTCCTACTTGGTGTTTCTTGTAAATATAAACATGTGCATGTCTTTTATGTCCTACTTGGTCTTTCTTGTTCTTGTTCTTGCAGATTTCTTCTTATATGCACAGGTTTATATGCTTCAGTTGTTCTTTCTTTTGGTTAAGTTGTTTTTTCAGTGGGCTGTAAATATAAACATGTGCATGTGTTTATATGCCCCAGTCTATTTTATTTTTATTTTCTGTGGATTGGGCTGTAAATATAAACCGATGCACAGGTTTATATGCCTCACTTGTTCTTTCTTTTGGTTAACTTGTTTTTTTCAATGTTCTTGTAGATTTCTTCTTACATGCACAGGTTTATATGCCTCACTTGTTCTTTCTTTTGGTTAAGTTGTTTTTCAATGGGCTGTAAATATAAACATGTGCATGTGTTTATATGCCCCAGTTTTTTTTATTTTTATTTTTATGTGGATTGGGCTGTAAATATAAACCGATGCACAGGTTTATATGCCTCACTTGTTCTTTCTTTTGGTTAACTTGTTTTTTTCAATGTTCTTGCAGATTTCTTCTTATATGCACAGATTTATATGCCTCACATGTTCTTTTTTTTGGTTAAGTTGTTTTTCAATGGGCTGTAAATATAAACATGTGCATGTGTTTATATGCCCCAGTTTTTTTTAATTTTTTTTTCTGTGGATTGGGCTGTAAATATAAACCGATGCACAGGTTTATATGCCTCACTTGTTCTTTCTTTTGGTTAACTTGTTTTTTTCAATGGGCTGTAAATATAAACAGGTGCATATTAAGGGGCAGTGATGATGGGAAGGACAATTCAATTGATGCAAAATGCATGTGAAGGTCTCACAACAACCCTGCTCATTCAATTCAGGGTGAGTCAGATGGTTGGTTTGTGATGGCAACATATGCATTGCAGGTGATTTAAAAAAAAAAAGGAGAATTGACCATATGAGCCTCCATTGGGAGTCTCTCACATAATGTGCTGGTTTCTACCTCCCATAGGTATGCATTGTGATGACAGCCTATGCATTGCATAGGTCTATATGTCCGACTTCTTTGTGTTATTTTTGATGGAATTGTAATGTGATGATGGGTAATGATGATGGTAAGAACAGTTCAATTGATGCAAAATGCATATGAAGGTCTCACAACAACCCTGCTCATTCAATTCAGGGTGAGTCAGATGGTTGGTTTGTGATGGCAACATATACATTGCAGGTGATTTTAAAAAAAAAAAGGAGAATTGACCATATGAGCCTCCATTGGGAGTAATGATGGGAATAACAATTCAATTGAGGCAAAATGCATATTAAGGTCTTACGGCAACTCTTGAGTCGATTGGCTGGTTTGTGATGGCAACATATGCATTGCATGTGATGTTTTTTTTTAAAAAAGAGAACTGACCATCTGAGCCTCCATTGGGAGTCTTCCACATATTGTGTTGGTTTCTATCTCCGATAGGTATGCATTGTGATGGCAGCCTATGTCTATATGTCCGATTGTTTGTTTTGATTTTTTTTTTTGAATTCTAATGTGATAATGGGCAGTGATGATGGGAAGGATAGTTCAATTGAGGCACAATGCATATGAAGGTCTCACGGCAACCCTTGAGTCGATTGAGTTGGTTTCTATCTCCGATAGGTATGCATTGGAACAATACTTGCTGCACAGCCGTGCTGTATATTCCACATACCTTCCGAGAAGGGTAAAAAAATCCACTATTTCAACAATTTGAACAACAAAGAAGAATCACGAGTCCTCTGCTAGAGCATTTAGCAGACTAGCTCATTCAATCACCTTGTCAGTATGAAGGAAGGCACCTTATTTGCAGTTCTACTTCTGTCAGTATGAGCCCAGATCAGTCTTAAAAAAATGAAAAATGTTTTTTACAACATATAATAAAGATGTTTTAATTTAGAAGGACACTACTTCAAAATTGCCACCTGCTACAATCCCTTTTCTTAAAAAAATAAAAAATGTTGAACTGGTCAGAATTGGGCCCATTGGCCTAGGATTGGGTGAGTCTTTTGGCTATTCCAGCTTGGTTCCTACTAAAAAGGTGTGGGGTTGGGGTGTTCAGCTTGGTTCCTGGTTGGGGTGTGGGGTTGAATTTGTCTGACCATTAAGCTTGGTCCCTGGTTATCCTTTGAGATGAGCATCACCTTCTTGAAGACCTTCAATTCAAATCTTCATTACGATCTCCCAAGACTTATAACAGAAGGATGGCCAAGTTATGGTGGCCCAAAGCCAAGTTATGTTACCTCCCTTTGGCCAATGCACATGAGCCCTCTGCTTAATAACAGCAGCTTGCTGTTTGCCTTCAATTGCTATTGGAGTACAGTGAAAATAAGAAACTTGTCTATTATTTTGGATAGATCAAAAGTTGTAAATATCTCTAGAATATGTTAAAAAAAAAATTCTATAATAACTGTCCATATCTAACAATTATGCTATCATATTTACAACTCATCATTTGAAGTTTTTGTTTCATGGATGAGTGGAGAAATAAAGATGAAATGCATTGTGAATTTCTTCTGCTTTAGTACGTAGGGTCTATTCATTTAGATAGATTGTTTAATCCATGTTTGTGTTATTACTTAAAAGTATATGTAATAGATTATTTTAATGATTTAGTCATGTCTACTTCTTTTACATTTAGTAATGCCTATATACTTTCAGTTATGCCTATTTAGACCTACATATGAGTTATACCTTACAAATTAAAGTTACAGAGTACTTACTATAAGTTATCAATTGAAGTTAAAATGGTCGGATGTTCCATTATTATTGATCAACGGAGTTGAATGTAAATTTCTTATCCAAACCATCCGAAATCAGCTATTCAGACAGTGCTTAATAAGAAAGAGTCGGATACTATAATATCTGTTCTGCATTCGCTGCATTGACAGCCTTACTTCTAGTAGGAGCATCTAACATTATTTTATGCAAGTCCTATGCCTACATGTGAACCAGTGGTACTGTAGTCAGCTGAAGCTTAGCAGCCTCAGCAAAGTTTCTTATCTAGATTCAGTTATATGCTAGTTGTCTCCAGTTTTGCTTTGGAGGACAGGCCAGCCTTCGGCTTATGGTCCCCGGAACACGGAACTGTCGGGGCCGGCCGGAGAAGTGTTTATCGGACATGAAAGCCGGCGAGTAGGGTATAGGAGGCATGGAGGGGCCAGGCTCTGCACCCCCCGACCTGGTCACTCACTGTGGCCTACATGTTGTGTGTGTGCAGGAAACAGCTGCATGATGATGTTAATTGTGAAGATGACATAACAAGGAAAGATGCATGTTCACATGCTTCAATGAGCCAAATAAAGAGGAAGCTTTGTGTGCCATGTGGGTCATCCCATGCTTTAGAAAGAGAGGTTTTACTTTCACTTTTATCTTCTTCTTCTTCTTCTTCATTTCCTACCAAGAAGCCTCTGAAAGAGGGCAGAGCAATTTTCCTAAAGAGCCAAGTTTTCCTGACCTCATCTCACACTGGCTGCATGCATCCCCAAGGTGTGATTTTCCAAGTTGCTGCTAAAGTATTACTACAGTTTTCCTAATGCTTGTCCTTTAACTAACCTTCTCATCTAATCAGTGGCTAGAGTGGGGGTGGCATCACTGCCTCTCATATTTTATGTACAAGTTGGTACAAATATTTGTCTTTTGGAAGAAACACTACTCCACAGCTTATTTTTCCAAACATGAGATTGCCTACGAAGGCCCCTCCCCAACCCTGAGAATTCAATACTACCCCTGTCCTTACCCTGCTTCTTATCTAAGCAAGGTATCATTAATTCATAATTTAATAAAGTGCTGTATGGTAATGAAGTGGTTGTGTATGGTAAGATTAATGAAATGTAAGCTTCCGGCCTCGAACAGCATCACAGGTCAAGTCCAACCAGCTCATCTATCGCTGGCCTCGATTTAGCTCTGGCGGTGCAGGCTTAGGTCATGTTTGGTGTAACTTTATTGGGAAGAAATTTTAAACTTTTGCAAGTTTCAGTCTGGCTATTTTGAGTGAGAGCACCAACTCTAAGCCATTCATAGTCTCTTGATTTTTTGACTTTGAACTGGAAACTAGAGATCGGAGCTTCTAAGGTAGGATGAAGATAAAATCTAAAGGTATGTTTGGCCTGTGTTACTACATTTTTCATCAAAAACAACTTTCAACTAAAAGTTCTATCAAATACGTCCTAAATTTTACTGACTCATGTGGGGGATTCCCTTCCCCCCAGTGAGGTACTCTATTTTTTTTTTTCCCCACCCTGTTGACACCTCAAGTACGTGCCTGTTTTGTGGTCTGCTGACAGGTGAATTCCATGGAAGGTACAGGATAATGTTCTGTAGGTTGAGGAGAAAACAAGGAATGAAATTAACAGTTACATGGTCTTGTTCTGCAATCTATAACTGTCAGATGGAAAAAATTCTATGACAATGGCAAAGTTAGACCGCCATGCCGTGTCTCCATCCATCCACAGGCTCACACGCCTTCGCAGGCGCCACCGCTACGTAAAAGATTCGTAGCCGCCGGCCACCACCACCACGTTCGGACATGACTGCCTATGTTTAGCGTAACTTTTAGTCGTGTTCTATGTTAACTTAAAACACAGGCCGTGTTCAATATTTAAAGGGGAAGATTAATGTAAGCAAGACAAAATTTGGTAACATATGCATTGCCCGTGATTTTTTTTTTAAAAAAAAAGAACTGACCATCTGAGCCTCTATTGGGAGTCTCCCACATATTGTGTTGGCTTCTACCTCCCATAGGTATGCATTGTGATGGAAGCCTATGTATGTATGTCTGATTGTTTGTTTTGTTTTTTTTTTTGAATTCTAATGTGATAATGGGCAGTGATGATGGGAAGGACAGTTCAATTGAGGCACAATGCATATGAAGGTCTCACGGCAACCCTTGAGTCGATTGAGTGGTTTGTGATGGCAACATACGCATTGCCCGTGATTTTTTTTTTTAAAAAAAAGAACTGACCATCTGAGCCTCTATTGGGAGTCTCCCACATATTGTGTTGGCTTCTACCTCCCATAGGTATGCATTGTGATGGAAGCCTATGTATGTATGTCCGATTGTTTGTTTTTTTTTTTTTTTTGAATTCTAATGTGATAATGGGCAGTGATGATGGGAAGGACAGTTCAATTGAGGCACAATGCATATGAAGGTCTCACGGCAACCCTTGAGTCGATTGAGTGGTTTGTGATGGCAACATACGCATTGCCCGTGATTTTGTTTTTTAAAAAAAAGAACTGACCATCTGAGCCTCTATTGGGAGTCTCCCACATATTGTGTTGGCTTCTACCTCCCATAGGTATGCATTGTGATGGAAGCCTATGTATGTATGTCCGATTGTTTGTTTTGTTTTTTTTTTTGAATTCTAATGTGATAATGGGCAGTGATGATGGGAAGGACAGTTCAATTGAGGCACAATGCATGTGAAGGTCTCACGGCAACCCTTGAGTCGATTGAGTGGTTTGTGATGGCAACATACGCATTGCCCGTGATTTTTTTTTTAAAAAAAAAGAACTGACCATCTGAGCCTCTATTGGGAGTCTCCCACATATTGTGTTGGCTTCTACCTCCCATAGGTATGCATTGTGATGGAAGCCTATGTATGTATGTCCGATTGTTTGTTTTGTTTTTTTTTTTGAATTCTAATGTGATAATGGGCAGTGATGATGGGATGGACAGTTCAATTGAGGCACAATGCATATGAAGGTCTCACGGCAACCCTTGAGTCGATTGAGTGGTTTGTGATGGCAACATACGCATTGCCCGTGATTTTTTTTTAAAAAAAAAAAAACTGACCATCTGAGCCTCTATTGGGAGTCTCCCACATATTGTGTTGGCTTCTACCTCCCATAGGTATGCATTGTGATGGAAGCCTATGTATGTATGTCCGATTGTTTGTTTTGTTTTTTTTTTTGAATTCTAATGTGATAATGGGCAGTGATGATGGGAAGGACAGTTCAATTGAGGTAAAATGCATCTGAGCCTGAGCCTCAGTTCAGTGTGCTAGTTTCTAACTCCCATAGGTAAGCATTGTAATGCAACATATGTATTGCATACGTTTATATGTCCGACTAGTTTGTTTTGTTTTTTTGTATATTAATGTTTCTAATAAGAATAGGCAGTGATGATGGAAAGGATAAATCAATTGATGCAAAATGGGAAGGTTTTACAAAGGTCTCAAAAGGTAAGTATTATTTTAAATAATATCATATATCTTTTGCTTGTTATTGAACATTTATATTCCCTTTTCAGTATGGTGATAATTCTCCATTCATTTGGTGGTGTCTATGTGAGCGGAAATAACGGTGGTCATACAAACTTTGCAGCTGAACAAATGAAGGCATTTTGAAGACGTTTCTACATATTCTTATTTCATGAATGTAAATTTGAAACATGTTTATTTCTTATGAATGTCATGTACTAAAAAGAGACCTATGTACGTTTGATTTTTAAATATTAATGTAAAAGAAATTTTCATATCCCATTACATGTAGATGTGTTCCATTTATTGTTTAAATTGTCTTTAAAATCAATGTGAGGAGACCACGCCGAATATGGTAAATTTATAAATTAATATGTGTGAAAAAATGAGTCACGTCAAATATGTTTTGTTTATGTGTCAATTAATACAAATATACAAATAAGGGGTCAAGCCAAATAAAATATAAAGTTGTATAATAAATTTTATAATATGTAATATACATAGATAAAATTTAATGTTATTAGTTGTATCTCAATTAGTTTCATAAATTTGTGTAATGGGAAATAGACAAATTTTAGATGTTTTAATTAATGACATGGAATAATATCTCACCAAATGTATGAAGTGTTCGATTTTTTATTGAATATATGTGCGTTTAAAATTAATATGAAAGAAACAAGCTAAATATGATACATTTGATAATTTTACAAATATGTTCTATTTGTAGAAATTTTTTTATGAAAAATTAATATAAATATATAAATAACGCCATTTATTGTTTAAATTATCTTTAAAATCAATGTGAGGGGACCACGCCGAATATGGTAAATTTATAAATTAATATGTGTGAAAAAATGAGTCACGTCAAATATGTTTTGTTTATGTGTCAATTAATACAAATATACAAATAAGGGGTCAAGCCAAATAAAATATAAAGTTGTATAATAAATTTTATAATATGTAATATACATAGATAAAATTTAATGTTATTAGTTGTATCTCAATTAGTTTCATAAGTTTGTGTAATGGGAAATAGACAAATTTTAGATGTTTTAATTAATGACATGGAATAATATCTCACCAAATGTATGAAGTGTTCGATTTTTTATTGAATATATGTGCGTTTAAAATTAATATGAAAGAAACAAGCTAAATATGATACATTTGATAATTTTACAAATATATTCTATTTGTAGAAAATTTTTTATGAAAAATTAATATAAATATACAAATAACGGTACATGTCGCCTATGTCTATATTTGTACAACAAATTTTTAAAACTAATAAAATTACATAAACAATGTAGTATTCTAAAATTTTTAAACTAATAAAATTACATAAAGTAATAAGCAATTGAAGTACCTCAAATTTTTCTAAGTCCCATTATGACATGCCAAACGGAGAATAAGTTTGCCCTTGTATTCTTGGAATAAGGAGGGCATTACTGTCTTTTTTAGTCACTTATTCCCGCTACTATCCTCATACGTACCAAACGAAGAATAAACTTACTTTTTGCTCTTAATCCAGTTTATACCAAACGCACGCAAGATTAAGAATAGGGATAATTTGTTCTAGGATGACTTAAGCTTATTCTGTTGGAATGTTATCCCGATACCAAACGGGACCTTATCTTCATTGATCATTTTTAGAAAGATTCTTATCATATGATGTTGAGAGCGTGTCTCATCACACCTTGGCATCACATTTTCAGTCAATTCCAATTCATTTTACTCTCTTGCAAAGTCAATGCCAAGGTGGGGCAACTGTTGACACGCTAATTTTGACATCATATTGAGTAAATTTCATATCATATAATGATGTCCCAAAATAGTCTGATTTGTAATTAATAATTATTTTTTTTAATTTTCTAGATTAATTGTCTGAATGACGTCGTCCTGTCACGACGCTATTTAGTTTATTAGACAAATTGATTTTAACTCAGATTTTTAATCGGAATATGAAATTTTGCTAAAACAACGTCGCCCTTGGTGGACGCAATTTAGGTTTTTTAATTCATTTCGATTTCTAATTTGATTTTTAATTAATTTCATAATTAACTGAAGCACGTCGCCTATGCCCGACGCCTTTTAGGTTTCCTATTTCTTTCGGTTTCCTTCTCCGCATTATCATTAGCTTTAATTTAGCTAAAAGACGTCTCCCTCAGGCGATACGATTTAGTTAATTACAGATAATAATGATTTGGCCGAGATTATCTTGTTTCCCTGGTCGAATTGGCTTCAAACTCTTTTAAATTAATCCATAAGTGGTCGCGGAGGCAAGTGAGAGGCGTCTAACACTAATTATATATAAACCCAAGTCCTTGATCATTAGAAGAGGTTGGCCATTGAAAAGAGTTCGAAAATGTTAAGAAAATATTCATAAAAAGGTTCGAAGAAGCTTAAGCATTGAATGATCGGAGCGCTGCATGACGGTTTCCAAGAACACTTAAACGTGGTCAACTCTTCATCCTTCAAGATCAAACAAAACCCGAGGCTTCAATGGGCCATCTAATCTTCCTTCTTCTTTAGTGTTCTTGCATGCTTTTATCTTAGTTTCATCATCATATTCATACAATCATATTTACCACTTCATGTTCTTCACACACTCACTCATATACTCATGTTTCCAATCACATACATGCTATAGGGATTTAAACAAACATCAAACAAGTGAGTTTCTTATTTTGATTGCATGATTAATATTTTTGTTAGAATATATGCTATTCTTATTTAGTTCTAATTAGCTTTTCTCCTTCTTTTCTTCATTTTCTTGCAAGGTACAAAGGAGCATCAGAGGATCAAAGAGAAGATCATCAAGAAGAAATTCCGGAACAAAAAAGACAATCCCTAATTCAAAGTAAGAACAAAGTTAGAAGGGCTTTCTTTCTTCGGCCGGCTGAATAGAGAAAATCAAGAACATCCATATCTCCCATGTCTCAAGCAGGTAAGCGATCAAACATTTCTTTTTGAAACTTTTTACTTAAAAGTTTCTGGCGATCACATGTTAGTTTTAATTATTTTTATTGTCATTAAACAATACTTGATTCATGATAATCACACATAATTTGAGCACTTACACATACTCACCTTAGTGTCTTCACACAAGTGACTATTAGATCCATGACTATTAGATCAATCACTCTTATCACATGAGCAAGTAAAGTGTGTACTAGTCTGTTTCGATATTTGATGTCCCTCTCAAATATCTTATGATTATGAACATTTAGAGCTTATGTTTATAAAAGATTGATCTCGTTAACGTAATCTCATCACGATCCAATCTTTATTACATAAAGCTTATGGACTTTATAATGTCAAACACTCAATCACGTATAATTTAATAAATAACGTAATGAACGAATAAATGCCATTTATAGTAAATAAGAAGTACAAGAGATAGACTAATCATATCATATATGATTGACTTGTAGGGCACTTGTTTCTATCAGAAACGAGTTCTTATAAAGAGCATCTAATCCTGTGCCATACTAGTGTGGCAATATGGCCTAGGTATCTAGGCAGGATACGTTTCCCCTCTCTGTCACCCATTACTAAGGCTATGCAAATCACCTGCTTTGGGCCCAGTTCACGTATGGGCACCCACTATGGGACATATATTCCTTCTCCTCTCTTCTTTGTCAAAAGGTAATATAAATATTCAGTCACATTCTCTAAGAAAAAAGATATACTCATATGCACACACACATACACAAACCATCTTTAACCACTTGAGGACACCTTTGACCCATCGCCCAAATCCTTACTTAGGCATTAGAAAGTTTCCACTTGCAATGAGTTGGGGAACCCCTGATGCACTGCATTGTTTTCTTGTTGGGCTACCATAGGCGAAGAGGATCTTCACCATCCATCAGCAGGCAACCAGGTGTGTTGCAATTGTCAAATTGCTATGCTTTCCTAACCTTTACAAAACTCATGTTTTACTAACAAGTCTTCATTTACTTCATTCTAAAAGAACTAGTTGTCCCAACATGAATCGCTTGCAACATTGGTCACATGTGCCAAGACGTACATAAATCATAACTTAGCTTGATCTTACATTAAGAGATGGAGACAGTTGAGATGTGTCATAATGTGCCTCAAGGGAGTAGGTGTTCTCATCTTAATTTTTCTTAATTTATATATCTATTTCTAAATCCTTTTATCACCTATCACTAGGGACTCTTTCTATATTTGGATTTAAATATTGTTTAGGCTCAAGTTCATGCATATCAACTATGCATAAGGTTGCCTTTCAACAGTGTTCATATCTAAAGTTTTTGTTTCTTCTCTTATCAGCTGTGAGGGCGTAAGTCATTGAAAATGCAGATAATATTTTCATATTTTATTTTATTTTATTTGTTATAATATATTTTTTAATTTACAGAATCATAATTGAATTTTGGATAAACTCATCCAAATCTCAATCTAGAGAGTTGTCTGCAATGTAAATCGATTCCACATCAATTTATGAAGTAGTCATTTATAAAAAGTTTTAGTCATTTATAAAAAGTTTTAAGTGGAATTTATGATAAACTTATTTTAAATTACCGGTAAGAGGGGAGGGTATAAACAAGGGGATTTTTGCAAGAATCCACTAAAAGATTTATATTTGTAGCTAACCCCTGCATAATTCATATATGTATATAATTCCTTTAACCATGGTGATATTTGCATATACGTACCCCTTATTATATTGTTTGTGTTGAATTTCATCCGAGTTAAAGCAATTTTATTTTACATAAAATAGGAATCATTTTTTTGATGCTACACATATACGACAAGTTTGTGGATGCATGTTTATGCGATTTTTCTGGTAAGGTGTTTGTATTTTAAATGAAGATATTATTAATATTTTCATTTAATAACTTTTCATATTCTTTATAGAATAATAATATTTTTAATTTGAGTAAAATTTAAAATAAACCCACACAGTTAAAGAAGTGTATGCAAATAACATCATAGTTAAGAAAATTAGAGAATTATATGCAAATATAAATCTATATGCAAAAACCCCTAAACCAAACCCCTCCTTGGTTGTGCCTTGCAACCATACACATTTATCGGGATCGGGAACCGGTGGGGGGCGGGGCGGCCGTGCTTCTCAAGATTGACAACAGTAGAAGGCTGAACGAACATCTTCATCTTTGCTGGCTCCGGCGGGGGGAAAAGGAGAAAGAGAAAACTCCGTGTCGTGTGGTCGTCGCCATGGATATGATCGCCGCCGAGGAGGCTCTCCGCATCGTTCTGAACGCAGCGCAGCGGCTGGAACCCGTCATCGTGCCCATCCACGAAGCACTGGGCTTGGTGCTGGCGGAGGACGTGTGCGCACGTGACCCCCTCCCTCCTTATCCAGCCTCTGTCAAGGTGCGCCTTGTCTCCCTCCGACAGGAGATCTAGGAGCTACTGCGAGTCGCCACTTCTGAATGGCACCTTCTCCGGTTTCTTTTAGTTTATCCCAAAGCGTATCCACTGTATATATATGTGTGTGTAGAAGTTTATTATAAATTCGTCTTCTACAGTAAGTAATCTTACAGTAGTAAATTTATTCAAATTTATAATAGACTTGCTTTGTCGGACATAAATTAGACTGTGTTTCCTTTACCTCCCTTTCACGTTGGAAAGCTAAACGTTCTCGGTACTTGCTTGTGACATATTGTCCAATTAATTAAGGCTTAGGTAAGTTTTGCGCGTCTAGAAAGTAACAGAAAGATGCATAGATAGGGATGGATGACTTCAACTCCATGTCCTATTTCTGTTCGCACTAGCTTTCCGTTCGACACACCTTCAATGGTCACTCTTCCACCTCCCCCTCAATTAACAGTAGTAGTGGCATTAACATCCTTAAAAAGGAAATTAAAGCCAACATTCACATTATGTGATGATACGTTGAGAGTAAGGAAGGCAGGATCATGGATTTTGGGCATCCCTCTCAATTTGAGAGGGAGTGTAGAAAGTGAAAGAGAAAGGAAAAGAACCTTTGCATTTGGGGGAGGCGGTGGAAGGTGTGGGCCTCACCAGGTTGGACGTCAATCTCTAACTGTGATCTTACAAACCACAAAACCCGGGTGTTGAGTTTGAAGGGCCCAAGATCATAAGCACTGGCCACAACTGAAATTAACCGATGTAAGACTATTATATAGCCGTTCCAACACTCCCCCTCACGGCCAAGATGGACCGTGGAAATTAGATAAGAGGAGGCGGCGCAAATTAGAAGATAAATTTGAGAAGATAAAGTTGGGCCAAACCCTTGCTCTGATACCATCTTACAAACCACAAAACCCGGGTGTTAAGTTTGAAGGGCCCAAGATCTTGGTATCAGAGCGTCTGACCTCTTTCGCCTCCCCTTTCATTTCCACGGCCTATGGTGGCCGTGAGGGGGAGTGTTGGCTGTTGGCCGATGGTGGCCCTAGGCAATTAGTCCCACATCGGTTTCTGGGTTATGGTTCCAGTGCATATGACCTGGGCCTCTGAATCTCAACACTGTGGTTTTGGGATTTCATCTTGTGAGTCTGTGATACATATCATGTACGACCAATTAGGCCGCCATATCATATACCAATTAGTGGATGACATGTCACACCTAACCAATCCTATACTACCATGTCACTCGGCCAATCAATGGATGTCATGTATCACACTCTACCAATCCCATCCTGCCATCTCTCTTGGTAAATAACGTGATATATCATCTATGGTGTCACTTGTCATCAGACAAGGCATCAAGACATTATTTTGGGATGGTTAACTTCTCGGATAATTATGTATAAACCATTGTTAAGTTTGAGATTTCATGTTTACTTTATGGATTATTTAGTTGTTGAATTGAATAGCTCTATCCATATCAATTTGATATTGCTACTAATAGTGGGTATTTGGTTACACTATCAAAATATGCTTTTGACATATTATTCACACATTACTAATAGTGGGTATTTGGTTACACTATCATAACAAATTTAATATAGGTCTGAACTTTTATTGAAAAGGACAGAGTTGTCGTGGAGAGTCTAGAGACTTCCTTTCATCCCCCTTTTTTGCCTCTAATTTTCCCTTTCCCCTTCAACCAACCTTCTCTACATACCTCCATTATCCATTTCAATACTAATATTGTAGACCTTGAAAACATCAATATCAAAATTAATAGTCCAATCAAACTTTGCATTAGCTTTTGGAAATTACATTTTTTACTTTCTACTTGTCTCTTACCAACATGTGGGACAGATTCACAGATATTACAATATCCAAGTATGAAAGACTGTAGGGGCTAAAAGCTAAACATCCATTTTTCATAATGGCAGTATGGATTTTCTTGGACTCAATCCATGGTATATGAAAAATATGTTCTGTGAGGTTGCAATTTACTACTGTAGTTCCTACAAGTCTCCAAACCTTTATCAAAAGTGTGTCGGCATCGGAACTGGTGGGAGCAGCTTCAGATTCGGTCAAACATTGTATGGCCAATGGCTATGTCCTGAGTGAGGGGGGTGCACATCAACCCTTTTCCTGCTCCAACAATGCCCTTCCCCCCCCCCCCCCCCCCACCAAAAAAAAAAAAAAAAAAAAAAAGAAAAAAGAAAAAAGAAAAGAATAAAGAATAAAGAAAAAAAGCCAAAAGCCACACACCACCCTCTTTCTCACTTCTCCCTCCATTTGAGAAAATTTTGAATGGTGGAACATCTCTTGATGGAGCTATAGTTCTACAAAGTTTCCACCTTGTACATAAACTTTGGCTCTTGGAAAATGACTAGTATATTATTTTCCTTTGCAGTTGCTCTGGTTTTATCGCCTTCACTTTCCGCATGTTTTGAAGCTATGAACATTGAAATTTCTGGTGGCATGCCATAACATAAACTGAAGATATCATTCTTTGGGTTACATTTAGCTGTGGCAGTTTAAGGTTCTCTTATATTAACTTTGCTGTATACATTATCTCCCAGTAAATGATGTTTGAGGTGCTTATGATTTGTCTTTAGTGTAGATAGTGTTGTGCATAATGTGATAAATAAATTATCGCTATAATTTGTCTTCAGTGTAGATAGTGTTTTGCATAATGTGATAAATAAAATATCTTTTGTTACTTTTGTTTAAGTGAACTAGTAATGAGGTTAGTATGATTTACATTGGCTGCTTGTTTGTTGGTTGATTTCATCTGGTCCTTCTTCCTGGATAGCAATCAATGTGCACTATTATTTGTTTCACAGGATGGTTATGCTGTAATAGCTTCAGATGGTCCTGGCGAGTACCCCGTAATAACTGAATCGAGAGCAGGGAATGATGGAGCTGGTGTGGTGGTTATTCCTGGAACTGTTGCATATGTAACAACTGGAGGTGAATCTGTTTACTGTGATATATCTCCTCTTTGATAACACCATTCAACTACCACTAGAAGGCTACTAATGGCAATTCTATGCATGAAAATCTGTAATGTGCATTTTCTGGTGCCTTTGATGGATGCTTAGTAAATTAATTTTCTGTTTCACACACACACACAGTGTGTGTGTGTGTACACGTATGAACTAATTAAACACTTAAAATCAAGCCAATCAGAGCATCAAATCATATTAACATAATTAGGTTTATGTTTTACACACTTCCAAAAAATGTGTAATAAACCAGGCTGCATTTTTGAGCTTCTTTTGAATTTTGCTTGTCCATTACATCTGTCTCCCCCTGGCTCGCACTGCATGAGCAATCAACCACATCATTTTATTCTTCTGCCATCCTCTGTCTTGTGATGTCTGAAGTGAAATTATGAGACTGTATCAAATTTTGTCTGTAGCCAACAAATAGATGTTAGTTTTGTTCCTTGAATCAAATTTAAAGCTTCATTCTTGTCCAAATATCATGTCAACTTTGAGTCTTAAGTGTCTGCCTATAAACCTGCCAGCTTTAAGAATGTCCCTGCCAAATAGGAGACATAACAGGGATATCATCAGCTTGAATATGAAATTTCTGGTGAAGATTGCAATTGTAAGGGCCAACAATTAATACGGGAACATGTACACAATTTTAAGAAACTCAAGGTTTTTTTATAAGGAAGTATGAAAGATTTGACTCTAATTTAAATCTTCTGGTACTTTAAAAACAAACTAAAAATCTGTAAAATACAGGGATAAAAAAACTGAAAATTTAAAGTTGGAGGTTGGAAAGAACTAGATTATAAAGATAGGGGTTTAAGTGAAAATTTCCCTAAACCACTCCTGTCTTAATGGGATTAGTGGATCTTAAATGGGCTGTTATTGGTCCTGTTTTTTGCCCATTTACTGAAGGGTTATTGGACTGGTCTTTAAAGCTTTTCATGGACCGGATTAGATGGCTATTTAGGCCTGTTAGAGGCCCAGGAGGAAAGGCCACTGCCTCTCTCCTCCAGGGTCTCCACCACCCAGCCCCTCTATATAAGAGGAGGGGTGGTGGGCGCTGGCCCTTCTTGTCGAGAGAGAGAGAAAGAGAGAAGAGAGAGAGGAAGTGAAAGAGAAAGAAGGTTCTGCAGAAAAGAGAGAGAGAGAGAAGAGAGAGGAAGTGAAAGAGAAAGAAGGTTCTGCAGAAAAGAGAGAGAGAGAGAAGAGAGAGGAAGTGAAAGAGAAAGAAGGTTCTGCAGAAAAGAGAGAGAGAGTGAGTGAGAGAGAGATTGCTTTGGAGAGAGAGAAGAAAGAAGCTGAGTACGGGAGCTGCTGCAGCTAGTCTCTTGCAACAAGGGATTCTCTCCACGCTAGGGCCTTCTTCTAAAAGGTAAGGTGATACTACCCGAATTTCCCCTTTGTTTTGGAATTTGGGAGAGGTTTAAGGGTTGCAAGCATGCATAAGACGGGGAAACTCAGTCAAAATGAAGTCTGGTTGGGGGGTTTATAAAAGAAAGTTCATGGAATTCATATGTTGCATATGTAAAATTTATAAAGGTAGACTCACTAAATCAAAGGCGCATGCTTAGCCTATGAAGTTTCACACATATCGTGCTTAGTTTCTGCTGTTTTTCACTGTTTTCAGCAGAAATCCTCATAGATGAAACCTTCATTAATCTAAGAACATCACTAGATGATGCATAGCAACTAGATGTAAATGACTTCAGATCTGTTTTCTAGAATCCTCTATGACTTGGAAGTTGCTCTCCATGCGAATACTCATCTCACAAAAAGATACGCTATATATTTTAAACATAAACAACAACATGACACTCTTCTTTAGCTAATGAAAGTGACAATGATGGAGAAAGTCCATTTGAAACTCGACTCATATGAGCTTGAAGATCACTACGAGATGTAAAAACCGAAGTTCTTTCTATGACATTTATGTTATATATGTCATATTGTATTATGATTCTAGATGGAAACATGAGATGATTCTAGATAGAAACTTGAGATAACTTGACATTTATGTCACCGAGCCGCCCCCTTCTCCTCCTCCTTCCTTCCTCCTTCTCCCTCTCTCCCTTTCTCCCCTTCTCTCTCTCTTTCTTTCTCCCAACCCCCCTTTCTCTCTCTTTCTCTCTCTCTCTTTGCTGCTGCCCCCATGGCAGCCCCCTTCCCCCCTATTTATAGAGGGGAAGGGCGGTTGGAGGGGTACCCCCCCTCCTTAATGGGGGCGGTGGCCCCTAATGGGCCACTGCTGGCCCATTTAGACAGGCCCAATGGGCCCTGTTAGGGTCTGGCCCATTAGGGATTTATTCTTAGCCCATTTAGCCCCTTATACCTGGCCCACCTCTAGTTAGGGCCTATGAAACCTTTTAATTTAGGATCCATTAGGCCCATTAAATAGGATCTAGTTAGGCCCAATAACTTATTAATTTGTAAATGAACAATTTTATATTTAAGTCCCTTGTCTTTTATTAATTGTACATGTATCCTTATTTCTTCAATAAATAATCGAGAATGAGTCTTTTTCAAATTTTTAATGATATTTTTGGGACCTCATATAATTTCATTTAAGACCCTATAAAGATAGTCTTTAACACTATAAACCCTAAATGTATACTGATTGTGTTTATACTTTTTAGGAATTTAGAGATATGCCCTTGAATTTTTGTGGGGTCTTACAGAACGACTAGACGCCATCGCTGCGAAGAGGGAAGGAGGATCGCCCGGACGTCATCGCTGCAAAGAGGAAAGGAGGAAGACTAAGGGAAAGGACGACAACCACGTGAAGTTTGTACTAGGGCCAGGGGCATCAGGACCGGGCGAAAACTGGGTTGGGGTTAATCCACCCTAGGAGGTAGAATCCGGAACCTCGGGTTGAACCGGAGTTAACTCCAACCATCCTAGGTTATCCTGGATTTCGGAATCCTGCATGGCATACCGAAAACGGGTCAGGTTAGGGATATCACAGGGTCCAAAAGGGTATATCCCCCAAACAAAGAGGTGCCTAGAGAACTAATCTATGCTGCATTTTAGGAACTAGTGGTTCCCAATTTGCGAGTTTTGCTTGCTTATAATGGAGAGGTAATTCCAAAGAGGATATAGGCAAGTTATCCACGTTGCAGCCCATGATAGTAGCGCATGGTGACTCGGGCATATTATAGGCACCATATAACTCTTTTTATAATTAATTTTTAACCTTGAATGTGCCACAAAAGTCTTTAGAGTAAATACCAGGTTTCTTAACTATTCAGTCCCTCCTTTTGTAAACATTAAGGCATCATTTGCAAACTGGAGATATGATAGTCCTATGGGAATGTGAAGAAGTTGTACTCATGCAGCTACCCTTGAGCTTCAGCCTTTTTACATAGCATACTCAACATATTGACAAGAATGACTAACAAAGAGGAGAGATTGGATCCCCCTAGTTAATACCTTAAGTACTCTTGGAATCATGGTGCCAAATCGACTAGGATTAGATCACCCTATCTGATCAGTTCTTGACTGAACTGGTCCAGTCCCAGTTCTATCCCTATTGATCCTGTGTTGGATCAGCTGGGATTGGTTGATTGGGGTAAGGTGCTAGATTGGTTGATGTGCCTGATCCCAACTAGCCATTGGATTCCAATAGCTAGTTTGATTAGATGTTGGTGACCAACTCTAACACACGTAGAGGGCCTCTAAGGGCTAATTGGGGGTGGCTTGGGGGCTATATTGGCCATTCCCACCCCCATCTCAATCCCTTCTGACTCCTCTCTCTCTTTCTCTCTCTCTCTCTCTCTCGCTCTCTCTTTCAAAAGAAAACATTGCAATGGCATTGTGCCATAGGGAGGAATTAGAATGACTAGGGTGCAAAGTGGAGACTAGCTAGGTTGTTGTATCCAAGGTTTGCTGACTATTAATCCGGACCGGATTGGGATCTGACAGATATGGGTCGGATCTCTCTGACTCGTATGAGTTGCATGAGTTGGGCAGATTTAGGCCAACTTTTTCCCCATATCTTTTGCTTTTATGATTAATAATGTAATTATCCTTTTACTTTATGTGCTTTGTTAATGTCAATGAGTATAAGTCACTTTTAAGAGGAATACTCAATATTTGATCGCTATAAAATTGTAAAAAGTGTAAATTTACTTACCAATCGAGAAAAACTCAATCCAAAAGACTAAAAGAACGCATTTAAGAGTGATGAGATTTTCAGAGGAAGAAGATGCAAGAACATAAAGAAGAGAAGCAAACGGGATGAGGGAGGATGTCTGCTGTCATACATGACTGGCGGCTCTCCTTCCTCCTCTTTTATTCATTAGGACAGTCATTAATTTCAACACAATGACTAAAATACCCCTCATAATAGGGTTAGACAGAAAACAACTATTCTAAAGACTTTTAACACACAAACAAATAAGAAAAAGACCAAAAAGCCCTCTCATCGTGTGTCGTGACTACACTCCCCCTCAAGCTGAGTATATGTATCAAGCATACTTAGCTTGCTCAAGCATTGATGAAACTGAGCAGCATGTTGTCCTCTTATGAAAACATCTGCAACTTGATCTTGAGACTTGACATATAGTAAACAAATTTCCTCTGACTCAAGCTTCTCTCTGATGAAGTGGCAGTCGATTTCTATATGTTTAGTGCGATTATGCTGGATAAGATTATTTGCAATGTTGATTGCAGCTTTGTTATCACAATAGAGCTTCATCAGTAAGCATACCCAAACACTAAGATCCATCAAGAACAACTTCAGCCAAATCATCTCTGTAACACAATTTGCCATAGCTCTATATTCAACTTCAACACTAGACCTTTCACATACTGATTGTTTCTTACTCCTCTATGTAGCAAGGTTGCCACCCAAAAACAAGCAGTAACCAGTAGTGGATCTTCTATCATCTTTGGAACCTGCCCAATAAACGTCAGAATAATTGTCAACTAATAATTTGTCGCACTTCGAAAACAACAGTCCCTTCCCAGGACAAGACTTGATGTACCGAAGTATTCTTTCAATCGCCTTTATATGAGGTACCCTGGGTGCATGCATGTATTAGCTGACCACACTAACAACATATGCAAATCAGGATGAGTAAGTTATAGATAAAGTAGACGGCCCATCAACCTCTGATATTTTCCTTTCTCTGAATCTGATAAGAGATCACCATCAATATCACTCAAATGATGGTTTCTCTCAATAGGAGTTTCTACTGGTTTATAACCCAACTTCCCTGTCTCTTTTAACATATCCAAAGCATACTTCCTTTGACAAATATACATACCTCTCTTGGATCGAGCAACTTCAATACTAGGAAAGTACTTGAGCTCGCCAAAGTCTTTAATCTCAAAGGTCTGTGCAAGATTTTTTTTCAATTTATCAATTTCTTGCACGTTATCACCCATGATTATCATATCATCCACATAGACCTGCACCACAACCACCTATCCATCCTGCCATTTTGTAAAAAGAGTGTTGTCAGAGTTGCCTTAAGAGTAGCCAAAACTGAGCATTGCCTTATGGAAACGATCAAACCATGCCCAAGGTGATTGTTTCAGCCCATAGAGAGCTTTGTTCAACTTGCAAACTCTCCCTCTTACATCAAGTTACATATATACTTCTTCTTGCAAATCACCATTTAAAAAGGCATTCTTTACATCAAGGTGATATAGAGACCAAGAGAAATGAACTACAAGAGCCAAGATTGCTCAAATAGACTTAAAACGAGCAATAGGAGCAAAAGCCTTTGAGTAATTAATCCCATAGGGTTGTGTAAACCCCGGGCAACCAGCTGGGCCTTGTATCGCTCAATAGACCCGTCTGCATGGAACTTGATAGTACAAACCCACTTGGAACCAACCAGACTATTTCCTTTGGGCGGATCCACTAAATCTCAAGTACCATTAGCTTGAAGGGTTGCCAATTCTTCATTCATTGCTTGTACCCATTGGGGGTCTTTAATCGCCTCAGAATAGGAATTAGGTATATGATAAGAAGAAATTATAGTAAAAAAAGAATAATAACCAAGCGATACCTGAGAGTAAGATACAAAATAGAAAATAGGGTGTTGAGTACAAACTTTAGAACCCTTCCTGAGTGTAATAGGAAGGTCAGAGTCAGAAGAAAACTCACCAGAGAGAGGACCTGTAGGCACAACTGTTCCTGAGAGTGGCAACTCAGTGGAGGAATCTCTATTGTGCCATGTGCCCCAAGAGTACTGTTGTATTGGCAAATCAATCTGAGGCATAGCAGCATCAACCAACTCAGAAAACAAATGAGTAACTGGGAAGGGAAAGGGATAGAGGAGAGAGTAGGAGTGTCCTCCCCCCCGAGATCAAACAAAAGAAAAATATGACTGATGCTCAAAGAAAGTTACATCTTTCATAATGTGTTTCTGACCTGTGAGGGGATCTAGACATTTGTTACCTTTTTGGGCAGAGGAAACACCTAAGTAAATTCCCCGAACCGCCTGAGGACCAAGTTTAGTGGCACCAGGTGTCAATAATGAATGAAGCATAAGCACCTGAAGACACAAGGTGGAAGAAAGAACAGAGGCTCAGATGGACGGAGGATAAGAGATGGAACCCGATGGTCCAGTGTACGAGATGACATTCTATTTATAAGGTAGGAGGCATGAAGAACAGGGGCAGATTCCGATGGAAGAGAAGTGCTCAAGATACTTCAAGAAGGTGTCTATTCTTTCACTCAACCACCCCATTTTGTTGAGGTGTATAAGCACACAATGATTCATGAATAATGACAGCATCTTCCATAAAGATATTCAATTTTTTTTTGAAGTACTCACGATCATTATCAGACCGAAAAACTTTCACTTTTCGATCAAATTGAGTCTCCACCGTTCTGCAAAACACTTGGACAAGTCGAGGGACCTCCTTTCGAGAGCGCAGCAGGTAAAGCCAACAATGATGAGAATAATCATCAATGAGAGATAAAAAAAATAAGGATGACTATCCATAGAAGGAACTGGGACGGACCCCAGGCATCAGAGTGAACAAGATCAAAAGGAGCAGAATTCCGTTTTATTGATATTGGAAAATTAGTTCTACTATGTTTGGAGAGTTGGCACACTTGACATTGTAGAGACTCCATGGACTCAGAAGTAAACAAATGTGAAAGAAGAATCCTAAGCGACCTAAAGGATAAATGACTAAGCTGAGAATGTCACAGATAGACATCTTCAAGAGGCTACTCATAGAAGACTGAAAAGCAACACATCCTTTGGGCTAAAAAAGGTACAAACTATCTACTTCACGACCACTCCCAATCGTCTGCTATGTTTGCAGGTCCTAAAAAACACAATGTGTAGGAAAAAAAGGTCACAGAGTAATTAAGAGATTTGGTAATGCTACTTACAGAAAGGAGATTAATAGACAAAGCAGGTACATGAAGACTATGTGGAAGAATTAAGTGACCATTGAGGCGAAGGGAACCTTTGCCAGTAATGGTGGCTCGGGTGCCATCAACAATGGTCACCTTGTCTTGACCGGATGACAAGGAATAAGAAGTAAAGTGAGTGGAGGTACTAGTCATGTGATCTATAGTCTCAGAGTCAAAAACCTAAGGACTAGAGCGAGGGTGAATAGTACTAGCACTAAGTGCTGACTTGGCAGTACTTGAAGGAGAAGCACTCATTTACCCAAATTGAGACAGAATCATTTGTAGGCAAGCAATGTCAGAAGTGGACATAGATGATGACTGAGATGGGGAGGAACCACCTTTAGTAGACGATACTTGGCTAGCGCTAGTTGGCTGCGAAACAGCAACATTGTCCTTTGTAGCGCGGCCTCCCTTACCGCCACCAGCCTTGAATTTTTGTGGCTGCTTCTCTGGATAGAGCTCCCAACAGAAATCAACATCATGATTGTCTCGGATGCAATGTGTATAATCTTTGGTTCCTTTGCCTTTAGGTTTATATGATGAAGGAACATCTTTGTTCACAAGAGCCACAAGTTCACTGCCCCTTTGAGAAGGAAGGGCAGTAGTCGAAGCAGACATCACCTGGCGACAACCCTCTTCATTCAAAAACTTTGAGAAAACGGCTTCTAGAGAAGGTAACATATCTGTAGAGAGGAGCTGTCCTTGGAGCGAGTCATATTGAGCGTCAAGACCATCAAGAAACTTGAACACTTTTGTTGACTGTACATGCTTCAGGTAAAGGGCTTGATCATCAGTGCAGTTCCATTTATATCACATATACAAATCAAGTTTTTGCCGCTTAACTTTTAACTCACTGAAATATGCTGTAACAGACCGCCCGCCTTGCTTGAGGGATTGAATCTCGCTCGTCAATTGATAGGTCCAGGCAATATTACTCTGCTGTCCATACAACTTTTCTAGCAAAGACCACATCTCAAGAGCTATAGATGCGTACATAATCAGATGTTGATTTTCTGGACTTGTAGAGTTAATAATCCATCCCATGACAAGGCTGTTATCATCATCCCAAGAGGACCGCTTGGGATATGTGCGAGGGGAAACAGCAACAGAACCATCAATATACCTATTTTTCCTTTGCCACCAAGAGATAGTTCCCAGAAGCCCGAAAACCATCCAAACAATAACCACCCCCCTTAGTAGGACAGGCCGAACAGAAAGGAACCACCACATAGTGATTCCAAAGAGAGGATGAGGGGTGCGATGGCTTCAGGCCGATATCTTGTTTTGAACAGGGGATCACAGCACTATGAGAGCTTGGGGATGATGCATCCGGCACTTGAAACCCATGGGAACCATGCCATGGGCCTTCTCTGATATCATGATGAGATTTTCAGAGGAAGAAATGCAAGAAAATAGAGAAGAGAAGCAAACGGGATGAGAGAGGATGTCCGCTGTCATACATCACTGGCAGTTCCCCTTCCCTCCTCTTTTATTCATTAGCGCAGTCATTAATTTCAACACAATGACTAAAATACCCTCATAATAGGGTTGGACAGAGAACAACTATTCTAAAGACTTTTAACACACAAACAAATAAGAAAAAGACCAAAAAGCCCTCTCATCATGCACTGCGACTATGAAGAGAAATGTACTCATTGAATGTTCAAGCCTCATAATCTCAATTCTCAAAGAATAAGCATGATCTCATGCATGGTGGATCGTACTATATCGGGCTGTCTCGGTTCGGATCGGGCCGGCTGGCATTTGGCTCAAACTGTCTCGTGTCAAATCGCACTGGACAGTGGACAACTCGTGTGATCCGGTATGAGTTGGCACGATCTGGCTCGAGTTGGACTAAGCCAAAAAGAGGATCGCCGAGTCAAAGTGACCCTGCGACCTGGACTCGTCCAGATACGAGCCAACTTGTACGAGTCGGCCCTATCCGGTATGCTACGAAAACCATGGTTGTATCTTTGTTGGCTTTATTGTCATTTACAATGCTTATGTAGCTTGTCGTATCCTTGTAGTTTAATTCTTTTGTCACACTTCCATATTTATCCTTAGTTGAATATGGAAGTATCACAAAAGAATATTTTTCCGAAGGCATCACAAAAGAACATGAGTTGGTACATTCGCAACATATAAAGCTGATATTTTTTTTTGGTGTGGAATGATGATCACATTGGATGCAAATAGTTCATCAACTTTGTGCATTGTGCATGTACTGGTTAATATTATTTTGGCACTTCCATATTTAACAAAGGATGAAGATGAAAGTGCAACGAAAGAATATAAAAGCTCTAAAGCTTGGGTAATGAAAAAAATTCATGTAACTTTATGAGTCTTAATATAAGTGTACATTATTTGAAATCCAAGATTTGCATTTTTTAATGGACCACAAAAGGGATTGGGCTCAGATTGGCATTGGATTGGATCAGATTCAATTGGCCAAAACAGAGTGATCTGAATCTGCATCCAATCCTTCCTTGGCAGAAATAACCATAAACTTCTCCATTAAGAATGACAGAAAATTTGCTGCAGAAAGACGGTTCCTTCAACTGTAATCCAGGGATGTAGAAAGCCATGGATCTGAAACAAATTCCATAAACAACTCCAGGCCACCTTGTCCTTACTTAAGTCCAGTTTACATACTAATCCCATAATACCACTCTTCTTCGTAGAGAATAGAGTTTCATGAGCCACAAGGAAATTATGCTTTAATATTCTCCCATGTGTGAAGGCTGATTGATTCTCCACAATAATCCTGGATACCACCTTCCTCAACCTGTTAGCCGAGACTTTGGTAACGATCTTATACATCCCATTGAGCAAGCTAATTGGCTGAGAGTCTTTCAATGCAAAAGCCTCCTTGTCTTGGGTAAATAACTAAGAAAGTTTGATTGAAAGCCTCACATCCTGCCCCTTTCTGAAAACCATTCCCGAGTAGCATGGACGAACTCTCCGTTTGCCACCTCCCAAAAACTTGGCAAAAGAATCTGGCCCTGGGACCTTCTCTACTCCAAGTTGAAATGTAGCTTCTTTGACCTCTCCTTCAGAGTTTTTTTGAGATGGGATGGTACCCACAGGAAACCCTGGCTGGGGTTCAGGGTAGCTCCTCGGCCAGACAGCCGAGTCATATTGGACTAAGCTTGCTGGGGTTTGGGGCAGCTTCTTGGCCACTTGGCCAGATACCTGAGTCATACTGGGTAAACCCCCCCAGCACGCCGGGGGGGGGGGGGGGTGGTGTTTTACAATGTGCTGGGTAAATCACTATGGGGAAATACGGGGCTCAAACCTACAACCTGCGGGAATTTAACCCACCAAAGGCCGGGGTCTTGCCATTACGCTACTCACCTGCCCCCAACCTCCTCTTCAGAGATGTTACTGGTTAGTGATTGCTGGTCATCATTTGTGAGTTGATTTCTTTGAGATCAAACCAAGCGGGGAACCATCTAATTTTTGCTGCAAGCAGCTGAGGAAAGGGCTTGTGGTATTGTCAATGTACGTTATGTCATGAATCCACTCACCCCCTTTCTTAAGGATTGATATAAACTTTCTTTTCCTTCCATTTGCTACTTTATGATTATAATGACAATCGAGGAAAGGGCTCTTAGTGGATTCTATCTATGATGTCCGTAAAGGCTGTGAACAGTCCTTCCACATCTAGTCTAGCTCATAGGAGTCCAATTGATGGCAGCCTCAATGAGGAAGGTTTCCAACTTGTCTGCATTGGCATGTGGAATCTATGACAGTAACTCGGGATGGATGTATCTCAAATTTGATATTTGAAAATTGTTCACATTGTGCAGCCTCCAGTAGGAGTAATTTTCTTAACAGTTGGAGAAATGAAGATATCACTCACAAAACTCAAATCCTAGGAAAGTTGGGCAATTCTGAAAGCTTTTTGTCAAGGGATCACAGAATCATGAAAAGCACACAAGGAAAGGATGGGTCAACGCCAGCTCCAGAGCCTTCTCAAGTTTTCTCATCACCTGGTTAGTGAAGATATTGGAGGTCTGGCTTGCAGGAAGGCATCCTCGGTCAAATAAAGATCATTGCACAGTGCAGAGTTGTTTCTTTTCTAGTTTAATTTTGTTGGGAAGTTTATTTGTAGTTTAGAGCAGGGGAACGTCTCTTTATCCTCTTTGCTGTACTATCTCTATATATTTTATAGTAAAATTGGTGGTGCAATCTACAATCTCTTTTCCAAAAAAGGTGCGTAATTAAGGGGGTGATTAAGTGTGGTGCATTTACATTAGACCTCTAAGAAACTTACAATTAGTAATGACCCTCAAGTTCCCACTACTAAATTAATTTCTGGTTACAGTAAGAGCTGAGACTAAGATGGAGTATATTACCTAATTTATGTAGTCTGGTAATCTCACGAATGTTTTCTTGCTCTCCTTTCATTACCATTCATCCCTTCCCCTTGCAAAAATACAATTATATTCTAGTAGTCTAATAGACCAGAAATGCTTATGCAGTTTAGTGTGGTGGTCCACGTAAAAGTGCCTCACTACTAGTAGGATTTGTGGTTTCCTTTTATTTGAATTGGTGGCTGGTCAAGCATTCATTCAATAATAGCTCCACTATCTCGCATGCATAGTTTGCAGTATTGTACTGGATCGGGTTGACTCGTATGAGTCCGACTCGTATTTGGGCCGACCTGATCCGCTGGTACGCACCGAGACGGACCGGATCGTGCTGACTCATACATGCTTAGTGGAATGCTTTAAGTTGAATTTTTCCTATTTGATAAGTAAAATTATACTTTTATATCAATTAATAGGATACATTTCTCTGAAATGTGACTTAAACTCATTAATTTTAACAAACAACTCATTGATTTTAACAAAAACTTATTGGCTGGACTTGTGCGAGTTGGACCGAGTCGGCTTGGATTGGTATCGTACCGTATCTGAGAAGATACAATCTGATACGGATCAGCGATACGGCGAACCTTGCTCGCATGTATGCATAATTTTTGGTCAGGTGTTCAAATGATTAATCCAATGGTAGCTGCATGTTTGTGTTGAGTTTTACCATTCTTTTTCTCTTGTTTAGGGCCAATACCTAATGGTGCTGATGCTGTTGTGCAAGTTGAGGATACTGAAGAAGTAGAAAATGCGTCAGATGGATTGAAGCATATTAGAGTGTTGAAAAGTGTCACTGAAGGATGTGACATCCGTCCTGTGGTATGGTAGTCTTGTCAGTTTCATCAATTGATATTATATTTGGGTCCTAATAGGCATATACAATTCAAAGGGAAAAAGGCGTGCAAATTTTTATAATATGATCTGGTTATAGTAAAAGTATGTGATTTTTGCATATGTATCTCTGACAAATACCATATTTGCCTTTATACTTCCAACTCTCATATATTGTCATCAATATCCTAAGATCTCAGAAATGTTGTGGTTATATCTCTCCATGTATTTGTTTATCCATAGATAGGTCTCATCCAATTAAGCGCTGCATGAGCCAGTCTGAATCTAGCACTCCCCACTGAGGGCACTTTTGATTTCATTTGGTGTATAGAAATGGTGTGATCCTGGTCTTCTATATCTGTTGTTTTGGAAGGTGATTGTACCTATAGGTAGGTTGTAACTAGATATGTTGCCCCTTCCCGGGGCCAAAAAAGTAATCTAAAGACCATTTTCAGCACTCTTTTTTTTTGGGGGGGGGGGGTTAAGAGAAAGGATGACTTTTTCAACATTTTGTTTGTGGTCTTTCCTTTTAATAATTATGAGAAAGGATAATTTTTCCTACATTTCATTTGTGGTGTTTTTTTAATAATTTTCTTTATATTGCCTCTATATGCAGCTCATGCGTAGACTTATGAACTTCCATTGAAGTCATAGTTTGCTTTGCTGTTTTGCTTAAATCCCTTCAAATACTTTTTTTTAATACCGGACACATTACCTTCTTGAGAAAATAACACAAATAAAAGAGACTCTTGACTCACTACTAAAACACCTTAGGATGCACTTAATCAGGATATTTAACTTTACATTCAAAGATATCAACACTCTCAGGCTGGCCCATGACTCTGACACGACACAAGATTTGTAAGGCTCTAGGTTTAATGCCCCAAAAGCTCCCTAACAATTGAACCTAAAACTCTTTAAAACTTGGCTTTTAAAGCCCCTTAAAGAATCCTAATTGAATTCTATAGGGGCATATTATTAAATTCTAAGTATATACACAATTTAAAAGCTTGAAGGTTTAGAAAAATTTTGGTTTTATCTGAAAATTAACGTACTTGAAAACTCATAAATATGAAAAAGTATGTAGGGAATTTCGGAAACTTGGGGGTCTATTTGCAATGATTAAAGATATTGAAGGGATAAACTTAAACCTTCTAAATGCTGCCACCTCACCTCCTTTCTAGTCCCTTCCATAAGATACCACACCTATTTTAGAAGTAGCCGCCACGTGGGGGACACCTGGTCACATTCTAGAAGCTGGACATGTTGCCATCTTCTAGATGATTCCAGGGACACCTCACCTTTTCTAGCTCTTTACTCCACTCTTATCCTTATCTTCTGCTCCTCCTATAAATAGGAGGGCAGCCTCTTAGCTTCTCTCAACTCCAAACTATATATATATATAGAGAGAGAGAGAGAAGAAGAAGAAGAAGAAGAAGAAGAAGAAGGTGGGCAGGTGGGTGAAAAAGACTTGGGGAGAAATCTGCCGGTGAGAGTAATTCCTAGAGTTAAAGTGAGTGTCTTTCTGCCATAGCATGATGGGGAACCAGCCAAACTTTTCAGCGACTCTAATGTTCTCTTTTATTTCAAATTTTCTCTCATTCTGACATTCCTTAGTCTCATCCTCATATTATAATGACAACACATTAACTTCTCCAGCCTATGTGCCTTCAATTTATTTCGACTCGTTGTGTATATCAGACTAAAGGTGCTCTAATTTCTTTTACATTGGCTGTCTGAAGTGGTTTGGCTAAGAACTGTTATAGCCACATAAGCTAACGGATTCTTCCCTCCATCTCTATAACTGATCTGAATCCAACATTCAGCTGTTCAAATGAAGAAATAAAAGAAAGCTGTGAATTAGATCAAATATGAATTCCCTTTAAGGTGAACATAATCAATATAAGAAACAAAAATTAACTTGGGTTGGTCCTTGACACTGTATATCGTATTTCTGGGTCACCATAAGTGCCAATTCGGAGTTTGTAAGACTGCATGTGGAAGAGATTATAGACATGTATTCACTGGTCATTGTACTAGAGTACTAGCATGTAAATAAGTGCTAAGTTAGATTTTCAAAGTTGAAATTGAATAACGAACTAACCTCTCTCTCAACATCTAGCCGATCATCTTGTGAACGTGATAATCTTCTTATCACATTGATCATTCCGCTTAACACCTCAGCATCATTGTGAACATCATTATCATATTGATATCGAGGGTTTAAGAAATAACCTACAATTATGAATGACATGTTATGTTCATAAAAAAAGTCATAATGTTTAATAATATCAATGATATTAGGGATTTAGTACTAACTAGCTGCATGTAAGTCATGATGCAAGACCATCTCCGATCCGTTATCAATGATATCCGACCATTTATTGAAAGACTTTGGGAGTTTTGTCTTTATTCTCATCTTTGCCTTGTCCATGGCTTGATAAACATAACCTGTATCATTCTTATCATCTTCATCAACCAACCTTAGGACCTAATGTATGGGCTCTACTAACTGCCAGTAATAATAGACCTACGACTAGAATCGTGAACCATCAACATATTTTTCTACAATGATAGCTGTCTCCCTAGGTTCATAACTCAAAGTGGGCTTGTATTGTAAATATTTCTCACTATGAACTAAGGCGGCCAAGTCATGCTTATGCTTGTTAAATTTTTTAAGAGAAATGAAGTTAGATGCAAAACAAGTTGGCCCAGCCGGAATGAGATCTCTACCCTTGTGGCTTCCTTCAACATTGTCACAATGCGGTTGTGACTATAAATAAATGAAGTGATCATTTGAGCCTTAATCACAACATCTTTTACTGAATCTTCTTTGCCAATGTCCACTAACATTAAATCTAGGAGTGTGCTGCACATGGGACCCAGTACAAATGTTCTCCTTTTTTCATTAATTTTTTCTTTATAGCTTGGTAGCTAGTTCCATTGTCTGTCACAAGACTCACAACTTGCACTATATTTTCTTCGCCAACTTATGCAACCATTTCATCTATCAACCTAAACAGATAATCTGCATTTTTTGCATATCCAGAAGCATCAACAAACTTCATAAAAATTGTACAATATACTAGGAAGTTAATTATAGACTTCCTATTAGTCTCTGTCCATTCATCACACATCAAAGTACAACCTCTATCTTTTCATACACCTTTGAATGATTCCACCCACTAATGCAATTCATTGCACTCCTTACCCAATCCAATTTCATAAATCCCCTTAGCGGTAGGAGTTTTAAAATCTGGCCCTATTTCTGAAATGGCATTCAACATGCCTTGAAAGGATGGGATGGATGATATATTTGCAGCAACACCTACATGAAAAAACCATTTACATATTCTCTTAAAAGGATACTTTATGGCTTGTGCTGTGGCAACTACACCTCTCATTGCTTGTATTATGATTGTTTGTCCTGCACTGCGCTTTCTAAAGACATGGATCTAAAGTTCCTGTTCGAGTGAGAGACGAACATGAAACAGCGGAGCGGAGCGCCCAGAAATGGCGGGGTTGCAAACCTACCGCCAAGACTCTCCAGTCCAAGTCAGTGGTGTCCAGGGCCCCTGTTCGTCGTGAAAGCTCCCTCACCACTTCAAAAGAGGGTTCCAGTGATGGCTAGGGCGAGAGAGAGGAGGGGAACGACGTCGAAGGTGTCCCTGTCCAGCACATGGTTGGCAGTATCGGTCGATACCAATACGTATCGGCTGATACATATCGGTATTGGTGGGTACCAATATGATATTGAGGAAACCCTGATACCAGTCATTTGTATTTAAAAAATTTTAAAAACTTTTATTGGATGGTACTGGGCCAAAATAGACTCAGGACCGGCTGATATGCCCGATATCGATACCGGTATGTGTCGGTATTGGTACCCCTCGATACCGTACCGATTCTGGTACTGCCATCATTGGTTCAGCAGGGTTCGTCTCCTGAAGGGGTTGTCAGCAGCTGTGAGGGTGGCAGTCTTTCTGTACATCATCCGGAGGATACGTTCTCAACTGAAGAATAATGGATCTCGGTGTTGCGAAGAAGACGAGATCAGAATACTGTTCGAGAAGGGTTGGATCCTAGTGTGTCACATAGTGAGGGGTCTACATTTGTGGCAGAGCATCGTATTAATAAAAAGATATTGGTCAACATTCCGAACCCTTGGTGGCCTCCTCCAAACAGTAATCTCTGTTTTAGATGTTTATGTAAAGGCCACCATGCATCTTCATGTCAAAATGCTTTCATTTGCTAGATGTGTAAAGCTGTTGGACATCGTAGTTCGGTATGTAGTGGGAGTCCCTTTGCAAAACCTTCTTTGAAGGTTAAAGAAGCTTCAACAGAGCAGATTGGTGACAGTGCAGGTGTGAATCTGAGGAAATCTTGTTTTGTTGATGCTCTGTGGTTTCCACAATATGAGATGAATCTACGGATGCTTAGATGCTGCCTCGTAGGGAATACTGAGAGAGGGATTTTGGATAGGGAGGAGCTGCTGAAAGCTTTGTGTCGATCTCGGCAGACAGAAGAGAATTGGAGAGTTCGTATCCTTGATGATAAACGCTACCTTGTATTCTTTGCCAACGAGAAGTCCAGGTATGAAGAAAAATTTTCAGTTTTAACAATAGTTTGATTCGATGGGAGGAGTGGGATGATGGAATAGGAGTTAATACTTCAGCAGAAAGAGTGTCTGTTTGGTGTCATGTTACTGTCATAACTTTAAAGTTATGGAGTGTGGAAATTTTTCACAGTATTGTTAATAATTTTGGAGTGCTCAAAGAGATTGATAGAGATATGTTATCTTGGATCAATCTAGAATTCGCTAGGATGAAAATTGAGGTAGATCATATTTCCAATGTTCCACAAACAGTTACATTAAGATGGGGGAATTCTTATTTCTTGCTAGCAATTTCAATTCAACATGAGAAGTCATCTTCTAATAACAACATGGATTGGACAAATTCTGAAGTTGTCCAAGAATACAAGAAATATAGAAAGAATCATGAGAAGCAAGTGGATGCTCGTAGGAGGGAGCCGAATGCTTTTGTTTCGATGAATGCTAATACAAGTGAGCTTGTTCAAAAGAAGTCCTCAACGCATATTGAATATTTGAACCCACAGTCATTCTGCCTGACGTTGTGCCAACATCATTAAATCATACATATAGGGTTAGCGCCAATGATGATGTCAGAGATCTTTTGATAGATAAATCCAAGAGGGATTCTTATGTTGCTTCTGCAGATATGGCTTGGAATTTGGCCGGTGTTGCTGGGGAATTGGGTGGAGAAGATGAGCAGTTCCGGGTCATCGGGCGGTCGGATTCGGGTTCAAGGGTATTTAATCAAGTGGGTAAGTCTATCAAGCCTGGCATTTGGGTTCCGAAAGACTTATCGGGTAAGTTAATCGGGGGTCGACGCTTTGATTCGTTACCCATTTTGGGCCTGTCGGATCCTTCTTACTTACCCGTCAATCTCCGCTTTGGTTACTACAGGTGGCGTCGAAGGCACCCTTGGCTTCACCGTCTGCAAGGAAAGCTTCCAACAGGACTATCTTGTTGACGGTGGGCCTGGGATTATTGATAGATCATCCTTTGCTTCTATGGAATGCAAGGGAGCTTTGCCTATCAAGAAGTTTGTGCCGGTGCCGACTGAAGAGAACCAGGGGGACGATGGCGATGATCTAGCATAAACTCTACCTGTGGAAGCTATGCACCTTGAAGGAGTAGTACAGGCCAGTCCATACACCGATATAAATCACTATATGGGTTCAGAGAATGGCTTCGAGACGGGAACAAGGGACCGAGTTAGTACTGAGGATATGGCATTTTTCCAACTATAACAGTTCCAACGGATGCAATTCCCAGTCCTAATCAACTGTTGGTGACATGGATTGCGGAATCGAATCGGCCGATTCGAATCGGAATCGGCGGGTTCCGATCTGATTCGGGGGGGATTTCACTGTTCATCCCCCCGATTTAAAAAAAAAAAAACAATGTTAATCGGTCCGAATCGGGCCAAATCGGCCGGTCCGGTCCGATTTGGCCCGATTCGGACCGATTCGGATTCCCCCTTAAGGGGGCCGATCTGGCCGGTCCGGTTTCTGCTGCCGCTGGCCTTCCCCCCCTCCCCCAGCCACCACCGCCGCCACTCGCCGCCGCCATCAATTTGACCCCCAAAACAGGCTACAGGTTGGAAAATCTCAAGTAGAATAGGCTAGGGACAAACGGAGTGATTAAACCTTGTTGCCTTTTATCTGGAAAGATCTAAAATAGGCTCCGTCGAAAAATAAGGTTGCCACTGACTTCATACATTGGAAAGAAAATATACACAGATGATCATCAGTATATAAGACAAAAAGAGAATAACCAGCAACCACAATAGATACAGAACTATCAAAGCAGAAACAAGAAGCTGATGTACATTGCCATGCTATGAATGGCTACCATCCGCCATTCTCTGCACTCCCCTCATTAGATCTCTCCCAGCCACTTCCCTCGCCAGAACTATGTGCTCCACCATGAGGTTTTTCTTGACTCCAAGCATCTCTTTGCTAAAATGAACCACTGCGATTGCCCCAACAACCAGGCTCGTCAGCTTTATCGGAATCAGTCTTTGGAGTCCAAGCTTGATCCTCGTTAGACATTGCTCCTTTGGTTGACACAGATGTGGAATTCCATACTTTTGCAGAGTCGCCCTTCGATTTTTTCCAATTGTCCGGCCCTTGGGACACTTGTCCACTTGCTTTTTCAGAGGAAACAACATCACTCTTCTGGACATCAGACCCTTAGTTGTCTTTAATATATATATTTTTATGGATGCACATGAATTGCATTCATTTTTATTGTACATTCATTGAATCATATGTATACAATTTTTTCTGATTTTTTCTTGATTTTTTTCTTCTTCTGATTTTTCCTGATTTTTTCTGATTTTTTTATTTTTTTAATCCGGCCGAGTCGGACTGGCCATACTTCATTTGGATCGGCCGACTTGGCTGATCCGATCCAGGTCGGATCGGGATCGCCGGGTCCCGATTCGGGGACCCGATCCGACCCGGAATTCCATTGGTGATCCCTCCGGAGGACTCTGATAATGGGACAAAAGAGATTATTCACTTTGGGAATAGAATGTGAATAGAATTGGTGTATCTTTCCAAGGTAAAGAAGATTTAGTTAGGAGCTTCATTAACAAAATGAAGAGGAATGAAGCCTTACAGAATTCTTTGAAGAAGAAAGGCCAAGGTGGTGGAGTCAAGAGGGAAAAGGGAATTGATTTCCTTAGGAACAATGAGGTAGTTGATTGCCTCAGTACAAAGAAACAAGGGGAGAGAAAGCTGCTGTTGAAATGAATATTTGTTCATGGAATATTAGAGGGTTGAATGGAGACTTCAATGCAAGGGCAGTAAGGGATTATATTGAAACTTTCAGAATAGATTGTTTTTGAATTCAAGAATCCAAAATGAGAAGTGTGGATGGTGCCATGACAATGAAAATTTGTGGCTCTCTTTTGACTGATTAGGCTGTTTTTCCAGCAGTGGGAGCCAGTGGCAGTCAGATTATTTTTTGGAATGGCAATAAGTTCAGAGGTAATATTTGTGATGTGGGAGAGTTCTGCATTTCTGTTACCTTTTCTTCTTTGAAATCAAGTTTTCAATGGGTGGTTACCTCAGTATATGGGCCTCACAACCCGCAGCTTAGAAAGAGATTCATGCAAGAATTGTACAGGCTATATACTTTATTTTAAGAAGGATGGTGTGTCGTTGGTGATTTTAATTGCGTCAGATATCCATGGGAAAGATCTGGCCAACATGAGTGGAACAAGGAAATGGAGTGTTTTGGGAAGTGGATAAGGGATTGTGGAATGGTTGATCTGGAAGTCCCAAACAGAAAATTTACTTGGTCAAACATGCAGAGGGTTAGCATTCTGTCTCGTATAGATAGGGTGTTGGTTTCGACCAAGAGGCAGAATGTTTTTCCTCTCTCTCATGCCGAAGGACTGAATAGGTCAGTTTCCGATCACATTCTGATCCTTTTAAAAACAGGAAACAAAAAGAATAGGCATAGGATTTTCAGATATGAACTTGCATGGCACTCTAAGGAGGATTTCAGATCTTTGGTCACCAAGTGGTGGAGTGAAGCCCCAACAGATAAATTTTCAACCAAGACCACCTCTATGAAGCTGAAATGGGTTAGACACTGTATTAAGAACTGGAGCAATTAAACTTTCGGGATGAATGCAATTATTAGACAACAACTACTGAAGAAAGTTGATCACTTGGAAGCTAAAGCTGAAGTGCAGGATTTGTCGGCTGAAGAATTCAATCAATTGAAAGGTTACAAGAAAGAGTATAATGATTGGCTTCTTAGATAAGAAATTAAGTGGAAGCAAAGAGCCAAAGAGCATTGGCTGCGAGAAGGCGATAAGAATACTAGATTCTTTCATGCTGTAGCTAGTGCTAGAAGAAGATCTCTGAAGATTGAGCAGGTGAAGGTTGATGGCCACATGTTGGAGTCAGAGGAGGAGATTAGGGATGCTTTCATTTCTTACTATAAAGACCTATTCTCAGAGGACAACTCTTGGAGATCACATTTGGAAGAAGGGATACTTCTGACGATTGATAGTCATCAAGCCGAGTGGCTATGCTCTAAGTTTGATGAGGAAGAAGTTAAGCAAGCTGTTTTTAGTATGAATCCTAACAAATCGCCTGGATCGGATGGTTTTTCACTGGGTTTCTATCATTTTTTTTTGGGAAACCATTAAATATGATTTCATGAAGGTAGTTCGGGAATTCCAAGAGAAACCTTTCAGTATTAAGTGCATCTCCACTTATATTGTTCTCATCCCAAAGAAAGGAGCTGAGAGTGTAACAGAGTACAGATCAATTAGTTTATTAAATGGCTGCTATAAGATCGTCGCAAAGGTAATGGCAAACAAGCTGAAGAAAGTCTTGGGGGACATCATAAGTAGGAATCAAACTGCTTTTAAAGAAGGGTATTTTATTCTTGACAACTACTTGGCCACCTATGAAGCCATTTACAATAAAAAAGTGTGCAATAGGGAAGGTGTGGTTATCAAATTGGATTTTGAGAAAGCCTATGATAGTGTTAGTTGGTCGTGTCTTCAGAAATCCCTTCTTCTCATGGGGTTCAAATAGAAATGGATTTCTTGGGTCATGAACTGTATCAATTCAGCCCGCTTCTCTATCTTCTCAATGGTGAGCCATGTGGTTTCTTCAGTAGTACAAGAGGGTTAAGACAAGGTGATCCAATATCACCTCTGTTGTTCCTCATTGTTGGGCAAATTGTCGGCTCTCTTTGGAACAGGGTGGCTGATCTAGGTCTGGTGGATGGCTTCAGAATTAGAAGAAATGGTTTACAGCTGACTCACTTGCAGTTCGTGGATACCTTGTTATTTTCATCAGGCAATGAAGTTTTCTTAGCTGACATGAAGAAGCTATTAGTCTTGATTGAAATTATCACTGGTATGAAGATTAGCTTTGAGAAATCAAAACTTGTGGGAATTAATCTACAGCAGCAGACAGTGTTAGAAAAGGCTGACTTAATGAGCTGCGGACTTGCTAACTTCCCTATTAAATATTTGGGTCTCCCACTTACCAATGGTCCAATTAGGGTGAGAGATTGGGATGCTTTAATTAAGAAATTTGAGCAGAAACTTGAAGGCTGGGAGGCTCTTTTCCTTTATGCAGGGGGAAGATGGATTTTGTCGAAGAGAATTCTTTCGGCAATGGCTAACTATCACCTTTTCATCTTCAGAATTCCTAAGACTGTAGAGAGGATTATTGAATCAATGAGAAGCTCCTTTTTTTGGGTAGGTGGAAAGAGAGAGACAAGAAAGGTCTCCACTTGTTGTCTTGGGATAAAGTCTGCTCTTCTAAGGCACAAGGTGGAGTTGGCCTAGTCAAGATCGAGGTTTTCAATATTGCAATGTTGGCCAAATGGTTATGGAGATTCGGGGAAGTGGTGGGTGCAATTTGGGCTTCTATCATAAAAGATAAGTATTATCCCAACTCTCCTACATGGTGCACTGTCCCTGGTAGGTCCTCTACAATGTCACCTTTATGGAGGAATATTGTTAAGCTGCAGGATATTTTTGTCTCTGCGGTTAAACTCAATGTTGGGGATGGGGAATTGATCAAATTTTGGGAGGACAAATGGTGTTCAGATAGGCCTCTTTCTCTGTAGTTCAGAAATTTGTATCACATTGCAGACAAGAATAAGGTTATAGCTGAAGTTTATTCTCATGATCACTTGTCGCACTGGAACTTGAAATTTAGAAGGGACCCTACAGACAGAACTGGAAGAATTTCTGAGTGTTTTGACTGTTGTTAATGAAATCAAGTTGAATAGAGGTCAGAGGGACACAAGGCTTTGGATGTGGGATAACAAAGGAAAGTTTTCTGTCAAATCCATTAGTAGAATAATAGATGATGGAGGTCTGAGAGTGTGGTGGAAACGTTTAGTGTGGTCCAAATTACTTCCCAACAAGATTAAGTTATTTATGTGGAAACTGGCATGGAAGAGGCTTCCCACAAATGACAGATTACAACAGATTCTTCACATCAAACCTGCACCTTGTATTTTCTGTGGTATTTGTGGGGAAGATATGGACCATCTCTTCTGTTACTGTGGCATTATAAATGTGCAATGGACATCCTTGTGCAGACTACTTCAGGTTAATTGGGTACAGCATCAGAGGGTCTTAGATCTTATGCATTGGTGGGCACATAATTGTCATAAGAGTTCTGAGAAGGAAGTGTGGTCTTTGTTCCTGCGTGCTATGTGTTGGGCAATATGGACTGAGAGGAACAAGAGAAGATTCAGAGATTAGTTCAGTAGTGCTTCTGATATTCTTAACAGGGCAGTTAGGTGGGTTATTGACTGGGGGAAGGCAGCAAAGAGTGATGTGGACACTGGTGATCCGACCTCAATTATTCACAAGGCTTGCAAATGGAAGAGCTTGATTATTTGATGTAGCCTTTTTTGTACCTTTGTTCCCACCATTTTATCCTCTGGATAAAATTATTGTCTTTTGTTTTCGTTTCCTGGTTTTTTTTTGCCATTTCTGGCAGTGTTTGTCTGTGGGTGTATCTTTGGCTTCTGCCAACTCTTGTAATTTCTCTTCTGATGAAATGTGAATTTGTCACCTTAAAAAAATGGCAATTGAACAGCTGGCATGCCAAAGTGTGGAAGGGTTCTGCAAATCTCCTCGCTGAATATCTTGTGCTCCTGCATTACGTGTGTATAGTAGATCTCGGAGAGTTAATAGGGAGCCAGAAAAAGAAAGGCAGGGTATTATAAATGATTTGGGAACTCTGTTAACGGAAGGCCAACTTTCCTGGAGAATTCTCTGATGCAAGTCCAGGAAGTTCTTCTCATACAGGATTGGAAGGAGGCGAAGAGGTAGATCTTTCTACACCAAATCCGCAGAGAAAGGAAAGTGTCAATTGTAAACAGAGCCAAAGTAAGAAGATTTCAAATTCAAATTACAGCCAGTATTTGAATTCAAATTTTATCAAAGATTGGAGTAATGAGGAGTTAATTCAAAAGGCTTCTATGTTGGGGCAAGTGGTTCATGGGCAAGTAGGACAGCATCGTAAGTTATTTGCAAATCAAGAAGGTAAGCTGGATGACATTAAATCTGCAAAAACATTGTAGAGACCTGCAAATCTTGGTGAAGGAGAAGACAGATAAGCATAACGCAGCAGTTGATTCACATACACACCAATGGAGAGAAATATTTAGAAATTGCTATCGGTATGTAGTGGAGTTTCTTTTTTCTCAGTTACAAATTAACAAGGATTTTGTATTTTGTTTTTTTGTGGTTATGTTGTAGTTTGTTTGTTGATGGTTGAGGGAACTCACCTGATCATCATTCGATTGTACTACCTTTGTTTATCTTAACAAAATTAGTGGTATAATTTTACCTTTTTAAAAAAAAAAAAAGTTCCTGTTGGAATATCAATCACATCTGCTAATCTGCCTTTACAGCTCATAACTGCAGCTGCATGTCGCAATGATGTGGTCAGTGGAAGGGTTGTAATAGAAAGTGGTTGCTCCCTTCTACTAGCTGCACTACCACTTCCACCAGCTCCTAGTATGTCAATACTTTTTCCTATACGTTGTCCCTATTCAGCTGCCAATGATATGATACTCACCTCCCTAGCTGCCCTAAAATCATCATCATCATCATCTGGGTCAAGCGCCAAAGACTATGGATCATCTTGTTCACAGATGGTTATGCCTGGTTCTGCTCCCTCATGTTGTCCCCTTGGACAGCCTGATATCCCCTCCAACCACTTTGCCTCATCCTCTTCCTTGATTTCTCTTAACAACCTCTTTCATGTTCAGAGAGCCCTCATCTCGTTCTTTGTCCGTCAAGATTCACATTCTTTTAGATCTCTTTTCACCCATTCCAAATGTTACTTCAATCGGTAAATATCTCCATTCACCTCTTTTCCACACCAATCGCACTTGACTCTTTTCTTTTTAACATCAATAATAACACAATGCTGCCACCCATCCTCTTACTATAAGTAATGAGAATTTCATCAAGCATTAAATTAAACACAATAAGAATTTCATGAAGCATGTAATGAAGGTTCAATTGGTTGCAAGTATACTTAATTGCATGCAAAGAAGTCCAATTGAACTTCAGCTGGACTCAGTAATATGTACTTATAGGAAAGCCCTATAGAACCCTATTAGGCTCAAATTTGGGACTTTTACTATAATTGGATGTAATGAAGGATCAATTGACTTAATTGCATGCAAAGGAGTTCAATTGAACTTCAATTGGACTCAATTATACATAATCATACAAAAGCCCTAAATTTTAAATCCTAGTTAGGCTCAATTTAAGACTTTTACTATAATTACATGCAATGAAAGTTTAATTGTATGCAAGGATACTTAATTGCATGCAAAGAAGTTCAATTGGAGTTTAATTAGACTCAATTACATGTAGTTATAAGAAAGTCCCAAATTTAGTACCTTAATTAGGCTCAAATTTAGGGTTTTTACCATAATTATATTCAATGAAGGTTCAATTGTCTGCAAGCATACTTAATTGCATGCAAACAAGTCCAATTGAACTTTAATTGGACTCAGTTACAAGTAATTATAGGAAAGCCCCAAAGTTAGAACCCTAATTAGGCTTAAATTTGAGGCTTTTACCATAATTACATGCAATGAAGGTTCAATTATGTGCCGGCATACTTAATTGCATGTAAAGAAGTCAAACTGAACTTCAATTGGACTCAGTTACATGTAATTATAGGAAAGCCCCAAATTTAGAACCCTATTTAGGCTTAAATTCGAGGCTTTTACCATAATTGCATGCAATGAAGGTTCAATTGTGTGGAAGCATACTTAATTGAACAAACCCAATTATGGTGGGCAGTATCGGCCGATACCGATACGTATCGGTGGGTACCGATACCATATTGAGTGGACCGATACCCAAAATGGACCCGATACTGGCCGATATTGGCTGATACGGCCGATACCGATACCGGTACGTATTGGTATCGGTACCCTCCGATACCGGTACTGCCATCCTTAAACCCAATTGAACTTCAATTAGACTCAATTACATGTAATTATAGGAAAGTCCCAAATTTAGAACCTTAATTAGGCTCAAATTTGGGCCTTTTTCTATATATGAATCAAAATCTTCTTTAAAGTTTAAACATGCTCAAAATACTTTTAATCATATAGATCTAAGTAGAAAAGTTTTTTTTCTTTTTGAGAATTTATTTGATTTTTTCTTGGAATTTTCTTCTTCTCTTCCTTCTCCTTCTTAAACTCCGCCCAGGTATGAGTCTCTTATGCTTAGCCGGTCCCAAGCCCGGATAAAGGAGGAGGGTTGCGGTAGGTGACAGCTAGTGTAAAAATCTTGTCACATCTCATGATATGTATTCAATCAATATTAACGTTGGGGCGTCCTCCACTTACGACGCGCTGCATCGGAGCCCGGGTGTAGTGTAGTGAGAAATAGGCAAGGGTTGAGGGCGTTCCCCGCATGCGACGCGCCACGTCGACACCTGGATGTGGTGTTAAATGAGCAAAGGTTCTCACATTATGGACGGGTGTAGGTAAAGAAGCTAGTCTATGGAACCGATCAGAGAATAGGACACAAGATAAACTTGGAGAATAATAGATGTTATTACAGAAAGAATTCTAAGAAAGTGTAGGTCGAGAAGAGAATCAGAGTAGGTTATTGGAATATAAGGATTCTTACAGGATAGTTGATGGAACTTGTTTATACCATGGAGAGAAGAAAAGTCAATATTGCTTGCATTCAAGAGACTAAATGAGTAGGAGAAAAAAGTAAGGAAGTAGGAAATACAAGCTACAAATTGTGGTATACAGGAAAGGAGAGAAATAAGAATGTGGTAGGTATTATTATTGATAAAATTTGAAGGATGCAGTGGTAGCGGTGAGGAGAGTAGGAGATAGGATTATCTTATAAAATTAATTATAGAGGGAGATGCAATTAATATAGTTAGTGCCTATGCTCCTCAAGTTGGATTAGATAGTGAGAGTAAACAGAGGTTTTGGGAGGACATGAATGACCTCATGCAGAGCATACCAAATGAAGAGAATATCTTTATTGGTGGCGACCTCAATGGGTATATAAGATGTGGACGTCAGGGCTATGAGAAGGTTCATGGAGATTTTGGCTTTGGGACTAGAAATGATGAGGGAAAAAGTATCTTCGATTTTGCTATGGTCTACGACCTTATACTAGCAAATACTCATTTTTATAAAAAAGGAATCTCATCTAGTGACCTTTAAAAGTGGATAATATAGAAGTCAAATTGACTTCCTTCTCACAAGGAAAACAAATCGCACTCTATGCGAGGATTGCAAAGTTATCTCCGGAGAGGCCTTAACAAGTCAACACATGTTGGTAGTTTTAGATATTAAGATCAAGAGGTGGTTGAATATGTTTAGAAGGAAGACTGTTGCTAGAACAAGGTGGGAATTAAAAGGGATGAAGCAAGTGATGTTTAAGAATGAACTTCTCAATATGGGTGATTGGAAATCGGATTTGGATGCCAATGCTATGTAGATAAATATGGCCTCAAAGATTAGAAAAGTAGCTGGAAAAGTGCTTGGAGAGTCTAACGGATATGGCCCACCTGCGAAGGAGAGGTGGTGGTGGAATGATGAGGTACAAAAGCGGTGAAGAGTAAAAGAGAATGGTATAAAAGATTGCCAAAGTGTGATAACAATGAGGCTTATGAATAATACAAGATAGCAAAAAAAGAAGCAAAAAAGATTGTTAGTCAGGTAAAAGCTCAGACCTTTGAAAAGATGTATGAGAAATTTGGAACCAAGGAAGGGGAAAAAGATATTTATAGATTGGTAAGGATAAGAGAAAAAAGGTGTCGGGATCTTAACCAAGTTACGTGCATGAAGGATAGCGAAGAAAGGTTTTGGTGAAAGATGAGGACATCAGAGAAAGGTGGAGAAGCTACTTTGACAATCTTTTTAATGATAATCATAGTGGAAACATAGTGGGTATATAATGTACAACAGAGCATAATGTGAACTATACTAGGAGGATTAGATTTACGGAAGTCAATGAAGCATTGAAGATGATGAAAGTAGGTAAAGTTTGTGGCCCTGATGGAATTCTTATTGAAATGTGGAAATGTTTAGAAGATGTAGGAGTGGAATGGTTGACCTGATTGTTTAACAAGATCCTAGTCTCTAAGAAAATGTCAGATGAATGGAAGAAGAGCACTTTTGTACCTATTTTTAAAAATAAAGGAGACATCCAAGACTGTTCAAATTATAGAGGAATTATGCTCATAAGTCATACTATGAAGCTGTGGGAAAGAGTTGTGGAACATCATTTACGTTCTGACACAACTATCTCGGCCAATTAATTCGTCTTTATGTCGGGTCGATCAACTATAGAAGCTATATTTCTCATGAGAAGCTTGATAGAGAAATATAGAGATTTGAAGAAAGATCTACATATGGTGTTCATTGATTTGGAGAAGGCCTATGATAAAGTTCGAAGAGATGTCTTGTGGTGGGTGTTGGAACGCAAGAGGGTATCTACTAGGTACATATAAGTATTAAAAGACATGTATGAAGGAGCAACTACTAGTGTGTGCACGGTCGGAGGGGAAACAAGAGATTTTCTTATTTATGTTGAAGTGCATCAAGGATTAGCAGTAAGTCCTTATCTTTTCGCATTAGTTATGGATGATTTAACAAAAGATATACAAGAGGACATTCCGTGGTGTATGATGTTTGCGGTTGATATTGTGTTGATAGATGAGACGCAAGAGGGAGTTAATAGAAAACTAGAGTTTTGGAGGAGCACCTTAGAGTCTAAGGGTTTCAGGTTAAGTAGAACTAAGACAGAATACATGTATTGTAAGTTTAGTGAACGTTGGATAAGTGAAAAAGGAGGGAGTTAATTTGGATGGGATGACAATACCCCAAAGTACCAATTTCAAATATTTTGGCTTGATTCTCCAAGAAGACGGAGGGTGCGATGAGGATGTTAGCCATAGGATTAAAGTAGGATGGTTGAAGTGGAGACTTGTCACGGGAGTCTTGTGTGATCGCAAGATTCCACCGAAGTTGAAAGGAAATTCTACTGTACGGCGATAAGACCTGCAATGTTATATGGTAGTGAGTGTTGGGCAACGAAGGGGCAACATGTCTCTAAGATGAGTGTTGCGGAGATGAGAATGTTAAGGTGGATGTGCGGGCATACTAGATTAGATAAAATTCGTAATGAGTATATTATAGAAAAGGTAGGAGTGGTACCAATTGAGGACAAATTGAGAGAAGGGAGATTGAGATGGTTTGGGCATGTTAGACGTAGGCCTAAGGAGGCTCCAGTTAGAAAAGTGGAGCATATTAGGATAGATGAGGAGATAAAAAGAAGGGGTAGACCTAGATTAACTTGGAAGAGGGTAGTACAATATGATTTGGAAGTTTTAAACATTTCAGAAGAGGTAGCCCAAAATCGTTTAGAGTGGAAACATAGAATCCATATACCCGACCCTAATTATTTGGGATTAAGGTTTCGTTGAGTTGAGTTGAGTTCTCCTTCTTAAAGGAGCTTCCTTCTCCTTTCTTTCCTCCTTTAGTGTTCTTCTTGCAGTTGAAGACTTAGATAAGAGGGGGGAAAAGAATGAGATGAAGCTTCTTCTTCTTCTTCTTCAAATGAAGGCAGTGTCGCTTGCCGGTGGCGGGAGGGGTTGCCGGGGGGAGGGGGTTCGCTGGAGGTTGATTGGGGGCACAGGAAGACTTGGGATCGTAGGGATCCCTTAGGTCTTGGGCTGAGGTGTATAAATACTCGGTGTATTGGGTGGGATTGGGCCTGTATCGAGTGATCTAGGGTGGATATGCCTGATATATGCCCGATCTCATCCGATACATACAAAACGAACCAGTTCGGCCCCAACATGACCAATTCTGCTGATCTCCAACCAATTCGAGACCGATGCTGATCCGATTCCAATTGATTCCGATCAATTCAAACAATTGAATATTTTTTAAACATTTTATTTAAAGAATCGGGATTTCCCTTATGAAACCGGATCGGATCCCGTTGATTCCTATCCGAGTCGGCCGCCCAATTCTATTAACTGAAGGTGACGATATTGCCTTCCAAATGGTAGAGCTTCTTCACTTGTTGCCATTTATTAGTGACTGGATGAAATATTCTAGGTAATCTGGTATTTAACACCGCCACCTTGTAACGGTCCCACCCTTGCAAATTTATAATATGCGATCTGTCACATGGAATGAAGGCCATAGCCAGGATCATTTTGGGTTGATTGCACAAAAGTAATTAGCAAGGTACAAGTAAAAATGACAATGGAAGATTACCAACCAAATTTGCCCTTGATTACGCTAATGAGAAGTACACGAGTATATTATTACATAACCAAGTATGAAAGACTCTAATACACTAAGCTAAACTAAAATTATACTCTATCACTGGTACTACTAGGGGTGGCAACTAACCAAGCCAAGCCGAGCTTTAGAGAGCTCGAGCGCAGTTGGGCAAAATTTTTTTGAACTCAAGCTGAGTCCAAGTTTTAAATCAGGCCTTGAGCTGAGCTTGAGCTTGTGCTCGAAGAAAGAAAACCGAACTCGAGCCAAGCCCAGGCTGAGCTCGGTTTTTTCAAGGCCTCACCATTTTGCCTGGCCCACCTCTTTTGTGCCCAGCGCGTTTGCAAACCTAGCTTGTTTGCAAGCCCTGCTTCCGTCTGCCAAAGCCTAGTCCACTCTTTGTTGTCTGCCCATTTTGTTTTGGCCGCCCCAGGCACTTGCGGAGGAAAACAGAGAGAACGGGGTCAATTTTATAAAGGCAAGGGATGCAGAAAATCCTTGGATTTCCAATATTGGACTAAATGTCCCTGGGGGCCACACCTAGCTGACGCCCAGCAACACTTCCGGAGGAGAAAGAAGGTGCTGCCACAGATCTTACCAATAGGTACAGCAGCATGGATGGCAGTTTCGGCCGGTACTAGTACGTACCGGCCGATACGTACCGGTACCGGCCCGGACTGGTACCAGTACCCCCATTTAGGGCCGGTACCGTATAAAAAAAAAAGGGACATTACTGTACCGGGCCGGTACGCCCGTGAAACACCCCTTCACTGTCCCTTCTCACAGAAACAGATCTATGAGAGGGGTTCGTTTTTGGCAAGGAGAGGAAGGAGGGGAAGGAGGGGAAAGAACCGCCGCGGCCACCCGCCGTTGCCGCCGCCACCGCCGCCGGAGACGTTTTCACCCTTTTCCGGAGACGTTTTCACCATTTTGGGTGGAAGAAAAAAAGAAGGTATGATTTATATTTTAATGTAGTGATTATTTTTTAGTTGATAACTATTTCTTAAATTATTTACGTTCATTTTCTTGGTAAAATAGACAACCCCTAATTTTGGCCCTAATTAGCGGTTAAAAATTAGGGCTTTTGTCTAATTAGTTAGATTAAATATCAATTGGAGCATAATTAAGCTTCATTGCATGTTTTAAACTAGGAGTGTGCTGTCAATTGCGTTGATCGACGGTTAATTAGGGGAAATCTCCAATTTTGGCCCTAATTAGCGGTTAAAAATTGGGGCTTTTGTCTAATTACTTAAATTAAACATCAATTGGAACTTAATTAAGTTTCATTGTATATTTTAAACTAGGAGTGTAATGTCAATTGCGTTGATTGATGGTTAATTAGGGGAAATCCCCAATTTTGGCCCTAATTAGCGGTTAAAAATTGAGGCTTTTGTCTAATTAGTTAAATTAAACATCAATTAGAGCCTAATTAAGCTTCATTGCATGTTTTAAACTAGGAGTGTGCTGTCAATTGCGTTGATTAACAGTTAATTATGGGAAATCCCTAATTTTGGCCCTAATTAGCGGTTAAAAATTGGGGCTTTTGTCTAATTAGTTAAATTAAACATTAATTAGAGCCTAATTAAGCTTCATTGCATGTTTTAAAGTAAGAGTGTGCTGTCAATTGCGTTGATCGACGGTTAATTAGGGGAAATCCCTAATTTTGGTCCTAATTAGCGGTTAAAAATTGGGATTTTTGTCTAATTACTTAAATTAAACATCAATTGGAGCCTAATTAAGTTTCATTGCATGTTTTAAACTAAGAGTGTGCTGTCAATTGCGTTGATCGATGGTTAATTAGGGGAAATCCTCAATTTTGGCCCTAATTACTGGTTAAAAATTAGGGCTTTTGTCTAATTACATAAATTAAACATCATTTGAAGCCTAATTAAATTTCATTGCATGTTTTAAAGTAGGAGCATAATGCCAAATGTTCTTATATTTGTTTCTACTTTTTTTTTATGTGTTGTAGGAACATGGTTGAACAGCAAGAGCAAGACCCAGGGTGGGCCCATATCACCTTAGTTAATAGTGCAAAGAGGAGAGTGAAATGTAAATATTGTGGCAAAGAGATGGGTGGTGGAATCACTCGAGGGAAAGAACATTTAGCAGGGAAGACAGGACATGTGACAAGGTGTACTGTCTGTCCCCGACAAGTTGCCAACGAGATGCGTGAATTGTTGCGTGGCCGGAAAGCACAAAAAGAATAATGAAGAGGAGGTTGAACTCTAAGACGAAATTTCAGGTAGACATAATACAAAAGGCAAAGGGATGTATACTGCAGCCAGTGGCATTTCTAGACGTGAGAGGCAAAGGGCTGAACAAATTGTAGACTCTAGTGATGATGATGAAGATCCTGAGATGGCTGCAGCTAGAAGAGAGAGTTTGTGGCATCAAGAAGAAGACGAAGCCCGAAGGAGAGGTGATGGACCATCAACAAGAGGCACAAGTGAAGCTAGAGGCCAAGTAGGTCTTATGGACAATTATCTTTTTAGAAGACAGAGTTCTACTCAGCCAAAAATCAAGCAAGTAATGAGAGGAGTAAAAAAGTCAGCTGAAGCGGCAGGACATGCTTTTAAAAGCATATGTAAATGGTTTTTGCATGCAGGTGTTCCCTCACATGTTGCTCAGTCTCCTTATTTTTAGCCTATGATTGATGCGATAACAGATCATGGTCGTGGGTTCAAAGTCCCCACACGTCGAGACATATATGGACGGGGGCTTGATGGAGAATACGGGGAACTTCGACAGTGGGTTGAAAGTTTTAAGGCAGTATGGAAGGAGAGAGGATGCACAATTATGTGCGATGGCTGGACTGGTACCACGAAGAAGTCCATGATTAATTTTCTTGTTTATTGCACAGAAGGGACATTTTTTATGAAATCTGTTGATGTATCAAACTATTCAAAGAATGCAAAATATTTATTTGGTTTGATAGATCAGATGGTGTAGGAAATTGGAGAGGAAAATGTTGTCCAGGTGGTCACCGATAATGAACCATGTTATAAAACTGCAGGGAAGAAGTTAATGGACAAGCGCAAACATCTTTATTGGGTCCCATGTGCAACGTATAGTCTGGACTTGATGTTTGAAGACATTGGTAAGGATCCGACTATCAGCAAGACAATAAAGAGAGCCCAAAGAATTACCTAATTTATTTATGGTCATCTTAGGATCTTGAACATGTTCAGAGAAAAAGCATCTGGAGGTCGAAATCTCATCCGTGCGAGGCCTACACGATTTGCATCTAATTTTATTTCTTTAGAATCTAAGGGTTTTATGTTTAATAAAAAGTTATTGGAGTATATGCGGACCACCTTCAATGAATCTAAATCTGAACATTTGGAAGTGAGAAAAATCATAGAGAATAAAAAATTTTGGGGTAATATGGAGACTTATCTGAAGTTGGTGGAACCTCTCGTACATGTGTTAAAATTGGTGGATGGAGATGATAAGAATTACATGAGATATTTGTACGAGGCAATTGACATTGCTAAGGTGCACATCAAGAACGCATTTCTCAATACTTATATGAAGTGGTGGGACCTTATTGATGTCAGATGGGAAAGCACATTACACCACGACTTGCATGCAGCTGGTAAGTGCAGTCTTATACTGTTACATGGGACATTATTTATTAAATTGACATTACTAATTATCTACCTAAATATAAGTTATTTTTTAAATCCTGGAGTAATGTACAGTCAGCAAGTGCACATTGATGGAGAGGTGATCCAAGGCACACTAAATGTGATTGCACGTTTGTCGATGACAGTAGAAGATAGAATTGAGGCAGAGAGACATGTATACTTAGTGAAGATCTGACTTTAAGATTTATCCAATTACTTGTAATTTGAAGAGCCTACGAATTCTATTAATTTTGTTAATTCCATCTTTGTAGATGGAGGTTTATCGGCTAAGGCTGGAGACATATAATGAAGACTCTGTGCAAATTGCCGTAGAGAAAGTGAGCCCAAGTATACTTAGTCATTGCATTGTTGTCATATGTGCATAAGAAACGAGAACATACATTGATTACTTTTTTGGTTTCTTTTAATGATGGCACATGAGTGGTGGATAATGGTGTACAACAGAGATAGGTGTTATAATCCATTGGCTTCCATTGCAGTGAGGGTTTTGAGTCAGACGACATCGGCAAGCCAATGTGAAAGAAACTGGAGCACGTTCAACCTTATACATTCAAAAATTCGTAATCGGTTAAAGGCTGAACGATTGGACAAATTGGTGTATGTTGAAACCCTTTTTTTAAAGCAAAAGGGAGAAGGGAGAAGCCCCCCCACCGGTTGGGGAACCCCCCACCGGTTCCAAAAGGGAAACCGGTGGGGGGAATTAATTAGGATGGAGGGAGTTAATGGGGAATCCTAACCCCATTCACACATGGGTTGAGAATCCCATGTGAACCCCATTTAATACCCATCCTGAAAAAACCCCTTTCACATGTAGCCAAGTCTGGATTTAAGGGGTTTAAATCTTTTTCACATTGGCCAAACCCCCCCCCCCCCCCCCCCAAAATCTGAAACCAGGGCATTAAAGAGCCCAAGAAAGCAAAAAAGTGGAGGGGATGGGAAGGAGAACCCCCCCCCACCGGTTCCCAAACAGGTGGAGGGGAGCCAACCGGTGGCACCCCCCCGGTACCCCCCACCTCAAGCATTCCGGTGGGTACCCCCACCGGTTAAGGCTTTGAAGCCTATAAATACCCCCCAAGGGGTAAGGATAAGCCCCATGCCCATTTGGCCCAAAATTTCCTAGGGGAAACTCTGCCAGTTTGAAGACCAAATCCGGTGCTCTTGTCCGGGTTTGCTGCGATTTGGAGGAGATATTTTCTTGGAGGGCTCTCTTCCTAAGGTTTATTCCTAAGGGAAAGCTCTGCCAAATTTATGTTGTAAAATCACCGTCCTATAAGACGGGATTATGCCGAAATAATGAATGAATGCTACTATTTGTTCTTTGAGCATATGTGTGTGCATGTGTTTATGAATCTACTATTTAAGTAACACTATGTTGCTATATTTTCATATGCAAAATAATTAGTTTTATAACTAATTAAAATACATAAAACATATAATTAAATATTCTAAAATATCATTGGTCTCATCCCATACATAACTAATCTTAGATTCATAATTAAAACTTAATAATGAAACATTGAGACATAAAATAATATATTTAAGTTAAAAAAATGACTTAAATACTCCACATACTTAATTAATTAATAAAAATCTGCGAAAATTATCTAAAATTAATAAAATAAATATAAAAATCAGAAAAATTCTGTAAAAATCAGTAATACTCAGTAAAAATCAGAAAACAAAATCTGGAAATTACATAAATCCAAAATATAACTTAAATATCCTTCATATACCTAATTAATTAATAAAAATCAGTAAAATTGATAAAAAAATCAGTAAAATTCAGTAAAAACCAGTAAAAAACAGAGAACCAAATCTGAAAATATATAAAATTCCGAAATGACTAAAATGCCCCTAGAGCTTAATACAAATTACAAAAATACCCTCATACATGTTAAAAATCTGTAAAAATCACAGAAAATTCTTAAAAACATCAAAATCTCTCATATGTCCAAAATACCCTCCAAACCCTAATAAGATGGGTAAAATTACCAAAATACCCTCAATATGATAAAAATAAATAAAAATCTCAGAAAAAATATAAAAATAGACTTTAAGTCTAAAAATCCAATTTGGGCAAAATTACCAAAATACCCTTACAATTCAAACACACTTGAAATAACTTTAAAATACCTCCTAAGATTTTGAAACCTTCCTAAGTCATTAAAACTCATTTCATACACTTAAATAACCATAATCTCCCTATACCCTCCAATTTGGCATAATTACAAAAATACCCTTATGGGTCTAAAATACTTGGAATCAATCCAGAATACTTTGAGTCAATCCAATATACTTGGAATTAATCCATATAGCTTGGAATCAATCCAAAATCATATAAACACATCCTAAACCTGGGTGAGTCCAAGAATTTAACCTAAAATATATCTTCATATGCATGTGCTGCCTGTAGTAGTAGTGTTGCATGTTATAAGGGCATCATACGGACGGTTAATCAAGGGTTGCCGAGCAGTCGCTCAGCGTAATTAACACTGACCGAGGTCAGTGGAGAGAGGTCATCTACTCGAATCTTCGCTTGATTCGAAGTCCCGGATTCCCTGAGGGCTAATCCCAAGCTCTCATAGTCCGATAAAATATAAAACCGACCTATAATTCTCTAGATAAACAAAAAAATGGATTTCCGAATAATCCGACATAGGAGAGATGCGTCTAGGTCAGGTCCCGACGAAGGTTAGAAAAACCCTCGCAAACAGAGATGGCACGCCCGGTGGGACATCTCTTTCCCTTCATCTCTCCGTCCGGTGATGCCCTCACCACAACTCTACTACTAACTTTGTCATGTCTTATGCAGGTGACCAAGTTTCTGCTTAAAAGACGACGATGGCGGCAAGGGTCACGTATGGCCCACTTGTGGTGGCGACCCACACACGGTGTGGATATCTGACCACACCAACATGCTTTGGGGACTTCCCCGCAGTGATAGGATCTCCATACTTTCTGGGGGTCGTTCCGGCACCGGAGCTTGCTCCGGAAAAGAAGAAGAAGAGGTGCGCTTCTCGCTCCAGAACATGCAACAACGGCAGCCGATATGGGCGAGTGCTTGCCGTGAATACCATCAGCATCTCTCCAGCCTCCTCGTCCAACGGGGGGCAAAAGCGGAAGGTTCTAACCGCAAGTCCGTCTAGGACGGGGAAAACTATATTGGTGGGGAACCTGCATATTCGTCTGGATGGCGGACAACCCATCATTTCTAAGATCCATCATATCCCGACAGTTCTTGTCCAGAATCGGTTCGGGATTCTATTGAAGGTTTGCCAAGATGGGGCAACGTTCGAAAAGAAGAAAAGGACTCCAAAGGACACTGCTTGTCGGGAGCCAATAATTATACCAGAGCCTGTCATGTCTCGAGCAGGGGGCAATGCCACCCCCCGAGCGGGGGGCAACTCCATGCCTCGGAATGGGGGCAACTCCATGCCCCAAAATGGGGGCAAATTTATGCCTCGGGCTGGGGGCAATCCATTGGAGGATAAGAGCCTCCGCATAAAGGAAATGTGGGTAACAAAAAAGGAAGCCCGCAAAATTCGCCAGGCTAGGGATACCTTAGCAGAACAACAGCCTCAACAGCTCGTAGAGCATGAGGGGCAGATAACCAGCTCAACTACCTGGCCTTGTTCTTTACATGGTCAAAAGATAAAAAGTGCCTATAAGACGCAGGAACAAGTCTGGCAACAGACATCTGTCCTCGAGCGGTTGGGCGCATTGGTCCGATCGACTCACAAAAAGAAGAAAATTGTCAGAAGGACAGAGAATAGTATACGGGTCTACACATGCTACACCTCCAATATCACCAACCGACAGCCTTCCCAGCCAGAAGACCCAAATGATATCATCAATCTGATGCAACGGGTCGGGCCCATAACCCGTCAAATGGAGCAGGCTATGTGCTTGCTGAATCGAGGAAGCCAGGGGGCAGAGCCACCTCAAATTGGCAGTAGCAATGCTGCTGGAGGAGCTGATGAAGACGGGGCAAATGCTTTAGATATTGAAGCCGCTCCAGAACAACCTCAAGATCAAATACAGCCTCAGACTATAGAGGAGATGAGGCAAGAAAATCAACAACTCAGGGCCTTGCTCTATGGCCTAATACAAAAGATGGAGGAGCAGCAAAGGGCAGCTCAAGTCCCCTCAGTAAATGCACCACCTCCAAGGGCAGTGCCTATGCCAACGGTGATAAGACCACAAGCTGCAGATGTCAACTTCAACCCTGATGAGATAGAAGAAGATCAAGTTGTGGAGCCCAATCATAATGCTCAGCAATCCCATGCTTCTGCAGATGATGCTACGGCATTGCAGAAGCATCTTATTGAGCAAATTGTTGAAGCCAAAATAGCAAAACAAGATGACGGAATAGGCACATTCGACTTATACAAAGTGCCATTTCCGGTACATCATATGTTTAAGAAGCTCCCGTCGGATCACAATAAGTGTCCCAAATTCATCAGGTATGACGGGGAAGACTCGGCCCAGGAACATATTGCCCACTATATGAGTGACTTGGGAGAGTTGGCTACTGATGAGGCCTATCTTCTGAGGTTCTTCTCTACCTCTCTCACGGGCATTGCATTCCAATGGTATGCAAAGTTGAAGCCTAACTCTATCAACAGTTGGGAGGAAATGCAGAAAAAGTTTCTCGACCGTTTCAAGGTGTCGGAACGAAAGGTCACCATCACTGAATTGGTGACACTAAAGCAAGGCAGGAATGAATCCGCCACCGACTATATCAAAAAATGACGGAACCTCTGCATGAAATGCGACAATCCGCCGACCCACGAGGATGCAGTACGATTGTGCAAAAGGGGCTTAAAGCCTGAAATAAGTGAAAAGCTGATTGGCGCAAATGTCAAGAACTTTGATCAACTAAATAACATTGTGACGGAGGTCGAAATATTCTATGCAGACCATCCAACCATTGCCTCCATTGGGGGGACAGTCCCAAAGAAGCAAAATATGGATACAGAAGAGGTCAATGCTATAGACTTCACCTCAGCTGTAGAAAATACAGGGGGCAAGAACAATGTAAATGCCTCAACATCTAATAGAAGGGGATCATATGCCACCCTTAATGAGAGAAGGAAAATGGCTTACTCTTTCATAAGGGAGGATATAAGAGAGTTGTTTAATGTCTGCATGCGGGTCAATCTCTTGATGCTACCCGAACCAAAAAGACCAGCAGAAGTTGGTAAAATAGATGAACCCAACTATTGCATGTACCATCGTATGTTGGGACATGTAATAGAAGATTGTTATATCTGCAAAAGGTAAATTGAAATGCTTATCCGAGAGGGGGCCGTGGAGATGGGGAAATACCTGGTAGACCCGCCTCAGCCACATCGAATGCCCAGACAAACATTTACAGCAAATGTCGTCCATATGGATGAAAACTCCTCAGAAGAAGAGCCTACAAATAAGAATATAGATGCCCCTCCAGAGCAGGAAGCGGTATCATCATATCCCCCAGCGACCCCCACTCCGGAAGGGTCTATCGTGGCGGCACTGGAGGAGATTCAGATGAATATGTCACAGCTCTCCCATCAGCAAGTTTCGCCGGAGCAGGAGGCAATACCATCATATGCTCCAGCGACTTCCACTCCAGAAGCGTCTATCATGACAACACTAGAGAAGATTCAGATGAGTCTGATACAACTCTCTCATTAACAAATCTCATTAGAACAGAAGATAAATCCATCATATACTCTAGCAATTTCCACTCTCGAGGGGTCCATTATGGCAGTACTTGAGGGGATTCAAATGAGTCTGGGACAAATCTCTCATCAGCAGTATGAACTCACTCAAGTAATGGAAGGTCTTGCAAGACAATGGACAGAAGTCATGTCAATGGATAGAATCAATAGGCCCTTCTCCTTTGAGGAACCAGGACCAAAATGCAGCCGTCCTCTAAAGAATAAGGGCAAACTTATCATAGACTTAAATGAACCACCAGAAGCCCAGTACCGAGAGGGAATGGTGCTCAAATGCAAAGGTTGTGAAAGTCACGACAAAACTCTCGAGGCCACCGTTGCAGCTAGGCAAAGTTCCCGGGGAAAGCAAGTTGCTAGTGCAGAAACAGGGATAAGTTTTAAAGATACGGAATCCCTGGCAAAAAAGCTCAAGAAACCATACTCCTTTCCAATGGAAAAGACCAAAGAACTCTTCGAGTTATGTATGAGCAGAAAAGCAATTATTCTGCCCAAGCCAAAAAGGGAAGAAGAAATACATCGGGTAGATGCACCCAACTACTGCCCATACCACCGCTTCATCACCCATCCAATTGAACGTTGCTTTATGTTCAAAGATGAAGTAGAAAAGCTGATTCAAGAAGGAAAGATAAATATGGAAAAATACCTGGTAATCACCCACAGCCACATACGATTACACATTGAGTGTAATTCGCAGATCCATGAACAAAAAAAAAAAAAAAAAAAAAAAAAAAAAAAAAAAAAAAAAAAACATCATCATGCAACCCGTCGGGGGACAACGCGCAAAAGTTATGTGCGCCAAGAAAAGTCAATAATGTTCGTGCGCGAATACAGAGGCTCATAAAGCCGCATATTTGTTCCCCGACGGGGGGAGAACTCTCTCGGCCTGCTGAGGGTAGAGATCGAGTTTTCCCACATCCCTACCCAGGGAGGATATCAGAGTCGCCAATGACGAATAAACCCTTGGTACCACACTGACGGTACAATAATGTCCCATCAAGGGCTACGACCGAGGCGATGATGACGATGACCTCCCGACCCGGTAAGGAAGTGGGAAAACTCGCTCTTCTGCTCGATACAACCTGAGGGGATGATCCCCGTTCCTGTTATACCCAAGGCAAATACACGGGCATATTCTTGAAAGATGTCACATAATGGTGGGTGATTCACCTCGAAAGAAAATATTTGCCGTCAAGAATATCATGCAATGCAAAATTCTTTCATTCGCCTACGGAAGGCGTTAAACTCCGGAATTTTGTCCACCTGGGAGGCAGATATATCCCAAAATTTATATTCACTTACTACAGGCTTTGAGTCATGATATTCATATATTCGCCCACGGAAGGCGTTAAACTCCGGCATTCGCCCACGGAAGGCGTTAAACTCCGGCATTCGCCCGCGGAAGGCGTTAAACTCCGGAATTTGCCTACGAAAGGCATTAAATCCCAGAATTCATAATTCGCCCACGGAAGGCGTTAAACTTCGGCATTCGCCCGGGGAAGGCGTTAAACTCTGGAATTTGCCTACGAAAGGCATTAAATCTCAGAATTCATAATTCGCCCACGGAAGGCGTTAAACTCCGGCATTCGCCCACGGAAGGCGTTAAACTCCGGCATTCGCCCGCGGAAGGCGTTAAACTCCGGAATTTGCCTACGAAAGGCATTAAATCCCAGAATTCATAATTCGCCTACGGAAGGCGTTAAACTCCGGAATTTTGTCCACCTGGGAGGCAGATATATCCCAAAATTTATATTCACTTACTACAGGCTTTGAGTCATGATATTCATATATTCGCCCACGGAAGGCGTTAAACTCCGGCATTCGCCCACGGAAGGCGTTAAACTCCGGCATTCGCCCACGGAAGGCGTTAAACTCCGGCATTCGCCCGCGGAAGGCGTTAAACTCCGGAATTTGCCTACGAAAGGCATTAAATCCCAGAATTCATAATTCGCCCACGGAAGGCGTTAAACTTCGGCATTCGCCCGGGGAAGGCGTTAAACTCCGGAATTTGCCTACGAAAGGCATTAAATCCCAGAATTCATAATTCGCCCACGGAAGGCGTTAAACTTCGGCATTCGCCCACGGAAGGCGTTAAACTCCGGCATTCGCCCGCGGAAGGCGTTAAACTTCGGAATTTGCCTACGAAAGGCATTAAATCCCAGAATTCATAATTCGCCCACGGAAGGCGTTAAACTCCGAAATTTTGTCTACCTGGGAGGCAAATATAACTCAAAATTTATATTCGCTTACTACAGGCTTTAAATCCTGAAATTCATATTTCGCCCACGGAAGGCGTTAAACTCCGGCATTCGCCTACGGAGGGCGTTAAACTCCGGAATCTGCCCCAAGGAGGCGTTATATCCTGAAAATTTTCATATTTGCCCCGAGAAGACGTTGTGTCCTAAAGTCTTTACTGGGCATACGCCAGTCCCGCTGGCATGCCATAAAAGGGTCGAAAATTTTCTTATCGCCCCGAGGAGGCGTTGTATCCTGAACCTCCCCTTGGCATAAACTAGTCCCACCGACATGCCATAAAAGGGTTGAAAAGTTCCTTTGCCCCGAGGAGGCGTTGTATCCTGAAATTTCTCACTACCGCCCCGAGGAGGCGTTATATCATGAATTTTCCCTTGACATACTCCAATCCCACTGGCATGCCATAAGGGGGTTGAAAAATTCTTTTGCCCCAAGGAGGCATTGTAACCTAAAGTCTTCCCTGGGCATACGCCAGTCCCACTAGCATGTCCTAAAAGGGTTGAAAATTTTCCTATCGCCCCGAGGAGGCAATGTATCCTGGATCTTCCTTAGGCATACACCAGTCCCACTGGCATGCCATTAAGAGGTTGAAAATTCCCTTCGCCCTGGGGAGGCGTCATATTCTAAAATCTCTCCCCTAAATCATGGTCCCATCGGCATAACCATATAGTCCCATGTGCTATAGTCCCATCGGCGTGCCGTAGGCGGTTGAATTCGCTCCAAGGAGATGTTATACCTTAAAATTGACCCTGATACACACTAGTCCCACTCGTGTGCCTTGGTGGCCTGGAAGTTCATATTCGCCTACAGGAGGCTTTATATCCTGGAAATTCATAATTCATATTCGCCTACAGGAGGCTTTATATCCTGTAAATTCATATTTCATATTCGCCTACAGGAGGCTTCATATCTTGGAAATTCATATTCGCCTACAGGAGGCTTTATATCTTGGAAATTCATAATTCATATTCGCCTACAGGAGGCTTTATATCCTGGAAATTCATAATCCATATTCGCCTACAGGAGGCTTTATATCCTAGAAACTCATATTCGCCTACAGGAGGCTTTATATCCTGGAAATTCATATTCGCCTACAGGAGGCTTTATATCCTGGAAATTCATAATTCATATTTGCCTACAGGAGGCTTTATATCCTGGAAATTCATATTCGCCTACATGAGGCATTATATCCTGGAAATTCATATTTCATATTCGCCTACATGAGGCATCATATCCTGGAAATTCATATTTCATATTCGCCTACAGGAGGCTTTATATCCTGGAAACTCATATTCGCCTACAGGAGGCTTTATGTCTTGGAAATTCATATTCGCCTACAGGAGGCTTTGAATCCTATGATTCATATTTCGCTTACGGGAGGCTTTGAATCTCGGAGTTCATATTTCGCCTACGGGAGGCTTTGAATCTCGGAGTTCATATTTCGCCTACGGGAGGCTTTGAATCTCGGAGTTCATATTCCGCCCACGAGAGGCTTTGAATCTCGGAATTCATATTCGCCTACGGGAAGCATTAAACCCCGAAATTCGCCTCTGGGGGGCATTGTGTCTCAAAATACTTGGTCTTCTGGAGCCGTTGTATCCCAAATCCACGGCTACCTAAAGCCCCCGTTTCTCGAAAACTACATATATATTTCTTATCGGCTCACAGGGAGGCCTCAGTTCCCTACATATATATTCTTATCGGTTCTCAGGGAAGACTCAGTTCCTTACATATATATTCTTATCGGTTCTCAGGGAAGACTCAGTTCCCTACATATATAATTCATTATCGGTTCTCAGGGAAGACTCAATTCCCTACATATACTTCTTATCGGTTCTCAGGGAAGACTCAGTTCCCTACATATATATCATTATCGGTTCTCAGGGAAGACTCAATTCCCTACATATATTTCTTATCGGCTCACAGGGAGGCCTCAGTTCCCTACATATACTTCTTATCGGTTCTCAGGGAAGACTCAGTTCCCTACATATATAATTCATTATCGGTTCTCAGGGAAGACTCAATTCCCTACATATATTTCTTATCGGCTCACAGGGAGGCCTCAGTTCCCTACATATATTCTATCGGTTCTCAGGGAAGACTCAATTCCCTACATATATATTCTTATCGGTTCTCAGGGAAGACTCAGTTCCCTACATATATATTCTTATCGGTTCTCAGGGAAGACTCAGTTCCCTACATATATATTCTTATCGGTTCTCAGGGAAGACTCAGTTCCCTACATATATATTCTTATCGGTTCTCAGGGAAGACTCAATTCCCTACATATATATTCTTATCGGTTCTCAGGGAAGACTCAGTTCCCTACATATACTTCTTATCGGTTCTCTGGGAAGACTTAGTTCCCTACATATATTTATGAGCGGTTCTCAGGGAAACCGTAATTCTCTACCGAAAAATAATAATAATAATAATAATAAATGGGGCTTAAAAACGAGGTGCCCCGACGGACTTAATCGATCTCGTCCTCAAAGGGGTCGGTTAAGGGTAAAAATGTCTTATATCCAGCTAAGGTGAAAACCCGAAAGGGCACCTTAGGCAAAATCGGGTAACCCCGCTGTGTGAAAACCCGCAAGAGCGCACAGGCAAAAATAAGAGGGGGCTAATACTGGTGAAAACCTGAAAAGGCGCTGGTATTAGTTGAAAAAAAAAAAAAAAAAAAAAAGAGAAAAAAAAAAAGGGAGCTTAAAAATGAGGTGTTCCGACGGACTTAATCGATCTCATCCTCAAAGGGGTCGGTTAAGAGTAAAAATGTCTTATACCCAGTTAAGGTGAAAATCCGAAAGGGCACTTTAGGCAAAATCGGGTAACTCCGCTGTGTGAAAACCCGCAAGGGCGCACAGGCAAAAATAAGAGGGTGCTAATACTGGTGAAAACCTGAAAAGGCGCTAGTATTAGTTACGTAACAAAGAGAGAATACATGCAACATATAATAAATGGTCCGTACCACTCAAACTTAGCATTTATCTCCAGGAGAATATTTGCGATGCACTGGAGCAATGTTGGAGTTCGAGACGAACACGCAGGGTAGTCCGAGTTCTTCAGCAAATGGAAAACTTCAATCCTGTTGAAGAAATTCGACTTCATCTCCGGAATATCAGTCGAAGCGATGTCCGATGGTCGCCACAAAACGGGAGTTCTCCCTCCAGTGAAGCCTCAAGAACATATGCATGCTGACGCAGAGCGGCGATATGGGTGTCCGCGGTACCAGAAAGGACAATGTCCTCCTGATATTGGAGCATAGGAGTTTCTGCAACCCGAGCTGCATAGCCTGCCTCGATAGTTTCGGTCTCGGCTCGCTTTGGCGAAGAGTTACTCGACAAATAGCAGGAATGGGATATCGTCCTCCCCATATCTTGCCATAGGAGAAACTCCCATGAGAGCCATGAAGACAAAGACAGCAAGCTACAAGAAGATGGAGAGATAAAATCAGCGCTGGAGGGCTGCAATAAAAGTCTCGAAAAGCAAAAATTGACCAAGTCCTAATAAAGTCATAGGACAAAGTCAAATTGCTATGAACTAGATATTAGGCCAGTCCAGAACGCTTCGTGCGGAGCTCCTGGGAATGTCAATATAAGGTACTGATACCCCAAGGTAGAGCAAATGCCGGAAGAATTAAACGACTCGCATGTGTGTTCTTAAGGAGTCTCCATATCGTGAAGGCCAAGAGATCTCCTAGAATCCAAATAAACGTCGAAAGATTTAACCGGCATCAACTCTCGCAGAACCTCCAAGTCGCGAAGGCCAAGAAGATTCCTATAATCAGAGGGGTAGACGCTTTCAAATATATTCGGAAAGTCGAAAAGTTATGAAAATAGGACTTCCTGGGCATAGTTTGAGGTGTCTAAGTACCAAAATTGAGCGTCATCAAGACCCAGATAAGCTCAGATGGGGCATATGCACAGCAAGCCAAAACAATATATCGCCTGGCATATATGAGACAGCGGTTGACTTCCCCCAATAGCCGTAAATACATGAGGCGAGAAACGGGAATTCATCAAGACAATACCGGCATGCCGCATTTGAGAATTTCTCAAGCATGCAAAATGATGATTCTTGTAGCCGAATGGGGCACGGGACATGCACCGCCGTCTTCACCTCCGGCACATGTCCCGTGGGGGGCATTTGTTGAAACCCTTTTTTTAAAGCAAAAGGGAGAAGGGGGAAGCCCCCCCACCGGTTGGGGAACCCCCCACCGGTTCCAAAAGGGAAACCGGTGGGGGGAATTAATTAGGATGGAGGGAGTTAATGGGGAATCCTAACCCCATTCACACATGGGTTGAGAATCCCATGTGAACCCCATTTAATACCCATCCTGAAAAAACCCCTTTCACATGTAGCCAAGTCTGGATTTAAGGGGTTTAAATCCTTTTCACATTGGCCAAACCCCCCCCCCCCCCCCCCAAAATCTGAAACCAGGGCATTAAAGAGCCCAAGAAAGCAAAAAAGTGGAGGGGATGGGGAGGAGAACCCCCCCCCACCGGTTCCCAAACAGGTGGAGGGGAGCCAACCGGTGGCACCCCCCCCCACCGGTTGGGAACCGGTGGGGGGGGGTGCCCACCGGATTCTCCCCCCTCTCTCTCTCATTTTTTTAATGCCCTCTCTCCCACTCTCTTACCCATGTGATTAAAAAATTAAAAAAGAGAGGGGGAGGAGGAAGTGGCAACCGGTGGGTACCCCCCACCTCAAGCCAAACCGGTGGGTACCCCCCACCTCAAGCATTCCGGTGGGTACCCCCACCGGTTAAGGCTTTGAAGCCTATAAATACCCCCCAAGGGGTAAGGATAAGCCCCATGCCCATTTGGCCCAAAATTTCCTAGGGGAAACTCTGCCAGTTTGAAGACCAAATCCGGTGCTCTTGTCCGGGTTTGCTGCGATTTGGAGGAGATATTTTCTTGGAGGGCTCTCTTCCTAAGGTTTATTCCTAAGGGAAAGCTCTGCCAAATTTATGTTGTAAAATCACCGTCCTATAAGACGGGATTATGTCGAAATAATGAATGAATGCTACTATTTGTTCTTTGAGCATATGTGTGTGCATGTGTTCATGAATCTACTATTTAAGTAACACTATGTTACTATATTTTCATATGCAAAATAATTAGTTTTATAACTAATTAAAATACATAAAACATATAATTAAATATTCTAAAATATCATTGGCCTCATCCCATACATAACTAATCTTAGACTCATAATTAAAACTTAATAATGAAACATTGAGACATAAAATGATATACTTAAGTTAAAAATGACTTAAATACTCCACATACTTAATTAATTAATAAAATCTGCGAAAATTATCTAAAATTAATAAAATAAATATAAAAAAATCAGAAAAATTCTGTAAAAATCAGTAATACTCAGTAAAAATCAGAAAACAAAATCTGGAAATTACATAAATCCAAAATATAACTTAAATATCCTTCATATACCTAATTAATTAATAAAAATCAGTAAAATTGATAAAAAAATCAGTAAAATTCAGTAAAAACCAGTAAAAAACAGAGAACCAAATCTGAAAATATATAAAATTCCGAAATGACTAAAATGCCCCTAGAGCTTAATACAAATTACAAAAATACCCTCATACATGTTAAAAATCTGTAAAAATCACAGAAAATTCTTAAAAACATCAAAATCTCTCATATGTCCAAAATACCCTCCAAACCCTAATAAGATGGGTAAAATTACCAAAATACCCTCAATATGATAAAAATAAATAAAAATCTCAGAAAAAATATAAAAATAGACTTTAAGTCTAAAAATCTAATTTGGGCAAAATTACCAAAATACCCTTACAATTCAAACACACTTGAAATAACTTTAAAATACCTCCTAAGGTTTTGAAACCTTCCTAAGTCATTAAAACTCATTTCATACACTTAAATAACCATAATCTCCCTATACCCTCCAATTTGGCATAATTACAAAAATACCCTTATGGGTCTAAAATACTTGGAATCAATCCAGAATACTTTGAGTCAATCCAATATACTTGGAATTAATCCATATAGCTTGGAATCAATCCAAAATCATATAAACACATCCTAAACCTGGGTGAGGCCAAGAGTTTAACCTAAAATATATCTTCATATGCATGTGCTGCCTGTAGTAGTAGTGTTGCATGTTATAAGGGCATCATACGGACGGTTAATCAAGGGTTGCCGAGCAGTCGCTCAGCGTAATTAACACTGACCGAGGTCAGTGGAGAGAGGTCATATACTCGAATCTTCGCTTGATTCGAAGTCCCGGATTCCCTGAGGGCTAATCCCAAGCTCTCATAGTCCGATAAAATATAAAACCGACCTATAATTCTTTAGATAAACAAAAAAATAGATTTCCGAATAATCCGACATAGGAGAAATGCGTCTAGGTTAGGTCCCGACGAAGGTTAGAAAAACCCTCGCAAACAGTGTACTGCCATTACAATATGAGATTGAGGATCAAAAACATCCGATTGAGACAACAATTGAGGGAGAAACGAGCTGCAGGGCACGTAAAAGATGTTGTTGGCCAAATTGATGTGGAAGAGTTATTTGATGATGATAATCCCTTGCAGACTTGGGTTGAGATACGAGCAACTGTCGATGAGCCAGTTTTTGATCCTGATGATACAGAATGGGCAGAAGGCATACTAGATGGAGCTGTTGCTAGAAATCTAGAGTTAAGAACCTCAAAAAGGCAAAAAAAAAATTCACTTCCTCCTTCACATGAGCATCAGAGTCAGACTGAGCATGTGCCTTTATTTGCACCTGATACTAAGCTTGAGCTTGCTAGACACTCAGAATCAGATAGTAGGCCAGTCACTCCTAGAATGGTTGGGCCACCATCATTATTGAGAAGGAGTACATCTACATTTGAGAGGACTAATTTGGTTGCCAGAGACGGTCCTGCCATTAATGAGATGAAGCAAATTTATGTGAGGCATACACCACGAGAAAAAAGATTATTGAATCGATTGAACTTGCAAAAGGATCTAGAAAGAAAAGAAAGCCAGCAAAAACAGGCATCACAAAAGAAAAAATCAAGTAATGTCAAAAGAAAGTTAATTGTTGATTATGATTAAGATGGTGATGATGATGATGATGATGGGACAGAGTCTCTTAGTGATGATGCTGGTGCAGCTGCAGGTGCTACTATCGGGGGCGGAGTGTATGCACCTTCTTTCTCCTTACATATTGATACAGGAAGAGGACAACATGAAAGTTAAGGAAATTATGATTCACAAAGTCAGTATGGACAACAGTCAGGTTATGGAGGTGGCCAACAAGAAGCAGGCATGTATAGCTGGGGAGATCGAGTAGAGTATGAAGGCTTTCAATTCCATCCACCCAGTAGCAGTTATGGGTCAGGGTCTTCTTCTTATCCTCATGTTACTTCTTTGCATCATGATTCTGGAATGTTCTTCAAGTCAACAAGTATATACTCCAAGAGGGATTCAAAGAGGGATGCACGACTTGGCTGCATCATTGTTTAGTTATGGTGAATATAGGGAACATATGCAACCTTTTTATGGATACTAGCAATAGCAACCAGATGATGAATAAGAAGGATCTACGGGTTATTATCCATATTAGTATACTCACTTATGTTTTTCATAGGTAAGGATCGTTTGATTTCGTTAATATTTATTATTTGTAAATATTTTATACATTAGCATAATATTTTTCATGGTTAATCTGTATGAAAATAGTCATTTTGTATGCGTTATGTGTACTTCTTTGTCTTAACTTACTTTTGTCACACCCAACACATAGTTAATTAATTGTTTACATTTTTTCTGATTTTATCTAATTTTTTTCTTTTTTTTTTCTTATTTTTTCTGATTTTTTTTCTTTTTTTTTTCTGATTTTTTTGGCCCCCTTTAAGTTCATACCGGCTGGTACCGGTACCGGCACCGGTACCGGTACCGGTACCGGTACTGCCATCCATGTACAGCAGTAGAAGCGTTAACAGCTCCAGCCTCCTGTTCTCCTCCTTCTCCCCCTTATTCTTTCCCATTATGCTTGCTGCCCCTGTGTGGTTAACTGGACGATCTCGATCAAGCATGGAGGAGGAAGAGCTAGCACCAGCGGCGGCGTAGGGGATCTTCGTCTGGCACGAGATTAGGATCCTCCTCTTCTTTGTCATCTCTGTACAGACCGTGCAAAGGGTGCAGTAGAGGGGCCTGGAAGAAGGGGGAAGAACAGCCATAGTCGTTGCAGAGAGCAACAGCGGTGCCAATCTGGGAAGGTGAATTGGGGAGCATGCTTAGTCCTGTATCAGAAATCTAAAGGTTCTTCCACGCCAGATAACCATTTCACGTGTCAAATGGTTTGTTGAAGCTAGATTGAGTGGGTTCGTTTATGCATGGTGAATTGAAGGCTGTGTAAAATATATAAAATAATTTTTATGCGAGTCGGCTCGTGAGCTAACCAAGCCGAGCTACATCGGGCTTGGACTCGACTCGTTTAATGAGTCGAGCCTTCCATCCAACTTGAGCTAGGCTCGTTGACTCGTTTGAGTCTAGCCGAGTCGAGCTTAAATTGAGCTGAACTCGAGCTGCTCGTGAGCAGCTCGGCTCATTGCCAGCCCACGAGCAGCTCGGCTCATTGCCAGCCCTGGGTACTGCTGCAATTGGTGAAGCTGGATTCACAATTCTACCGTGGTTGGGAACTTTTCACTGTAAAAAAAGAATATTTTAAACGACTTTTATGAGTCTCATATGAAAACTTTGAAGGGATCATTTACTCCCTAATGCTTCACTTATATTTTCATTACTAATTATTAAAATAAAATTTCTAATAGTAACGCAAACCAATTAAGCATGATAATTTTGTTGATTTACTAATTATGCTATTGATAGTCATGCGTAATCTATACAGCTATATGATGGATAAATTTGGAAAGAAATTAACATAAGAATATAAAATATAATCTCATTAAACATCTTCATCATCTGTTCTGCATAATCTATCTTCAGACTTTTTTTTTTCTTTTCTATTTCTCTTTAGTAATGTTATACTTATACATTTAATACCAAAATTCAAGTAGAAACATGGAATCATTATTGAAAATGAGTCAACTCATCTTTACTGATTTATATTCGGTCAAGTCTAAGCATCATATTGACTTATATGTCATCAAGTAACAGGGATAATCACACATTAGCAATTGTAAAGTAGCAATTACGAGTCACATGTCCAAAAAACTGTGGGAGGTATTCATAACTGATGATCAAGGCTTTCATGTCGCTAGCATTTGAAAAAAGAATTGTTACAAAAATGCACAGACAGAAGTGGTATGGAAGTCATGGTATTAATTCCTCCTCCTGCGGACTAGAGAATGAAGACATCGATCATTTGATGATTGCATGCACCTTAACTCAGGAAGCGTTGATTGTGTTTGGTAAAATTATAAGGTCACAATTCAGGTTCAGGTGTGTAAAATAGATGTGGCTATTTTTCCGGAATGAAAGGATCAAACTTGGGAAATGCAACAGAAGCCAAATTTTGCCGCTTATTCCACGTGCCATTCGTCGGAACATATGGAAAGAACGCAATAACAACAACTTTTGGGGAAGTAGATCTTTTGTTGAAAACATTTCTCATTGAACTTTGGCATTCGTATTCACTTGGAGTAGGTTTTTCCTTAATAATTAATTTGATGTTTGGAAAAAGGAGACATCGGCTTATCTCCTTAAATATTTGTGTAGGTCTGCGCTCTAAAGGTAGGGAAATCTTTCTTCCCACCTATTCTTTGTAGTACCACTCTTTCTTTTTCCATAAAATTAGTTGTACAAACCTACATTTCTGCTCCAAAAAGGGTTGGGGGTTAGCACCTTCTTCTTCGCTTGTTGAAGAAAATTGCATCAGCATGATAGATGACACATGGGATTGTTGATTTCTGTGGCTTGCATGTCCTTGTCATCCTTTAGTTTCCCATGTTTAATCTCCAGCAAGAGAGAGTGAGGTTATTCACTTCCTTGTTTTGACATGTGTAATTTTGGATGATCTTTACTCATGAATGTTATTACCAGTTGCAATCTTGGGCAAGATCTTTACCCTTGACGTTTAGCAATCAATAGGCCTTTTACTTATCAAACATGTTATTAATTTAAGATTGTAAGTATAGGTGCACAAAGATAGTTTCCAGACATTTCAAACAGCTAAAAATTGAAATTAATTTTATTGCTTAATCTTTAGACTGACCAAACTCGATTACTTATTATTCATTACTTAATATCTGGACAGGGAGTAGACATTGAGAAGGATGCCATAGTTCTGAACTCTGGGGAGAGAATAGGTACTTCTGAAATTGGATTACTTGCCACGGTGGGAACCATGACAGTAAAGGTGCTTCTGTTAAAATTATTTAATACTGCATTTGGGCTTTTTTTTTCCACCTCCCTCTGAGCCTTAATGGATGCAGGTGTATCCTACTCCAACTGTTGCAGTTCTTTCCACTGGTGATGAGCTAGTAGAGCCAACAACTAAAAATCTAAGTCGTGGACAGGTATTCTATCATATTGTTCCTCTTAAACTATTTTATATAACATAGGTGTGAATTTTTGGGTAGTGAGTTTTTGGGGCATGTATTTACTTGACTTTTATAGGAACAAGATGCACATGATGTCTTCTGTGCATTGTATTCATGTATAAAGTACTATGTTGTAAAATTCTTCTGCTTGTTGTTTCATTTGCAGATCAGAGACTCCAACCGTGCTATGCTTCTAGCAGCTTCTGTGCAACAACAGTGTAAAATAGTTGACTTGGGCATTGCTCATGACAGTGAAGAACAACTTGATGGAGTCCTGAGTGCTGCCATCTCATCTGGGATTGACATACTCTTGACATCTGGTGGTGTGTCCATGGGTGACAGGGACTATGTCAAGCCTCTCCTTAGTAGGAGAGGGATTGTGCATTTCAACCAGGTGCACTTATTCAGTGTGTTTTCTGTGTGCTCAATTAATAGTTTGTTTATTTCAATTAATGTTTGTCCCCGCATAATAGATGTTAGACTATACTCATCTACATGCGCTTCCATGATTGGTATATGGTTTCTTCTGCTTTTGTTTCCAAAACAATCTCATGTTTGCTATGCTAGACTGATTTTTGGTTTGTGGGCTTTAAGTCATCAAAGCCAAAAAGAAACTTATTATTAACTAAACTGAGGATCTGTGTTCTTTAAGATTTTTGGTTGGTGTTTTTTTTCTTGGGACCGGATGAGTCGGCTTCCAAACAATCCAAGTCATATAAATCCCCTGATATGACCAACCTCAGCTATGTATATAGGTTCTTCTCGTGTGTGCGTGTGCGTAAGTGATTTTGTAAGTGGTGCATGTTATAGAGGTAGCTCTCCTTTCTATGTTGTACTACCTCTCTTTTATCTATATAAAATTGGTGCTGCAACTTATTTTGCCAAAATGGAGTTTGGTCACAGTCTTGTTGCTGGCCCCTTAATAACCTTGAGAAGGGCTTGCAGAAGTCAATAAACTATAGTTGATATGTGACAACTGCAACTCCAGCTTTGAGGCCCATGTTGGAATCATCACTATAGTCATATGGTACTGGGGTTGGGAACCTATAAAAGTCAAATTATGAACTAAAATACGATAAAATATACAAAAGGAAGCATGAGCTAGGAACTTCATACGTCAGTAAATGAAAGAACAAGAGTAACTAAAAGAGCAGGGCATAGTCAATTGCATGAACTTACATATGCCAATTAAAAGGAATAATGCTTTAAAGAGCATCTGCGGCGGAGACCATAATTCATTCAAGCGAACTAACCCTTCTTAGGTTCATATGAATCAGCAACTCACATGTTCAAATGTATAAAAGACTAAGCTAGTATTGTAGACTCTAAGATGCCACTTTAAGTATTATGTTGCTTTGAAGTTAAAGAATTATGTGGCATACTGAGGAAATAGAACTTTTTACGTCATCGAGGTATATGCTAGTGATTTTTTTTAAAATTCTTAACTCAAACTCATTTGATGTGTTGCAAAAGGGAAATGTCATAGGAAAAAGTATATCTGGTAAACCACTTACTACGAGATAAAAAATAGATCGAAGCTTATAAGCCAATCAACTGGTATTGAGGACAAGAAACTTTGGTTTCCTCCTGAACCTGACTAACTTGATTAGATACTGGCATATTTCTTTCTGAGCAAGCCACTAAGTTTCTCATTAGTGCCAATTCATATAGACCATCACAAGTCACGAGGGTAGGTTAGGATAGGGCCTCAACAATTGTAAACTGGGTTCCTTTTGACCACATATTTATCATCACCAAATTTGTGTTTGAATATATAATTTGTCCTGATAGTGGCAGAATCTAAACCTTACCCAGTAGTGACTGGGATGTCACCACACTAATCACAGCCGCATTGGTGGAGCACCTATAAGTAAACTCTACTAGGTCCTCACCTGTTGGCCCTAACAGAAGGTAGGCTATCCTGAAAGGCAGGCAAGTAAAGGACTAGCCAGGTCACACAGCTTGTGGTAACCATGCATCCTGGACTTGACCATACATGCACATAAGTAAGACTTTACTTACTATCCTATTGTCAGTAAGTTTGAGACTAGATCCTAGTCTCCATGGGTGTGAGGGCTGCTTGAAGTTCTAACTTGACCTCTTCGGTTGTTAGTGAGCACGTGTCCCCAATCCCCACCTTGAAAGGGGTCCCTGATCATAAGAAGAAAAGAAACTAGTGATGGCATTACTTCACCTAAAACACAAAGCGGCGAAATAAAACTTGACCTTAATTTCCACTCGAGTATTCAACATAAGAAACAGGCCACATCAGCCACCAAACTATAACGCAACCTAGTAAATCTACCTTGATCTTTCATTTTTTTGGAAGGTGGCAAAAGCCACATTTAATATTATAAATGAAGGTACAAAGAGAGCTACAAAGAAAGTAGCCTCATAGCCCGAGGGCTCAAAAACAATAGGAAAGCAGTCCCTTCATAAAGAGGGTGGTGATAGATTTCATGGTAAATTGGCCCTGAGAATGCCATGACCAGATCCTTTTGTCTTCCTCCTCCACTGATAAGTGGACTGAACGTAAAATCTGAAACAAGTCGAGATATCAGCAAATTCTTCATCATTAAAATTCCTCCTGAAATGGGGGCTCCAACCAAGTGAAGGGATTAGCCAGGAAGATGTCATAACAAAGGCATCTTTGGCTGTTGAAAGAGAATACATCCTTGGAAAAGTCTGTGATGATGGATAATTGAGCGTCCACTGATCACTCCAAAATTTAAGTGCCAACAATGCCCGGACATTCGAAGTTTGGTGATGATGGATAATTGAGCGCTCATTGACCAGTCCAAAATTTAAGTGTTACAATGCCCACACATTCAAAGATAGCTTCCCAAATTGGAGATATGCGGCTGCAAACGGAAGGTGACAGATCCCAAGAGAATGAAGGTCGAAAATATTTATATCTGACTATGGATTTTCCAAAGCACAAGACTATCATTACCCAAGTGCCATAACCATTTTGAAAGACGAGCAACATTCATGGAAGCTATAGGTACTAAGCCCACCCCTCCTTCATTGGTAGGTCTGCAAACCTTAGTCCAACTACTGGGATTGTAAATCCTTAAATTGGAAGTAGTGCCTTTCCAAAAGAAGATCTGTCTGGTTGCTTCAATTTTCTTTTCAATGCTTTGGGAACATGGATGGCAGTACCGGCCGATACCGGTACGTACCGGCCGGTACGTACCGGTATTGGCCGGTACCGGTACCCGATACCTGTAAAGGGTATCGGCCGATACCGGCCGATACTGAGCGGGTACCGGCCGGTATGTACCGGTACCGGTACCCACCGATACGGGTACCGGTACCGGTACTGCCATCCCTGTTTGGGAACTTTAAAGATAGACAGAAAATAGATTGCCAAAGAGGACTGATCTTGAAAGTGTCCATCTACCTCCGTCAGAAAGGAGCTTAGATTTCCAGCCTGCAAGCTTACTGTCAAACCTTCTTGAGGATGATACTCTAATGTGATAGCTTGAGAGGTCCATCGGAGAGAGGCAGCCTGAGGCATTTGATAGGGAATTGGTCTTTGATCTTGGGTGCTGTTCTTTGGGCCTTATGGAAGGAGTGTAATGCTAGATGCTTCAAGTCTACATTCTCTCCAGCACACAACATCATTAGCCATTCCATCAGCTTGATCTTTCATTTATGACACTTTGTTCAATTTAGCGATGACATGCCTACATGCTAATTTATGTTTTGTTCAATTTAACAACGACATGTGGCTAATAAGCTAACCTACATGCTAATTTATGTCTAATTATTGTTCAATTTATCAATGACATGTGACTAACAAGCTAACCTACATGCTAATTTATGTCTAGTTACCACCGCACCACCCAATTTATTTTATAGACACAACCATTTAATGCCTATGATCTCTTGACCCCCTTTAGTAGCTCAAGAATTAGAGAATTTATATTAGTCAAGGATAAGTAAAGCCAACCACCTCCTAACATAGACTTGGATATTTGCATTTAAGACTAAAGAAGACACTTGTACCTCTGCAATGCACTTTAAAGACATGACTCAGCTATTTCATGAATATCCCTTCAATAATTATTGTGGCCTCATCTATTTGCATGATTCTATCTGTTTCATTGGACACAGGCTTGAGGTTAGGGTATGAAATAATATTTTTTTCCCTTCAAACCCATGACCCTAGATCTTACGCTGACATACATGCAATTAGAATTTCATAAAGGTGTTGCGTGTGACTTTTAACTCATGACACATGCCATATCTATATGCAACACTTCACACTCTCACTTTACACTGGTCAAAACCCTTACTAAGGTATGAAATATCCAACCTTTTTTTGACACATGATGCACTAGGTTTGATAGACTTTACCATGAGGTTGGACTTTAGGAAAGATGCTTCACATACCAATTGTCAACAATTATGCAAGCTACACTAATGACAGCCTTTGGTTTAAATCTTGTTACAAGTGTACAATCTTTCCATGCCTTCAATTAAATTCTAGAACGTTCATAATTAATTTTTTTCCTTCAGCTACTTTATGGAAACCACATCATCCAATATCTTCTGATGACATGCCTGGTAAAGGTTGCATCCCTAATGAAACCAGTAATCAATCATGTGCTCAAATCTACCTTCTCTCCTAGCCCTAGGAAACCAATCTTCTGCGTCATATGGTAAAAATTCAACAACATCTCCCGTACGTTGGCAAGCTCTACATATGAAAGGAAGCTAAAAAAACCAAAACTGTGGTGGGGAGAGAGGGAGGGCATGTGTGGCACATCACTAGAGGTAGGGTTCATGTCTCTTACCTCAAGAAGCGTAAAGATCCTGCCGATGTCAACCTTGAAACTCACATGCATAGTTTCCCTTCTCGTCCTCCCGTGCGTGAGCTTGAAGGAGCCTTTTTTTCTAGTTTTCTGGAGTTTTCCTTTTTTTGAGCCTCTTTCTCTCTCTCCTCTCTCTTCTCTCTCTCTCTCTCACACACACACACTCTCTCTCTTTCTCTCTCTCTCTCTCTCTCTCTCTCTCCCCTTCCTCATCCCTTCTTTCTGCTGCACAGGATCATGATGAGCAGAGGGAGGAACTGCCCTTCTCTTGTATAGAGGCAGCGGCCTGCTCAAGGTGGCAAACTGCCTTACTAAGTGGGCCCAATAAGGGTCCACCACCCCTTCACTTATCAACCCATTTATGGGCCCATTAATAATCCCATTAACAGCTCATTCAAAACAGGCCCAACAAGGATTTTCAGCCCAATAAGTCAGGCCCATTAAGATATTTAAAGCTGACGTTGAATTATATGATTTTGTTAATAAAATCCTCATAAAAGTTTTAACCTTGGACTTCACATATTTGGGTTTATACATAAAGTTTTTAGATGTACCCTTGGTGGGGTCACCAAGGTTGGAGTATGGCGACATCACAAAGCCGACTCGAGTCCAACATTGCCTCAATCCAGAGACAACTTTGGAGCCTAGTGGGATATTGGAATAACAGTCATTTTCTCTTTTATTATATATTTTTATTTCTATATTTTCTTTTATACCGATTAGATGAGTGCTTTATTTTCTAGTTGGGGCCTTCTGGTTGTGAGTGGGCCATTTATCTTAGGGGTTCATTAGGTTCCTTTTGGTATTGGGATAAAAATGGAGAGGAATAAGGATAACTCAACCTAGGATAATTTATCCCTATTCTTATTCCTTGGTACATTTGGTACAAGAGTTGATAAGAGAAAAGTTAATCTTGTTCTTTGTTTGACTAAAATGTGGATAGTGATTGGGATAAGCTATGGAAAAAGACCATTCCACCCTCCTTATCTTAGGTTGAGGGGTATGCCTAACTCCCATTTGGATGGGAAGAATAGGATATAAATTTTTTCACCCTTTTGAGTCATGCACTTGATTAACACTCTCATTCAGTGATATATTAAATATAATTAGGCAATTTTTGGGGTGAAATGGGGAGAGGGAAGAGAAAAAGGATTTTGGGGCAAAATGGGAAGAGGGAAGGAAAAAATGGGTTGGATGGTCCCCGTGTTTAACCCAGGAAATGGGGCTAACCCTATTCCCCCCTTAATCGCTGTAATTGCCACCCATTTTTCCCATACCAAACACAAGATGTGATTACAATGGGGATATCCTTGCCATATTCCGATACCAAACAGGACCTTAGAGTTAAGGATACTTCTGTCCTTTTCTTTTTTGCTTCCCTATTTAAGGAAGCCTATGAGTTGTAATGAAGTTATGGAGGGATGAAAAGAAAGTAATGGAAAAGTTTCCCTTCTGGAAACCTAGTGCCTTGCGAGGAGGATCCTGATCCCATCCTGCGCTGTCGCCATCATCTCCCTTCCCCTTCGTACTCGATCTGTGCATAACCCTTCTGCCATCAATGTCACTTTCCTCTTCCCCTTCTATTCTCCTTCTTGACATTATTTTATCTGTTGCTGTTGGCTTGGCTTCTGTGCCTCTGTTGCAGCTCAAAGAAAGGGTCCTAGTAGCCTGTGCCCTTCGTCAGCCCCCTGTTCTCCTTTATTATTTACTATTCTTCTTCTCCTTTTTGCCATGGTGCTGTTCCCACCCATGACCAGCTAGATATGGTGAAGGGGCAACACCTTTTCCACCTTGGAACCCACCAACGTAGGCACCAGCTTGGAGGACCGTGCTGGTCTTTGTCCCATTCTCACCTCCTCCCCTTCTGAAATATTTTCCCTGCGGAAGCCATTTCACCTGTGCCCCATTCTTCCATCTATAAAGTTGTTGGAAGGCCACCCATGGAAGCACCCATGTCAGTTTTTGAAGATCCTACACCTTCCCCTTCTTCTACTCTTCGACCCGACCTAGCTCCAAGGGCCTATGCCATACCAGCAGTGTCCACCAGCTGCCTCTGTCCGAACCCCATCACCACCCAGTTTGGGAGCGAGTTGATGCCTGTGCCATTCGCGTAGAGCCTGGTCTCTGCTGGTCACCCCATCAACGGCCGTCTCCTGCTTCTTAGAGGCTCTCCAGGAGGACCCAGGACAGGGGCCACCTGAACCTAGTACTGGGGACCTAGGAGCAGCTGCTTCTGCATACAGGGCATCCTCACAGTGGTCGATTAGGCGATTTTGTCAGTGAGCCTAGGTGAGTGTTACTACCCTCGGATAACCCCCATTAGATAATTTATTTGTCTCATATGTTTTTAAATCTATAAGTGCCGAAAGCGAGTGAGAGAGTGACCAATTAGTTGATGTTGGTTCCTAAACTACTGTGATCTCTTGTTTGAGCATCTTGCGTGGATGATTATTGTGGGCAGATTATTTGTTTGATTGTCTCATAATTGTGTGAGTGGACTGTTGGATTGCATGTGGGTGTTTGCCATATGTTTGTGGGCCTGTAGTTGATGTTATGGCACTTGTTATAGCTGTATCTTTACATGGCCATCCCCCATTAGCCCTTCTCAAGATAAGGGATATTACACATATATGTAAAATAGTCTCCGTGTTACGAGTCAATCGTGTATACAAATAAATTGCGCCTGGGACTTTTGACGAGTGTTTCTTCAGGGAATTTCTGCAAATAAAAAGCATTAATTTATTTTTTCTGGGAAACAAAGCAATAGAAGCTTCCATGTATCCGGTAATTTTTATCCTTCTTTAGATTTTTTGTCCTATTTTGTCATCATCTTTTGGTTATTTGTTTCATAATACAAAATCAAGATACTGACGGGCTGTAGCCCGTTGGTACTGGGTAGATAGGGATAGGGCAGTTCCCAGGTTTGAACCTGGGATCTGGGGCGGGGCTGCTTTTCCATCTACATGAACAGTCCCCGACACTGTGGCAGGGGCGCTCAAAAACAAAAATTACAAAATCAAGTACTTTTCCAAGAAGTGGATTACCGTGGTACATGCCAAGTTTATGAGTCTTGTTCTATTAATCTTTAATTGGGATGATTAACTTAATGGGTTGCAATATTGGTGTCTCATACAGGTTTGTATGAAGCCTGGAAAGCCATTAAGTTTTGCTGAGATATCTGTGGAAATGGGAGAGGATAAAGTTTCTAAGAAGGTTCTTGCATTTGGTTTGCCTGGAAATCCTGTGAGCTGCTTAGTTTGTTTCCATCTCTTTGTTGTTCCCGCCATTCGTCAACTTTCTGGCTGGCACAACCCTCAGCTGCAAAGGTGGTTTCACTGGCATACTTTTTTCAGCATTTTATTTTTCTTTTGAAGATAAAGACTTAAATATTTCTGTAATATTAACCCCAATTTTTGCGGACCCTTTTGTATAAACCAAAAGATTTTTGCATAGACCCTTTTGTATAAACCAAAAGATATTTAAGCATTTTTTTGGGAACTTGAGGATACTTGATTAACTATCAATCTTTTCATGCATTTGCATGCAAATTTATTGTGATCCAAGCATTGTGGTTCCAGGGACAAAGCACCACCTTTCCGCGAGTCTGATAGCATATATTGTCGAGGATGTGGGGGATGAAAACAATAAATATATCAGGTTACCTTACTGCTTCCTCTACCTTGGGATGTTGGTATATGTCGTTCAGCACCAAGTCAATGTAGTGGGCTTCATGGCTTGCAGGATTGGCCGATCTGGATCAGAATTGAGGCCCACAATCCAATTTCAGAGGAAACCTGATACCTCCTAAAAATAACAACCAATAAAACAAATCAGGCTGAAGTGGCTCAGAATTGGGCTAAAACTGGACTTGTCTACGATCAGCTGATCCAACTTGGACTTTTCGATCCCAGGCTAGCCAACTCTATCCAATCTTTAAGCTGGGACTCAATCCATGAATGGAGAACCCACCCCCCAACCCTGGGCCACACTAACCCCCCATTTGAACATTGCTCTGTCATATTTGTTTTTTTTTTTTTTTCTTAAAGTTTATGTTTTTTATATTTTTTAAGATAAAAATTGAAGCTGAGCCGAGAATCAGCTTTCTTCCTTTGGATTGGCCAAATTGGTTTGATCTGAACCCGATCTGAAGTCTTGATCTTAGTGGGATGAGCATGAAACCTAGTACGGATGGGTGCACTTGTCCATTAACTTACGCTAGGCTTATTTGAATGCAACAACACTTAATTTCAATTCTACCTTTATAGTTCTTATACCCAAGAAAGAGGGTGCTGAGAAGCCTGCTGATTTTCGACCTATTAGTCTGTTAAATGGCTGCTACAAAATCATCACTAAGATCTTGGCAAACCGGCTGAAGAAGGCTTTGCAAAATGTCATTAGCATCAACCAGTCTACTTTCTTAAAAGGAAGGCATATCCTAGATAACTTCTTAGCAACCACGAAGCTAATCATTCACAGAAATGCTCTAAGAAATAAGGAGTTGTCTTTAAATTAGATTTTGAGAAAGCATTTGATAAAGTTAGTTAGAGCTGCATTGAAAAAGTATTCCTACTTATGGGTTTCAAACAAAGGTGGATCAACTAAGTTATGAGTTGTGTTACCTCTACTAGGTTTTCTATGTTAATCAATGGGGAATCTAGCGGTTATTTTGCTAGTTCTAGAGGTTTAAGACAGGGAGACCTTATCTCCCCTCTCATCTTCATCATGGTCAGTCAGGTTCTGAGCTTACTCTGGGATCAAGCTGCTTCAAAAGGATTGGTTGACGGTTTCCTTACAAGTAGAAATGGTATTCAATTATCCCATCTTCAATTTGCAGATGACACATTGATTTTCTCATCTACTGAAGAGACCAAGCCTACAAATATGAAGAAAATCCTGTTGTTGGTTGAGGTTGTCACTGGATTAACCATTAATTTTGATAAATATGAAATTATTGGCATCAATACTGGGACAGACAAAAGCAAACAGATTGCTGCTGAATTGGAGTGTAAACAGTCCAAATTTCCCATCAAGTATCTTGGCCTCCCCCTCTCCAATGCCAATAACAAAGTCAGGGAATGGGACCCTTTAATCAAAAAGTTTGCACAAGCCTTGGAAGGTTGGAAAGCTAAGTTTCTATCTGCTGGAGGTAAATGGATTCTTTCCAAAACTGTATTATCATCCCTGAGCACTTATTATCTCTCCATTCTCTCAATTCCTAAAACAGTGGAAAGAATTATTGAAAGCATGAGAAGCTCTTTTTTTTGGGGAGGAGGGAGAAGGGAGAATAGAGGACTTCATCTTGTTGCTTGGGATGAAGTCTGTTCTAGCAAAGCACAGGGAGGTGTCGGCCTGGCCAGCATTAGGGTCTTCAATACAACTTTACTTGCTAAGTGGCTATAGAGATTGGGTGAAAATGACAATGCTCTATGGGTCAACATTGTCAGAAAGAAATACTATCCACAAGCACCTAAATGGGCTATTCAACCCTCTTCTCATTCATCAATTTCACCCATATGGAGGAACATCAACAAACTTGTAGATCTTGTCAACACAGTCGCCAATTTCACTGTGGGAGATGGGAAATGGATCAGATTTTGAGAAGATAGATGGTGCACGGACAATCCACTTGCAATCAAGTTTCATCACATATATAGTATTGCAGAGGATAAAGGGAAGACAATTAATTTCATCTATTTACCAGAGGATAGCAGTCATTGGAATATCAACCATAGAAGGGAGCCCATAGGCATTGAAATGGATCAACTTTTGCTTGTTCTCAGACTTATACATCACTTTTCACCCACTAATCTGTAGAAGGACTTAAGATTTTGGGCTTGGAATTATAAAGGAATTTTTTTCTGTCAATGCTCTTACCAAAATACTTAGTGATAGAGGACTGAGAGTCCATTGGTATTATTTTGTATTGTCTTCCCTTCTTCCTACTAAGATGAGGGTCTTCCTTTGGAAGTTGGCATTGGGCAGATTTTCAATTATAGACAGACTGAAATTCATTCTCCATGTCAAAACCTCTAATTGTGTTTTCTGTGGTATCTTAAAGAAGAATGTTGAGCATCTATTTATGTACTGTGGGGTCATTAATGTTTTATGGAAATCCATTGGATTATTACTCTCTTTTTAATGGATAGACTACCAGGATTTACCAAGCCTTCTCCAAGAGTGGAATGAGATTTGTCCATTTCCTTCCGAGTACAAGATCTGGTCTATGCTCTTGCCAGCCGTGCTTTGGTCCATCTGGTTTGAAAGAAACTCTAGAATTTTCAGTTAAACATTCAACTGGATAGATCACATCTTGGCTAGAGCGGTCATGTGGACTTATAATTGGGCGAAAGCTACTGGGCTCCTGTATAACTTGGAAGATTCTTCTCTTCTCCTTGTTGTATTCAAGTTCAAGAAGCTTTTTCTGTAACTTTTTATCCTCTGGATAAATTTTCTGTGTAGTGTTCTTTATTGACTTCGGTCAAAGTGTTTTGTATTGACTAGGGTCAAGTGTAACTTTTATATTTTATCAATGAAATGTGACCTAAAGTCACCTTAAAAAAAACAACACTTAATTTCAGTACCTGCATAACCCTTCTTTCTTTGATTTCTTCAACCATCTTGTCCTTCAGTTCGAGGGGGTAGGTTGCACTTTGCAATAGATCAAGAAGTTGTTCATTTGTCTCCTTGTCGTACCTGTCAAAATTGAGAGGTATGTTTCTTTTTTGGAAAGTAAAATAGAGAGGTATGTTAAGAATATAATTTTAAATAATAGCACAATGCAACACACCTTCAAATATGTAGTGAAAGTTCTTGTCCTAGTTAGGGCATTCTTGTCTTTTATGTATTTGTTGTCCTTATTCTTATTCTTTTATTCCCTGGTTTGTCTTTATGTCCATAGGGGTAAAAGAGTCATTAGTGATTGTTTGGTTTGCCCTAATGATATAAAGACGTGTGTGCTGGCCGGCCTCTCTAGTTGAGAGAGAGAGCCACCGCACCACTGTTTTGCCTCTTCAACTCCTCTTTCTCTTCTCTCTTCATGGTATCAGAGCGTGTATAAGAGAGAAAAGAACCCTAACTCAGAGTTGATTGGCAGGAGGAGATCTTCCCAGGCCTGCGGTTGCTCTGCTTGAGAGTCTTGAGGCTGTTGGCCCCTTGGAGAAAGGACTGGGTCCTTCCCCTTCTGCATCCCGTGCCCTATTCAGGGTTCTTGGAGGTCGGACACCTGGTGGAGATCCTTTGGAGGCCGAGCCTCCTGTTTCTTGCTTGAGAAGGGGCTGGACCCAAACAAGAAGCGCTCAAGTTCAGAAAAAAAATCAGAAAAGCAAGGGGATGACTGCTGCAATGAAGGCCACACCTTAGCCTTCTAGGCTGCCACTGATGGGAACACGTCAACAGGCACACAAGGAAGTTTCATGGGACTCTCCACCTCTGATGTAGCCAACCTCCAACGGTTCCTTTCACACTTGAATCCATGCTCGTCCACCACTCCATCAGGTACTTCTGGGGCAAGCACTCAGTGTTGCCTCACATCACAGTGGAAACTCCTCAATAATTGATTCATGGGCCACTGACCATATGATGGGTACTTCTAACCTCTTCACTTCTCATACTCTGTACTCAGGACAAGATAAGGTGACCATAACAGATGGTACCCTTGCTACCATAGTAAGGAAAGGAAATATACCTTTGGATGATCATCTCACATTTATCCTCAACACTTCATGTCCCAAAACTGTCCATCAACCTGCTTTTTGTTAGTTATCTTACAAAATGTTTGAATTGTTCAATCACTTTCTTCCCAATTCATTATGTGTTTCACAACTTGAGGAGGATAACTGATTGGGAGTGGACGTAAGCAGGAGGCCTCTACGAGCTCCAGTCCCAACTTCAGTCTTCTAGTACTAGTGTTATGACAAGGAGCGTAAAGGAGATACAGTTGTGGCATTCCCGTTTAGGACATCTTTCATTTTTAGTATTGAAGTATTTGTTTCCATCCTTGTTTCAAAACATAGACATTCAGTCTATTCAGTGTTAGATTTGTCATCTCGCAAAACATTGTAGAACTCAATTTCCCCTTTTTATAAATAAAAGTTCTACTCCTTTTGAGTTAGTCCATTCTGATGTTTGCGTCCTACTTCTGTTCTCTCGATTGATGGGAATCGTTATTTTGTCACATTTATTGATGATTTCCTACATTGCACTTGGGTATATCCCATGAAGTTTAGGAAGGATATGCCAAGAGTTATACAGGTGTTCGAAAAGATGGTGGAAACTCAATTTGAGAAGAAAATTAAAGTGTTTCGATCAGACAATGTAAAAGAGTACTTTGAAAGAAACCTGAATGTATTTTTTGAGGATGAGGAGATTATATATGAGTCTCATGCCCCTCTACTCCTTGACAAAATGAAGTGGCTGCACGCAAAAATCGCCATCTCCTTGAGACGGCTCGAGCACTTCTCCTCTATCACAATCTAAAAGGCTTTGGACAGAGGCTATTCTCACTGCTGTGGATCATCAACCATATGCCCTCCAGAGTCCTAAATTTTAGGACCTCCTACTCTATCCTTCGACCTTAGCACTCACCCTTTTCTTTGCCCTTGAGAGTATTTGGGTGCTTGTGTTTTATCCACGACTTAGTGTCTGACAAATCAAAACTTGATGCTAAGGCTATTTGTGGTGTTTTCCTTGGGTACTCTCCCTCACAAAAGGGTTATAAATGTTATGACCCCCAGATAAAGAAAAACTATGTTGTGAAAGATGTTACTTTCTTTGGATCCCATTCATACTATCATTCTCACTATGTGTCTGAGGGGGGAGAGTATCTCTTATACACCTGCTACAACCTTGACAATTCCTGATATTGTTTCCCTTAGAAGGAATGCCACAACTGAGGATCGTATATCTACTGAAGGAAGATATGACACTAGCACTAATGAGACTAAGTTGAGCAAGTTTCAAAAGCACTATGTCAGAAAAACAAAAGTTCAACGGCAAGCTGAAAACTTGAAGGTGTACTTGGGGATTGATGTTGCGTCGGGCCCCCCCATCAATCCAAGAAGTTGATAATGTTCCTAGTACTGAATCCAGCTGTTTATTGATTCCCTTGATCCCATTGATTCAAAATTTCCAGCTAAAGATGTGCAAAATAGTCCTGATTGTGACAAACTTATTACTGTCTGGAAAGGTGTACGAGAGTGCACCAAACATACCATTTCAAAGTACCTGTGTTACTTTCAGCTTTCTTCTTCAAGGATCAGCGGTGGGTGAAGGCTATGGAGGAGGAAATGGATGCTCTCAAACAAAATAGAACTTGGGTACTTGTTGATCTCCATCAGGGGAAAAAGCTGGTTGGATCAAGATGGGTTAACACTACAAAATTTAAAGTATGTGGGAGTGTGGAAAGGTTCAAGATAAGGCTGGTGGCAAAGGGGTTTACTTAGACATATGTGATTGATTATGAGGAAACTTTGCTCTAGTTGCAAAGTTGAACACATTTAGAGTGATCCTCTCCATGGTAGCTCATTACTCCTGGGATTTTTATCAGTTGGATGTCAAGAACGCCTTCTTGAATGGTGAGATTACAGAGCTACCTCCGGGAATGATCACTGGAGGCAAAGTGTGCAAGTTGAACAAGGCCCTTTATGGCTTAAAACAATCTCCCCGAGCCTGGTTTGAGAGGTTTATAGTTGCCATGGTTAGATATGGCTTCAACCAAGGAAATGCAGATCATACTCTGTTCACAAAATTGGTGAATGAGAAAGTTGTCATCCTGTTCGTGTATGTTGATGACATGATCATCACTAGTGACAACAAGACATAGATTGCAATATTGAAGAAAAATTTGGCCAAAGAATTTGAAATCAAGGATTTGGGGCAGTTAAGGTACTTCTTAGTTATTGAAGTTACTAAGTCATCAAAAGGAATTTATGTACACTAGTGCAAGTATGCACTTGATTTATTGAAGGAAACAGGAAAGCTTGGGTGCAAGATAGCAGATACACTTATTGAGTCAAATCATAAGTTGAGTATATCAGATGGTGACATTTTATCCGAGGTAGAGAAAGGAAAATATTAAAGACTAGTGGGGAAATTGTTGTACTTATCCATTACTAGATAAGATATTGCATATGCTGTCAATGTGGTAAGCCAATTTATGCATGCGCCCCGCACTTCTCATCTTGGAGTTGTGGATACTAACGTATATAAAGTCATGTCCTGGCAAAGGTCTCATATTTTCTAAAAGCATGCATCTTACTCTGGAAGGGTACATTGATGTAGATTGGGCAGGATCACAAGGTGATAAGAGATCCACAACAGGTTATTGCATGTTTTTGGGTGAAACCTAGTAACTTGGAGGAGCAAAAAACAGTATGTGTGTGCCAGATCTAGCACAGAAGCTGAATATAGAGCCATGGCTTAGTCTGTAGCTGAGCTTATTTGGTTAATGTTTTTGCTCAAGGACCTAGGACTGAAGGTGCAGCTGCCAATGAAGCTATATTGTGATAACAAGGCGGCCATTAACATTGCAAATAATCCTGTTCAGCATGACAAGACTAAGCATATTGAGATTTATAGGCATTTCATTAGAGAAAAATTGGATAGTGGGGAGTTATGTCTGCCATATATCAATACATGACGGCAACTTGCTGATGTTTTCACAAAGGGTCTTTCAATGGATCAATTCTTAAATGTAGTAGGCAAGCTGGACATGCTCAATATCCATGCTCAGCTTGAGGGGGAGTGTAGTGAGAGTTCTTGTCCTAGGTAGGGCATTCTTGTCTTTTATGTATTTGTTGTCCTTATTTTTATTCTTTTATTCCCTGGTTTGTCTTTATGTCCACAGGGGTAAAAGAGTCATTAGTGATTGTTTGGTGTTTGCCCTAATGATATAAATACGTGTGTGCTGGCCGGCCTCTCTCTAGTTGAGAGAGAGAGCCACCGCACCACTGTTTTGCCTCTCCAACTCCTTTTTCTCTACTCTCTTCAAAAGAAAAAGAAAAAGGGATTAATCAATGCAAAATTTTGACTTAAGGTGTATTTGGTAACTTCAAGAAGTCAGTAGGTAATATGGGCATCAAAATCATCTCTGTAGAAATCTCTGTTGGGTTCCAATGCGAACTCTGATGTCAGACTTCTGTGGAAGAGAAGTTATCTGTTTGTGTAGTTGTTGCTTCCTGCTCACAAGGCTTGCTTTGGCTTGTTCTCTTTGCTTTATGTAGTTCTAGAACCTTTGTTGAACACATTTTCAGAGACAACTTGCCCTTTGATTCTGATACAGTGTTGTTTGAAACGGTAGACTCCAAAAAACTATTCTTTTACAATAGGTGTATATCATTTTCCTGTGGGTCGTATCCACTGGTGTGGAAAGAGTCTTCGTTGGATAGTTGCTGAGGGTGGTGGCAGTAGAAGACTACTGCTAATGCTCAAACATCATCTGTGTTGAGGCGGGGAGAAAGTAAGATCCATGTTAAGCAGAGCAGCTATTGCTGGCAGTTGTGGTTTCTTAGGAGGAGCTGAGGGGGTTTTATATAAGCATCTAGGGCCAAGGCCAATCTAACTATTGCTGGCCATTTGGAAACAACTAGCAATGGCTAGTTTGATTATTAAGGTTGGAGCTTGAATTGGCTGAATTCACACTGATCTTTGGGTAGATTGGCTGATCTAATCTAATTTAGCCGATCCAGCTCTAAGAGCTGGGAATGGTAGGCTGGAACGAGACCAGCCTGTCAGAAGCTGATACTGATCAGCCAGTCCATGTTCATCCATGGTTGTTCTTGTCACTTTGTACCTTTCATTAATATGGTTTTTTATTGTTTATGATGTATTTTGTTAATGGCGAGGCAAATCTCTGAATGTTTGCACACCATAGTCAGACGCTTGCGTGCAATTTTCTGAGGAAACTTCTCTTTCTCCCACATATATATAGACTTCTTTGATCCAAGGCTATACCTCTCCTCTCCTTTCCATCAACAGTTCGAGATTCCGGCCTGTCCACATTTTGGTGCCCTCACAAAATCTAGCCGAAGCATGTGCAGTTGCATCATTACCTAGAAGTACAGTTTGATCTTCTGGGTCTGAGCAATTAAGCTATTATTATCTTGGACAAGAGCATGAAAAAGGAATTAATAAAAGCTCAGTTAAATTCTCTGTGCTTTTCTTCCTTATCTTCTTTTTCTTCGTCTACCAGGTATTCACACTCATTTTCCTGTGTCTCTTCACAGATCCGACCATTCAAAAGTCTTGGCTCCACCATGCATGCTAAGTTTTTAAAAGATCAAACCTCTGCGCATTGTTCATTGCCAAAACCCTCCATTTGGCCATTCCCAACCCCATCTCATCTCTCTTTCACTTTCTTCTCTCTCTCTCTTACTCTCTCTCTAACTCTCTTGTTCAGTAAACCAGGACAAAGCACCCCATTGGGCTATTCCCATGCCCATCTTATTTCTCTCACTCTCATATCTCTTACTCTCTTTCTCTCTGTCTAACACTCTCACCCTCTTCTTACTCTTTTTTCACACTCTATTGACTTTCTTTCGCTCTCTTTTACTCTATCTCCTTCTTAGTTATGGAAAGCATTCTTATGATCTCATTCTGGTATATAAGAGCCTAAAGAAAGCATCATCGATGCATTGTGCCACAATCAGGTCATCAAAATATTTTGGCATAAGCAAGTAGATGCAAACCATGTAGATCACATTGAACAATGTGGTATCGGATTTAAGGCGACTACGTAGTTTTATTTTGTATCAAATATTTGGCCTGAATAACTTTGGAGTTTTCCTGTTTTTGCATTTTTTATTTATTTTTTAAATGTTAAAATTGGGTTGTTGGTCTTGAAACTATTTTTCTTCCTCAAACAAGTCCTAGAGCTCATAGGTTCAGATATGGAAATTTCCTCTTTGTAGAAGGTAAGGGGCAGGCTGCAAACAATCGACCCTTCTCAAACATTGGTTTTAAAAATGGCCGGTTCGAACTGGGATCGGGTACACTAGATTGAAGCTAGCCTGACCCAGTCCGGTTCTTGCAGTTGCAATGTTGAGTTGGCTGGTTTGATAATTAAATAACCAAAAATATAACTTATTACTTTGGATAATCTTAAGTAACCTGAACAGGGCTAGAGTGCTAGACCGGCCCTTACCAAATTTAAAAGGTTTTTTATGATATCGATCCCTATAAACATAATGAATTCAAAATAAGTCCTTGTGTCTAATGTATTTTGATATAATCCTTATATACTTGAACTTTATAGTTTTTAATCCCTACCATTTGCTTCCGTAAGTTTTTCTTAACTCTGCCATAGTTAAACATGAGTTTAAGTTTAACTCACTCTGGAAAAATCACTTATACCCTGTTTAGATTTTGAGTTTTATTTGCTGTGTTGTCAGCCAATGGTGCACCGACTGCTGATGCAGCCAAACTAAAAAAAAGGTAAAAATTTTTAGGACCCCCCAAAAATGGCCCACATGTTTGTACAACCTGATCTCTGATTGGGTCCAAAAAAAATCTAAAAAATAAAAAATATTATTAGGCTCGACCGTTAAGGTCTTTTTTTTCTATTACTTAGGGCTCAGTTTTTTATTCCTTTCATGTGTTTTCATTTGTTTTAACATTGGTTTGAAGAATATTCCATGAATCTTTGCTTCTTTTAAATGATTCTTAACTAGAAGGATGCATTACTAAATTATTCCAATTTTGTAGCAACTAATATCAAAATATGCAAGCAAGATACAAGTTCTGAATTCACTATATTTGTAGGGATAGATATCGAAAAAGCCTATTAAAAAACATTGAAGAAGCCTAAAAGCCTAAAATTGGCTCTAAATCAAAATTTTTCAATATTTTGTTTACCTTTTACATTTAGATAGTCTTTATTATCTTATATTCAATATTACATAATACAATTACTTTATGAACAGTAATTGCAAGGGTGTTCCTCTGGTCAAATGGGGGAAGGTGTGTACTTCTTTAAGGAAAGGAGACCTTGGGATAAAAAATTTGGAGTTCCAAAACCTCTCTCTCTTGGGAAAGTGGCTGTGGGAGTTACTAATGAAAGAATAAACATTATGGAAAAGGATCATTTGTTCTGAGCTCTATTCCTTTCAAAACCAATTTAGGATAATCAATCTTTCATCTCCAATCTGGAAAGGCATATTAAGAGCAGCAAAGTGGGCAGAGAAAGGTATCCAATGCAAGGTAGGCAATAGGTTTTCTACATTTTTTGGATGGATAAATGGGTGGGAGAATTTTACCTGAAAGATAGGTTTCCAATAAATTTTCAGCTGCAGGTTGGTAAATGGCAGACAGTGAGTTCTTGTTTTGTTTTCTTCAATAATAATGCTCAATGGGGAGTAACTTTCCAAAGGGGCCTCAAAGAAGAGGAAACATGAGATTATTTGGTGCTATTACAATTGTTAGCCTCTGTTACGGTTGATATTAACAATAAAGACCAGGTTTGCTGGAAATACAATGATGGGATCTTCTCTGTTAAATCCATGTAAACATGAGATTATTTGGTGCTATTACAATTGTTAGCCTCTGTTAAGGTTGATATTAACAATAAAGGCCAGGTTTGCTGGAAACAATGATGGGATCTTCTCTGTTAAATCCATGTATAATGTTATAGAACGTGATCCTCCAACTTTTTGAACTTTCGAGAGGTTTGGAAAGTTAAATCCCCCCTAACAGTGAAGGCTTTTTTGTGACTTCTTTTTGAAAAAAAAGGTTAATAACTAAATTGTACAGAAGGAAATGGGCTGTGGACCATGGTATGGAGAATCTGCTGATTCCTATCCGGATCAACCAATTTGGATTGGAATTAGCACCCCCAGCGATCTGATCTCAAGGGGAAAAATGATCCCCTATGAGAAGTGTAGAAAATGAGAAATAAAAAAATAAAATAAATGAGAAATAAAAAGTAAAATAGGATTGAATCGACACTGAATCAGCCTGAATTGCCCTAAAGTCGGCCATATCATCTTGGATCGGGCTTATATGAGCCAACCCAAGCTGATCTAGGCTAATGTGGCCTGTGTGAGCCCAATCCAGGCTAATGTGGCATATCAGCTAGGTTTTTAATCCAATGCTATGTCGTTGAATTTGATTGTTAGTGTGTGATATTCAATTTTTCTTTTTAATTTCTTTAGTTTTTAAAATGAAATTCAAGCCAATGCAAGGATCGGCCTTTTTTCCTTTGGATCGGCCGCTCCTCTCCCGACCCGGATGAGACCGGGACCTGCTGATCACAGATCCCGATCTGATTCTACCTTCCTTGCTGTGGACTGTAACATTAACTTTGTCTTTCTGTGCTGAAAACACTGAGGATGTAGATCGTTTATTTGTGTTTTTTAAATTTATTAAGGAAGTTTGGAGGGTCCTTGGGAACATGATCACCAAAATTTCAGTTTCACATCTACTCAGGATATGTGTGTATATTTTCATAAACAGAAGCAACGATGCTGGAAATCCACAAAGGGCAAGCTCTTGCTTCTCATCCTGCATGCGATATGTGGGAGCATTTGGAGGGACCGCAATGACCATATTTTTAGGGAAGTAATATCTACATCGAGAATATTGGTCTTCGAGCACTTTATTATCTTTACAACTGGAGTAGGTTCATCCTTCGAGTTACTGCTGAGGAGAGGGAAAAAATTATTGGCAGTGTGTACTTTTTTTTTTTTCCTTTCTTGATGTGGTGAGGGGAACCTCTCCTCTCTCCTTTTGGCTTGTACTTCCTCTCTTTATTTTAATAAAATTGGAGGCACAAGCCTTTGCTTGGTTTCAAAAGTATACGAGAATTGGCCAGTTCAGGCCAGGGTTGGAACCAGAATCGGGATCAGAACCAGCCCTTCCTGGTTCTGGCTCCAAATCCAGTTTTTTAATCCTGCCTTGGAAACCCCTAGCAGTGGGAGGCTTGTGGGCACTTAGCCTCCATTTTATGTTGCTGATCCACAGGCATAGGAGATCTTGTGCTGGTGGGATTGGAAAGCTGGTCTTCAATTGAAACCACTGATATTTCAGGAAGCTCTCCATTAAATAGGTGTTTGTTACATGAAAAATGGACTCCAGAATGAAGGAACATGTGTCCTTGCAAGTTCGCTACACCCAGTTCATCAAAGAGGACTTGTTGAGTAATTGTCATGTGATACATAGTTTTGCTAGAATCATGGCTGATGCCCCTTGAGATTTAGGTGCATATCATGCTTGGAGCTTTGTCATGGGAGTTGTTAACTGTTTGAATGTGAACACCGTGGCACAGTATGAAATATAGTCTTTTAAATGTATATTACTTTTGTACAATCAGTTCTTACAGTTGTTCAATTCTCTGATGTTTTTCTCTATGAAGTACAGCTACTCAGAGCATTAGTTTCTCCCCCCTCATGGCAGTCTGAAAGGTATCCTTTTGATATCAGTTAATTACTTGATGATACACTGATACCATGGTAGTCTCAGCTCATGTTCTTTGGATCCTTTTCTTTTCCTGTATTGTGGACTTCTGGTCATGTTCCAAAAGAAAAAGGAAAATACTGGGAGGTTCTCCTGTCTTATTCATGATTTATAACTTTTCCTGGTTTCTACTCAGTTCTTACATCCTTCCTTCAAAATATATCTTCAGTTAGTTTTTATCTTTATTCTATCAATACAATATAGAAATAAGAGACAAGCGAAGAACATTTTGTGATGATGTCTTTTTAATCTTGTGTAGGTTTTTAACTTAATGTTGGTTTGTGTCTGTATTTTAACGAACAACCATAAGATGTGTGCATTGTTCCTGAGAAACAAGTGAAGAGCCTTGTTGCATAAGTGACTATGGGACTCTTTTGGTGTTGCTAATTCCTCATTATTCATCATTCTTTTTCTGCCTGCATGTTGATGTATAATTCTTATTCACAGAGTTCTTGCTCGTATATCTCAGCCTATAAGGACTGATCCCAACAGACCAGAGTTTCATCGTGCTGTAGTTCGATGGGAACTTGATAATGCATATGGTTATCCTGGGTGAGAGATATGATTTATGTATCATTGTATATGGACGTTCTCTTCTGTTTCTCTGTTCAGATAATTATTAACCAAATACTTCATGTGTTGGTTGATTAAGCATTTCTGAATGCAGTTTTGTTGCTGAGAGCACTGGAAATCAGATGAGCAGTCGTCTACTCAGTATGAAATTTGCCAATGCGTTATTGGAGCTGCCTGCATCAGGGAATGTGCTTCCATCTGGGACCTCAGTGCAGGCTATACTGATTTCCGACGTGACTAGTCTTCCTCAGAAGTTAGAAAATAGTGTGCCTTCTTCATCACCTGATTTATATCATACTAGCCAAAGATGTGACAGAATTAAACCAACTGATGCTGAATCTCATGCTGCTACACAAACACAAACACAGACTAATGAAGGTGCAAATGCTAAAGTTGCAATTCTTACTGTGAGTGACACTGTTGCCTCAGGTGGTGGACCTGATAGAAGGTATTCTTTGTCTTTGCTCACTGATCATTACATGAATTATATTTCTATACATCGTCTATTTCTATGAGCTGCTAACTTTATCTATGACTTGGATTATAGGAAAAGTCGTGTTCTGTTGTAGATACTGGATTATTCTTGTGTCTTCTTTACCTGCATTCCATATGTTTTGTATTCTTTTCTTGATCACCATGCATAGCATCTGATTCCTCCATCCTATGTTCTCTTTTCGCTGATGTAAGAAATACGATAAAAGGAATGTACTTCCAGAAAAAAACTGGATGTGATAAGAAATAAGAATGATACAGGAGATTTAGATGGCAAATATATTTCATATTGACAGCATTTCCCCTACACAAGACTTGAGATATTTTTTCTCCCTTCTCATCCATCAAGAGACGAGTGTTCTTAGGCATCTGCTTAAGAGATATTGAGATCGCTATGTAGGGACTTTTGGGTGGCTATGGTTTTGAATGTGATGACCTATAACGCCAGACATGTACATCAGCATTTAACTGAATCTGAAGCTGTCACCTGGGTCAATGACCTCCAAAATTATGATAAGTGTTTGGAGATTTGTAGGAATTACAGCAATAGAATCACATCCTCAAGGAACATGCTTTCATTGCACTATAGAACCCATGACCAGTGGCATTCACACATCAGTTATAATTACTATAACGTAAATCTGCAATTTCTGAAAAGATTATGATCTAATTACAACTTTTCATTTTGACATATTTTTCACGAACAATCATGATTTTTGAAAAGAATCCTTGAAATCTTCATAAATCCAAAAACCACAATTTAATCATGACATAATCATGTACTTTTCCAAGCGGATTATGTTTTTTAAATAACTTATTTTTATATTATATTTATATATTATATTATACCTTAAAATATTTTATATACATTTTAAATTAGCATTAATTTAACATTAATCTAATCCGTCCACAGAGAAGTTTTGGGGATATTATTGGAGGATGTCCAAAATGTCAATAGTACCCCTGTTCTGTGGGGGTAACATTGGCAAGCTATTTGTGGTGCTTCTCCGGGCATCTTTGGAGGGTCTTCTCCTACTATTGGATGTGTAGTGATCCATTCACTGGCTAGACAGGAGCAAAGAGCTATTCATAGGAAAGGGCTACTTGCATAGTAGCTCAGAGTAGATGCTCCCCCCCCCCCCCCCCCCCCCCCCCCCCCCCTTTAGGGGAAGATGGGAGATTGCTGGCGATGGGGAGTAGACCGTGGTGTAGAGACATAGAAGGATCATGACACAGCCGTCCCATTCCTCTAAAGGTCTTATCTCCCCCTTTAGAGGGACACTTGCCTTAGGTGCTTAGGGAGAGGCCATTGGGCCAGAGACTGCCGGGAGATGGTCTACTGTCTCATCTACAAGAGACCTGGCCATAGAAGTTCCGCTTGCCAGAAGAGATCTTCAGAACAATCCATACTCGGTGCCCCTCCCTTTAGACCTCTCCCAGGCAGAGTCTGCATTCCCTAGTCTCCTTCGGTGGCAGGGGCTCGGGCCTAGCTTGATGACTGCTTTGTGTTCATAGTCAATTCTCTTCATCAAGCCAACCTCTCGCAATTAGAAGCCAAACATGCCCTCCTTAACCTCTTTCATTCCCTTAGGCCGGAGCTAAAGGAGTGGTGGACCAGAGAGCTTTGAGCTGGGTCCTTCTTGATTAAGAGTCCCTCTTCTACCTGGAGGTCTAATGCTTCTAACGTAAACAACACCAGAAGGGGTAACAAGCTCTTCCTTTGCTCCTCTTGGTCCATTTCTTCTGCTACTATCCCAACTTCTGAGGGTCGTAAGGTCTAGTGCGAGTTGGTTCGTTGTTTCACTTCACATTTGGAATACATATACTTTTCAAGCTATTACGCGAGCTTTGGTATTCTCAGGGGTATTGATGCAAGATCTCTGGATGGGACGATGCTAGAATATACTCGTATTCTAGCTGAAGTCGAAGATCGAATCAAATCCTTGACATAGTTACTATACATCTTGTTGGTAGAGATTTTGGGTTCAAGTGGTCAGGGAATTAGCTGGCATACATCAGATTCTTTCTTTCCAGTTCACTGAGTCAAGGACCCGAACTAAGTCCTCCTTTTCGACTTAGAAGGATCTTTAATTTGGTGGCTGTCGTTCCTTTTCTCAAAGTATCCTCCTATTTTCAGAAGCAAGGATGGCAGTATCAGCTAATATGTACTGGTATAGGCCATGATTGGTATTGATAGGGGGGAACCCTAATACCGGTTCCCAAAATAAAAAAAAAAGAAAATTTATTGTATCGATCGGTACCGGGCCGATTTCGAGTGTATCCACTCCGTATCGGTTTAATATGCCCGAAATTGGGCCGGTACCAGCCAAAACACGTGAAGCCCCCTTTTAAGGGGGTCTTTCACTTCACCTCTCACAGAAAACAGATCTGTGAGAGGTGTGATAGCTTGCGGGAACTTGGAGGCGAGGAGGAGAAGTTTGCCTCCACCGCTGCCTATCGCCGTCACCACTGGGGAAGTTTTGAGTGGAAGAAAAAGAAGGAATAAAAGGAAACTAAGAACATACAAGGTATAATTTGATTTTCTTTATTTTTTTGTTATTTTTGAGTTGTTAAGAGTTGTTAGATTGTGTCTTTTTTTCTTATTAAAATGGACAAAACTTCCAAATTCGACCTTAATTGGTAGTTAAAAAATGGGACTTTTGTCTAATTGTGTGAATTAAACATCCATTGAATCGTAATTAAGCTCCATTGCATATTTTAGAGTAGGAGCATGCTGTCAATTGCATTGGTTGAGGGTTAATTAGGCAACCTAATTTTGACCCTAATTAGTAGTTAAAATTTGAGGCTTTTGTTTAATTACTTTAATTAAACGTTAATTGAAGCCCAATTAAGCTCCATTACATACTAGAATTATATTAATGCACTTATATATGTTTGTCTTTTTTACTTTTTTTTTTTTTGCAGGATCATGGCTGGGCATCAGTAGTCCGGTGAGAGACAGGATGCACCGGATCCAAGGTAGACCCATGCCATTTTAATTGATGTTGCAAAGAGGAGAGTGAAATGTAAATACTGTGCAAAGAGATAGGTGGTAGAGTGACCAGAGGAAAAGAACATTTAGCAAGGATCACAGGACAGATCACGAGGTGTACCATCTGTCCTTGACCAATGTTTAAAGAGATGCGCATTGTTGCTTGACAGAAAGTTCGAAAGGAACAAATGAGTGAATAAGAGGTTGAACTCCAGAAGGAGATTTCAGGTAGGAAAAGTAGAAAAGACAAAGGAGTGTACACTATGACTGCAGCTAAAGAAGAGACTTTGCGGTACTTAACATAAGATGAAGCTCGATGAAGAGGTACGGGACCATCAGGAACAACCACAACTCGACGTAGAAATATTGATTCTATGGCCCATGCACCAAGATATGATCTGCATCAAGTGTGTCCTATAGACAATTATGTATTCAGAAGATAGAGTTCTAATCAACCAAAAATCAAGTAAGCCTTGAACTGAGTCAAAACGCCAACTGAAGCAGCAAGGCATGCTTTTAAAAGTATTTGCAAATGATTTTTGTATGCATGTGTTCTCTCATATACTACTGTCTCCTTACCTTCATCCTATCATTAACATGCATGGCAACATCGGCCGATATTGATACGTATCGGCCGATATATATTAGTATCGGTGAGTGCCGTATCGATATAAAGAGGGGGGGGGGGTACTCCGATACTAGTCTTTATAGTTAAAAAAAAAAAAAATATTTGTTATTGTCCTATACCAAGTTAAAATGGGCCGATACTGGGCCGATATGCTCGATGCTGATACCGATACGTATCGGTATCGGCACCCCAAGTACTGGTACCGATATTGCCATATTTGATGATTGATGCCATAGGAGACTATGGCCCTGGGTTAAAGGCCCCTATAGGTTAAGACATATATGGATATGGTCTTGATGTAAAACATGCTGAAACTTAACTGTGAGTTGAAAGTTTTAAAATTATTTGGAAGGAAAAAAGATGCACACTTATGTGTGATGGCTAGACTGGTACCGTGAAAAAGTCTATGATTAATTTTCTAGTTTATTACACTGAAGGATATTTTTTATGAAATCTATTAATGCATTAAATCATGCAAATATTGTAAATGTTTGTTTGGTTTGATAGATCAGATGGTGTAAGAAATTAGAGAGAAAAATATTGTCCAAGTAGTCACTAACAATGAAGTAAGTTATAAGGCTACAGGGAAGAAATTAATAGAGAAGCACAAACACCTATATTGGGTCCTATATACAGCACACTGGTTGGACTTAATACTTGAAGATATTGGTAAGGACGAGTATGTGAATAAGATGGTAAAGAAAGTACAAAGAATTATCTAGTACATTTATCGCCATCTTAGGATCTTAAACATGTTCGGAGAGTAAGCAAGTGGGGGTTGAGATCTCATCTATGCAGGGTCTATAAGATTTACATTTAATTTTATTTATTTAAAATCTTTATGCATGCTCAGGAATGGGTTTTATATACAATAACGTCATAATAGATTATCTGGACAATAGCCCTGTTGAGACTCAATGTGAACATTTGGAGGTGGGCAAAATTATAGATGACAAATGATTTTGAAACAACATATACAATTATGTCTTATTGGTAGAACCTTTTGTAAAGGTCTTAAAATTAATGGATGTGGATGATAGGAATAACATGGGATACTTGTAGGAGGCAATTGATACTGCTAAGTTGTAGTTGAAGGAGACATTTCTGAAAAGTTATAACAAGTGGTGTAAGATTATTGATAGTAGATGGGAAGGTACACTACATTGCGACTTACATACAACTAATAAGTAAAGTATTGTATTATTAAATCATACATTATTTCAAATTCTTATTTACTAATTCATCGAGCCAAATGTCAGTTATTTTTTGAATCTTTGAGTCATGTACAGTTGCCAAGTACACAATGATGGAAAGATGATTCAAGGCACAATCAGGGTCATCGAACCCTTGTCGAGGATAGTAGAAGATAGAATGACGTGTTTATCAATTATATCAAGAAGTTACATTAACATCTAGTTAATTAGTTGTGTTTTTAGGACTCCATTGATTGTATTAATTGTTCATTTCATCCTTCTAGATGCAGACTTATAGACTAAGGATCGGGAGGAGTAGTTGCAAATTGCTATAAAAAAAGTGATCCCTGGTATACTTTGGGAATTTAATTGGTATGTAATGATAAAAAACAAGAACAAATGTTGATTCATATTTATTTGTTGATAAACAACTGAGTGGTGGATTATGGTGTACAATAGGGATATGTGTTATAATCCATTTGCTTACGTTGCAGTGAGAATGTTGAGTCAAATGACGTCGGCAAGCCAATGTGAAAGAAATTGAAGCACATTCTGCTTTATACACTCAGAGGTTTGTAATCGGCTAAAGGTTGAACGGTTAGAAAAATCGGTGTACAGTCATTATAATATAAGATTGAGGGTCAAAAATATTAGGCTGAGACAATACTTGAGAGAGAAACGAGCTGTTAGGCAGACATAAGATATTGTTGGTTAGATTGATGTGGAGACATTATTTGATGATGAGTATCTCTTGCAAACTTAAGTTGAGACGCGAGCTTAGGTTGATGAGTTATTTTTTTATTCTGAAGATATAGAATGGGCAAAGGGTATATTAGATGGAGTTGTTGTTAGGGATCTAAAATTAAGAACATGAAAGAAGCTAAGAGAAGATTCACTTCTTCTAGATAAGCATCAGAAGAGCATGTGCATTTGTTTCATAGTTGTCAATCTCGTCCAAGTCCCTGTCCTATTTTTCTACTGGGATGGGACGTCCCAGTGTCCCAGACAATTTCAGTGTCTCGTCTTGGGATTTTTTCCATACATATTCCAACAAATATAAAATCTCTCTATATAAAGAATAATATGAAAATTTCATAAATATATAAACATAAAAATAAGTCAAAATTAATGCAATAAAAGTGTATGATGGATTTATCATGTTATAAAGGAGTATGTTTGTAAGACCCTACAAAAAATTCAAGTGCATATTTATGAATCCTTAAAAAGTATAAATGCAATTATTAAAAAATTAAGATTTATGATGCCATATTATTTTTTAGGGTCTTAAGAAATGTAACATTTTGAAGATTTCAGAAGTATTGATGATAATATGTGAGAGTTGGGGGTATATATGCAAATATGGTATATTTGAGGGGTATATATGCAAAAACCCCGATAGGTTTTCATGCTAAGGAACCAATTATTCCGTTTGGCACTATTATTTGTGAAACTAATGAGAGAATAGTTACAATTTCTACTAGTTCATGACAAACATATTTCCAATTTGGAAATATAGATGTGCTAGCTAACAAAATAAATGCAAACAAAATTTTGGCGAAATTTTTTAAAGTTCCTAGAACTACCTTTGAATAGCCAAAGAAGGACCATTATAGATTACTTTATAAAGTAGGGGCACATGTGCAATTAATGAAAGATAAAGGAGTTAAACTTAAAAATTTCTCCACTAACTTGATTGGGTTAATGGGCCTAGGTCTAGGGGATTAATGGGCTGTGGGCCGGGTTTAATGGGCCTAATGGACTCTAATTTAAAGATCTAAATGGGCCTAAAATAAATGCCTTAATAGGTCTGGTTATTAGGCCTGATGTGGCCCAATAGGGGCCACCACCCCCAATATAAGGGGTCACCCAGTTATTGCCATGTGGCATCTTTCCCCACCACATGTTTTCCCACCTTTCCACCTCACCCCTTCCACCTTCTTCCACCACCTTCTCCCCCCTTCTCTTGCTGCCACTTGTCTCTCTCCTCCACCATACCTTCTCCTTCCATTCTTTTCTTTCCAAGTGGCCCCTCTCCCCACATCTACCCCTTCCCTCTCCACCGTCCTACGGGGTGGGGGGGTTGGCTAAGGCAGCCAAGTAGAAGAAGAGAGGAGAGAGAGAGAGAGAGAGAGAGAGAGAGAGAGAGAAATAGGAGGTGGAAAGTGGCCAGCAGCAAGGATTCTGACGGCAAATCGGGGATGACCAAGCGACGAATCACCGAGGTTTTGTTGTCGAGTTTCTTTATTAAAAGGTAGGGTGATACTAGCTATTGTGTTCCTTAAATTTTGGATTTTTGTAAGATATAAAACTTATATGATTGTTGAGGGGAAACTCTGCCGGATTAAAACTCTTAATAAAAGATAGTCATAAGAAAATTTAAGAAGCATAAAACGATATGTTTACATATGTCATGACAAGACTTAAAAGTCTTGTTTCCTGCATAATTTTTTGGTTATAGTGATTCTCGACTAAAGATATGTAAGTTTGATATATTCTATTTGAACTACAGTTTATGATGGAACTCTTTGAAACTAATCAAGGAGATAGACTCCAAGATAGAGATTTTCCTTCAAAAGGATGTTGTGTGTTTAATTACGAATCACTATGAAGTTAATACAGAAAGGAAGATGGACCGAGTCCATATAAACTCTTGAGAGTTATGAAGAAAGAAAAGACTTGGAAACTATTTAAAGCTATATGATATAATGTAAGTACTTCATGATTATGATAACACCGCTAAGGAAGATAATGATTATGGAATTCCAAAGCTTCTAATAATGATGATAATGAAATAAGGCATGAAAGCCTTTATGTTGATGAAAAAGAGACAAAACATAGAAACCTTTATGATGATAAACAGAAGACAACACGATGCCATTTATGATGATGATGAATTCTCATGTAATAATGATTGATGGTTTCTATGAAAGAAACCACAAGTTCCGCTCAAGCACGATTGGCCCGGAGGGGTATCAGGGGAAAGGAGAAGGAAGAAGGAGAAGGAGAAGCGGCCGGCAACGGCCGGCGGCAGTCCGGTGACGGCGGTCGAGGCGGCCTTCTTGGTAAGAGAACACAAATGGATGTTCCGGAGGGTGTTCCGGAGAAGGAAGGCTGTTCAGGAGTCCATCATCCTGGTAAGGGGGAAGGGTGGAGTACGGTACAGAGGAAGGTGTCTCGCAGAGTTGGTCACCGGAGGACAGTGGCTGCGGAAGCTTTGCCTGTGGGACGCGATGTTTGCATTCGCTGCTTGGGCAAGGGTCATCATGCAGCCAGGTGCAGAGAAGCAGTCCGGTGCCTCCACTGCTATGGAGCTGGACACAGAAGAAGGCTTTGTCCTTCTCTCCGATATATTGACAGTATAACAGAGGTGAGTAGTAGGAGGATGAACTCTGGTGTAGATCCTAAAGTGGACAGCAAGCCTGCCCCGAAGGTCTTTCATGGGGTGGTGGACATAGCATGGTCACCAGAGGCTGCTGCAGCTAAGCGTTCATTGGAAAACTGCATTGTAGTTTCATTCCGGAAGGAAAGCAATGGAATCGCAATGGACTGTGGGGAGGTTAGAGCCATTCTGCTGAAGTTTTGGCCGGAAGTTAAATGATGGAGCATTCGAAGATTGGTATCCCATTCCTTCCTAGTAAGCTCAGAAACTCAATCGTGGAAGGGTCTTGCATGCTCCATTGGAAGGATAGAGGTGAAGAAGGATCTTTTTGTGGAGTTTTCTCAGTGGAGGACAGAAGTGGGAACTTTCCCTGCAGAGGAGGGAATCGAGTTGTGGTGTAGGTTCCAAGGGGTGCCTCTTCACCTTTGGAACATCAACACATTCCAGTCAATCTGCTCTAGGTTTGGGAGGCTTAGAGAAGTGGATAGCAAGGGACTCAGGGGGGACAATTTGTCCTTTGTGCGGGTTAAAATTTCTGTTGAGCGAAAGTCAGATATTCCCGAAAGGATTAAGATCATGGTAGGAGGAAGGATCTTCTGGGTCCACATCACAATGGAAGAAGTTGGTAAGGATATAGGAGTTGAACAGGACTGGCGGTGGGCTGATGTGGTGGCGGAGTATAGAAGATACAAGACAAACAAAGACGGCGGGGCTGAAACAGGGCAGCCGGAACTCGGTGTTCACCCAGGTTTGATTGAGTCCGGTACTGAGTCAAGAAAGGTCTTTAATCAGTCGCACTCAGGTGCGACGAGTCAGAAGGAGATGAAGAGGTTGGTAGGTGCAGATAGGGGAATTCAAGACTGCGGGGTTCCAAAGCTAGTTGACAGTAAAGGAATAAGGGGGGTTCTCCCAAATCCCTCGAGAGGCCCGCTTGAGCAGCAAACAGTTCAGGGGAAGAGTGCCAATTATTTTAATAAGCGGGGGTGTGGTTCCGAGGCGGAGGTTGAGCAGGGCATTGAAGGGAGCTCGGGTGTGGGGTTTCCGGGCGAGGAAGATGAACAGGCGCGGGGAGCTCCGGATTTGATAGGAGATCCGATACGTAAGGAATCTATCATATCGGATCCTGACTTAACCTTGAACCGGATATCGTTTCGTCCGGTTCAGTCGTCTGAACCTAATCCGCCCCCGAACCGTCGTCTTCCCCGAGCTCTCATCGCTTTTCACGAAGAACAGAGTACCGGAAGGGAGATTGCTCCGGCCAGAGGAGAGAGATTTTCTGCAGTGTGGGTACAGCAAGACGATGCATCTTACTCGAGGTGTGGACAGGGTGACATAGATCCTATCTGGACTGATGGAAGGGGGATGGGGAATAATATTGGCCTTCCGGAGGTCCAACTTCTTAAGCTTTCAGGGAAGGGATGGAACAGTGTCAAAAAGGAGGGGTCGTCTCAGGAAGAGTTAGAAGCGATTGTTAACTACAGTTTGCCAGATAAACTGGAAGAAGAAGGATCGGAAAAGGTTAAAAGAGACAGGGAGTTGCAGGAAGAGACTCAGGCCAAACAGATTACGACATATGAAGGTAGTGAGGTTCCGTTGGCAGTAAATTTGTGTGATGAGGAAGAAGTCTGGAGGAATGAAATTGTGCAATTTAGACAGCGTATAGGGGTGTCATTTGAAGGCAGGGAAGATATGGTCCTGAACTTTGTTAAGAAATTGAGAAGGAATGCTATCTTACAGCAATCAGCTAAGAGGAAAGGTACGGGAGGTGGAATGAAGATTGGAAAAAGAGAAGCAAGCTTTGTGAGTAACAATGAAGTCCTGGACAGCTTGAGAGGGAAGAAGACCAAGGATAAAGGGAAACAGGTTGTTACACTATGAATTTGATCTCATGGAATATTAGGGGCCTCAATGGGGACTTCAAGAGGAGAGCTGTAAAAGATTTGGTGTATTCTCAGCATCTGGACTGCATCTGTTTACAGGAAACCAAGATGGCCAATATTGATAAATCTGTCTTAAGTAGAATATGTGGGTCCAAGTTAAATGAGGTGACAGTTTTTCCTGCAGAAGGAAGTAAAGGAGGGCAATTATTGATTTGGGATGGAAACAGGTTCGAGGGTAATGTCTGTGATTTAGGCAAATTCAGCATTTCGGTTGCCTTTAAACACAAGAATAGAATCTCTAATAATGACTGTTGGGTCATTACTTCTGTGTATGGACCCCACACCGATCAACAGAGGGAGGAATTTGTACAAGAACTATACAGGTTGCATAGTCTTTTCCCGAAAACCTGGTGTATCTTGGGAGATTTTAATTGTGTAAGGTTTCCATGGGAAAGGACTGGTAGGTAGAGATGGAGCAATAGTATGGATAATTTTAATCAGTGGATCAGAGATGTTCAATTAATAGAGGTGGATGACCCAAACAGAAATTATACCTGGTCTAATTTACAGTAGGATAGCATCCAGTCTAAGATTGACAGAGTTTTGATCTCTCCAGATTGGTTCAAAAAATTTCCCCTGTCACATGTGAAAGGGTTGTTCAGGTCTGTCTCTGATCATATACCCTTGCTCATTATGATGGAGGATAAGAGGAGGAGCTCCAGAATTTTTAGATATGAATTGAAATGGCAAAGGGAAGTTGGATTCAAGGAAATGGTTGGTAATTGGTGGCAGCAAGCACCAAAGGCAAATTCTGCAGTGCTTAATTTCATGGGCAAGCTGAAATGGATAAGGAATTGTTTGAGGCAATGGTCTAACCAGAATTTTGGAAAGGAAAAGGAAAAAAGGCAGAAATTGATGGGCAGCATTGAAGAATTAGAATTGAAAAGTGAGGTTGCTGATCTTTCCAATAAAGAACTTCAATCTTTGAAGGAGCTCCGGAAGAATTACAATGAAGAACTTTTGAAAGAAGAAATTGGTTGGAAACAAAGAGCTAAGGAGCATTGGCTAAAGGAAGGTGATAAGAACTCTTCTTTCTTCCATGCCATGGCTAGTACTAAAAGAAGATACCTGTCTATTGATCATGTCAAAGAAGAAGATAGTGTCATTGAAGATCCCGAGGAGATCAAAAACAGATTTGTGGATTTCTTCAGAAATCTTTTCTCAGAAGATTTTCTGATGAGACCCCACATACAAGATGGATTACTTCCCAAGTTAGTTGATTCAGAAGCTGTTAAGTTGAGTGAGCCCTTTGTGGAGGAGGAAGTTAGAATGGCTGTTTTCAGTATGGATCCTAATAAAGCTCCGGGTCCCGACGGATTTTCGCTGGGGTTCTATCAATTCTTTTGGGATGTTATTAAAGATGATTTGGTTAACCTTGTGCAGGAGTTTTATGACAGGCCGGAAAGGATTAGAGCGGTTAATGCTACATATGTTGTTCTTATTCCTAAGTCAGAAGGAGCGGATAGAGTGACAGATTTTCGGCCCATTAGCTTACTCAATGGATGCTATAAGGTTATTGCCAAGATCCTAGCAACCCGATTTAAGAAGGTGATACATAAACTTGTGGGCATTAATCAATCAGCATTTATGCAAGGCAGATTTATACTGGATAACTTTATGACAGCTTATGAGGTAATACATCATTACAAGATCAGAAATAAGCAAGGAGTGTTATTAAAGATTGACTTTGAGAAGGCTTATGATAGAATCAACTGGAATTGTCTCAAAAAAACAATGATCCTCATGGGTTTCAATGAAAGATGGGTTAGATGGATAATGAGCTGTATTTCATCCTCTAAGTTTTCTATGTTGATCAATAGAGAACCGTGTGGATATTTCAGCAGTTCAAGAGGTCTTAGGCAGGGAGATCCATTGTCTCCGTTTCTGTTTTTGCTTATTGGACAGATTTTTAGCTCTCTTTGGGATAATGCTGTTCAACTTGGCCTTATTGAGGGATTCAGAATAGGCAGGAGCAACATTCACCTATCTCATCTTCAGTTTGCAGATGATACGCTATTGTTTTCTCCAGGAAGCAAGGAGGATATCCAGAATATCAAAAGTTTGCTTATTTTGATAGAAATTATCACAGGACTGAGGATCAATTATGAGAAATCAGAAATAGTGGGTTTGAATGTGCCGCAGCCTAGTCTTTTGGAGATTGCAAATTCCTTAAAGTGCAGAGTGAATATGTTCCCTATTAAATATTTGGGTCTGCCCTTATCAGATGGAAACTTAAGGGTGAGAGATTGGGATGGTTTAATTAAGAAATTTGAGAGTAGATTGGAAGGGTGGAAAGGCAACTTTCTTTCAGGAGCAGGGAAAATGATATTGTCAAAATCGGTTCTTTCGTCTTTGGCAATTTACCATGCTTCTATATTTAAGATACCTCGAGCAGTGGAAAAAATCATTGAAGCAATTCGAAGTTCCTTTTTTTGGTCAGGAGGGAAAAGGGATAAGAAAGGTATACATTTGATCAAATGGAGCAATGTTTGCAAAAGCAAGGAGCAAGGAGGAATTGGCCTCTGCGGTGTGGCTACTTTCAACAAAGCAATGCTAGCTAAATGGTTGTGGAGAAGGGGAGAACATCCGAATGCACTTTGGGTTGTGATTGTGAAGGATCTTTATTTTCAAGGTGAAAACAAATGGAATTTTTATCCTTCAACCAGCTACAATATGTCTTCAATCTGGAAGAATATTGTTAGATGTGCTGAATTCATGGATATTTCGAGTACTATTCAGGTGGGAAATGGGAGGGATACACAGTTTTGGAGAGATAAATGGTGTTCCAATATGACCCTTTCTAAGCTTTTCAGCAATATCTTCAATATAACCCTTCACCAAGAAGCTACAGTAGAGGAAGTGTTATGCAATATAGATGCAGGGCAGATCAGCTTGCCTTTGAGAAGGAATCCCACGGATGAGGAAGCAGAAGAACTAGTATTGCTAATCAACACCATCAGTGAAGCCAGAATTTTTGGTGAGGTGCAAGACAAAAGAAATTGGAGATGGACCAACACTGGACAGTTCTCGGTCAATTCCATGGCTCAAATGTTGAATGATGGTGGAATTAGGGTGTGGTGGAAAGAGTTAGTTTGGTCTAATCACCTTCCTAATAAGATCAAAATTTTCCTGTGGAAGCTTGCTTGGTGCAGAATTCTTACGGGAAAGAGGGCCAAGAAACTACACATCTCTGGGAGCTTCTCGTGTGTTTATTGTGCTCTTTTTGAGGAGGATCAAAAGCATCTATTCTGTGGCTGTGGTATTATTATCATACAGTGGAAGATTATGTGTAGATTATTTGGAATCAATTGGGTAGAGCAATCTTCTGTGTTGGATCTTCTCCAATGGTGGAGCATTAATTGTCCATACAAAGATCTCAAACAATTGTGGTTCTTGATTTGCCCGGCCCTTTTGTGGGCCATCTGGTGTGAAAGAAACAGAAGGAAATTCAATGATCAATGTAGAAGCTCTAATGAACTGCTAAAGAGTACATTTAGATGGGTGGAAGATTGGGGACGAGCTGCTGGTATCCTCAAGGAGGGGAGTTCTGATTTTTTTGAAAAGGCCAGGAAGTGGAAGGATATGATCTCCTGATAGGCAGCTCATAGTGTGTTTTTGTTTTATTGGCTTGATAAAACATCATTGTAAATTTCAGCTTTTCTTAGGTAGTTGGGGTTCAGGACGGGGATTGTCCGATCCTGAAGGTGTTGGCCCTAGGGCTATTCATTCTCCTTGTAATCCTCTTTTTTACTCTATGAAATTGTGACTTAATGTCACCTTCAAAAAAAAAAAAAAATGATTGATGGTTTCTACGATGATTTGTCTTTTTATGAGAAAAGAAGTGAGATCATTGCTTGTAACACCCCGCTACCCGGTTCATTCATGCCGGCTTACTTCGAACCAGCGAGCGCGCCACAGTGGGAACAACCCAAACATTTACTTACTCCAGAGTGAGCATATACATAGATCTATAACGTCATGAATCAACCATCATAATCACAAATTTATCCATTAATAACAAATAACGTGAACGGCTAGCAACGGCTAGGTTGACCCCCAACGGCTAGTCAAACTAGCCGTTGCGGGCCGGGTCGAGCCGACTCGGCCCGATCCGGCCTCGGATCGCCCGATCCGGATCGGATCGGACGATCCGAATCCTGGACTCAACTAGGTTACTCGGGATCGGCACGGTCGGCCCAAAACCGGTCCGAGTCGGCCGATCCGTGCCGATCCGAGCCGAGTTTTTAAACCTTGGTGTCTAGGACATGTGTCCCTTTAATATGAGTCTTGGTTGGATTTGTGCCATGTGTCTAGTGAGGTGGCATGGGTTCCTTGAGGGCTAAGAAAATTTACCATTATCCTTTACCAGTATCCTTATTCTTTAGTAGTATCTTTTAGTACTTTTGCATTTAAGTCCATATATCTTTTATAATTAATTTTATACCCTCATTTAGTATTTCTTCACTGATTTTAACTTTTTTTTGGTGATTTGAGGACAATTCTAGAAGCCTTACAAATTATACTTAAGACCTTATGAAAATCATCTATTGCATCATAAGACATGAACTTTTCATAATTGCGTTTATACTTTTTCGGTACTTACGAATTTGCCATTTTTCATAATTATGTACATGTTGGTACGTAACTATAATCTTGTGGGTCTTTACATTACTAGCGGGACGATGTTACGCCTCCGGAGGATAAAAGGTGACGTACGGAAAGCTTCCTAATAGATATGTCCGAGGCATGGAGCATCTCAGGTTTGAGACTTCAGTGGATAAAGCTCTCTAATAGATATGTCCGAGGCATGGAGCATCCCACCTTTGGTTAAGGTACTAGAGTCTAGGTTTGGGACTTCGGCGGGCAGGGATAGAGATCCTACTTCGGTGCGCTCATAGGCTGGGGCATGAACGCTGCAGTAGGAGTGAGGAGTAGTATGCAGACTCAACTTAGCCTATGTTTCCCACCTCACCTAATAAGGCTCCGAAAATCTGCTGGGGTAGATAGGCAGAAGTGGGAGGTCTGTTGGGGCCTGCTCACCATTACGACCCGTTAGTTAATAGTTATTTCTGTCACTTCTGGTCAAAAGATGAGTCGTCTTACGAGCTCATGACTTTTAAAAGATAGATTGATCGAGTTAAGATTATAAGATAAATGATTGATTAGGTGAATGATTAATGAATGAACGAATAACTCAAATCCTGAGACCTTATGTTGATGACTTGAAATAAATACTTTTATATTTTCTATGTTAGTATAAATTATCACTAAGAAGAAAGAATAGAAAATGTGTGATTGTTCTTACTCTGTTGGATGTTTCCGCATCGGGTTCACACCGTTTTACGATGCGTACATTTCATACATGTGTAAGAAATAAATATGAAAATCCTATGTGTTTTAAGATAACTGGTTGTGCATAATTTGCATATAGGTCATATTATAATAAATATGAACATTCATGTGAGTTGTGAGTGAACAAGGGTGGTGTGTGCGGAATGTCAGTAGGGGTGTAAATGAGTACTCAATTTTCAGATTTTCATAAAAGTTATAAAAATATGTTTTTCAGGAAAGACATGTAAAGATGGATCCATATTAGCACATGAAGATTTGACAGGTATGGCCAGTCTAATTTGTTGGGATATGAAGATCCGTTTCCTTATTTTGCTATTGTATAACGAACATGGATTGCTCATTATTCTTTTACATTTATATCTCTTATCATTTTGTTTTCGAATTGTGCACCTGTCAAAGATATGTAAGTGGGACTGTTATAGGTGGTATCAGAGCAGGTTTGGTAGTGTATTCACAAGGTTGAGATAAAATGATAGATGACTAATTCATGTCTTGAATACAATAGTTACATATCCCTACTGGCTATCACTTACAATAACATTTAATCAATTATGAAAAAAAGTTGGGTGACAATATGGTGTGCCATCACATGAAAGTACATGCTGTAATATTATCCCCTGGACTTAAAAATATTTCTATTTTTCCTTCAATTTTCACCAGAAATGAGCAGAGAACATCTGGACAGGTTAATGTCTCTTTTAAGACTAGAAGATTATGAGTGACAATCATGCAAACGAAGAGAGAGAATTTTGTAATGAGATTCAAGGGAAGCTGATTGAACTTAGACAACTTCAAGAAGGCAATGGAGCACGGGATGGTCTTGAAAGGTATACAACTGAAGGTGTTTATCAATCGATAGTCATGTTGAAGAACAAATAAGAAGAACTACAGTTACCATTAGAAAATTATTAGGATCTCATTAAAGAAGAAATCTATGCTACTTATTATGATGTTCCTACTACAATTCCATATAAAGAAGAATCCAGAAGATCCATTTCAGTTACCCAAAAAAGGAAAGAATCCTCTTCTGGGCAAATGATGGAACAAGAAGCTCAAAATGAAATGTCAGAAAATTAAGGTGGATGGCTTGATAATGTACAAAAGGATGGTGCTTCAAGTAGTAGTAGTGTGGGAAACAAAGAGGAAAGTAGATAGGTAAGGTGGTGTCAAAGTGTTAGTGTTGAGGTACCAATTTTGTACTAGAAGGAACTGAATCTTATAAGTCATGTCCTTTAGAGACACTGTAACTTGGTAAAAGTATAATAGTTACATATAGAAGACTTTTGTATATTTTGGTGTTGTTAGCAGAGTTGTCATATATATATATATATATATAAGGGCATGAAGTGTTCAATATGATACTGATTGAATGTTGTTCTCCTTTGAGAGGACATGATGTCTAATAGGTCAGGAACTCCTCAGCCCGGAAAAACAAAGGCCGAAGACAATACTGTTTACATTGCGGAAAACCACGTGGCAGTGCAGTGTGCTATTTAGTCACTGGAACGTGCTTCAACTGTGGATGACAAGGTCATATTTCTTATAACTGTCTACAGCTTAGAAAGGAAACACAAGGTACAGATGTTAAGCGTCAGAAAGCTTAGGGTTGAATGTCCAAAAATGATAAGAATGATGTCATAGTGAAAGAGACTTTTGTAATGAAAAGAGGGGATAATGTAGAGGTTTAGTAAATAAATCATGACATTTACGTGCATGTATTTGAATTACATGTTTTACACGAAACCCAAGTGATACTATAAGAGGTTTGGTGCACGGTGCTGGCCACACCATGCAGTCAAATCTTTTATAGTAGTCATGAGGGTGACGTGTCGGTGTTTCTAGTATTGATAAGATTTGTTGTTCTTGGTAAGTAGTTGCTAGCCAGGACTACGAACTAAGACAACAATTCGAGTCCTGCCTACCGATGGATTTCTGAAATGATTTCTTACAAAAGTTGCAATTATTATTAGCATTTTTAAAATATAGAATATGTAGTGAAAAGAATGAAGATTTTTCTAATATAACGTTTGAAATATATATAACAGAGTAGCACAGCGGAAGCATAGTGGTTTGTGAAGAATAAATTCTGAAAAATGATAAAATCCCTTGTATGAACATGAAATGGCAGTATTGTACTATCAATAAAGCCACATGAGATTGAGAAGACGAAACAAAGGAGTGATTCCTTGGAGGCTTTAAGATTGTAATTTTGAAGTGATCAACGTGAAATTTCGAGGACAAAATTTCTATAAGGAGGGGAGGATGTAAGACCTCACAAAAAAATCAAGGATATATTTGTAAATCTTTAAAAAGTATAAACACAATTATTAAAAATTTAAGATTTATGATGCCATAGATTATTTTTATAGGGTCTTAAGTGAATTTTAAAGTTCTTGAAAGTACCCTTAAATAGCTAAAGAAGGACCGTTATCAATTATTTTGTAAAGTAGGGGCGCATGTGCAACTAATGAAAGATAAGGGGGTTGAACTTAAAAAATTCTCCACTAACTTGATTGGGTTAATGGGCCTAACCACCTAGTCTAGGGGATTAATGGACTGTAATTGGGCCAGGTTTAATGGGCCTAATGACCTCTAATTTAAAGACCTAAATGGGCCTAAATAAAGGCCTTAATGGGTCTGGTTATTGGGCCCGATGTGACCCAATAGGGGCCACCGCCCCCAATGTAAGGGGCCACCACTTATTGCCATGTGGCATCTTTCCTTACCACATGTTTTCCCACCTTTCCACCTCACCCCTTCTACCTTCTTCCATCACCTTCTCCTCCCTTCTCTTGCTGCCACTTGTCTCTCTCTTCCACCATACCTTCTTTTTATATTCTTTTCTTGCCAAATTGCCCTCTCCCCACCACATCTACCCCTCCCCTCTCCACTGCCCTACCCTCAACCCACCGCCCTTCTCTCTCTATAAAAGGGGGGTGGGGAAAGGGGGGGGGATAAGCTAAGGCAGCTAGAGAGAGAGAGAGAGAGAGAGAGAGAGAGAGGTCGGCAGCAAGGATTCTGGTGGAAAATCAGGGACGACCAAGCGGCGAATCACTGAGGTTTCGGCGGCGAGTTTCTTTATTAAAAGATAGGGTGATACTACCTATTGTGTTCCTTAAAGTTTAGATTTTTGAAAAATATAAAACTTATATGATTGTTGAGGAAAAATTCTGCCGGATTAAAACTCTTAATAAAAGATAGCCATAAGAAAATTTAGGAAGCATAAGACGGTATGTTTACATATGTCATGACAAGACTTAAAAGCCTTCTTTCCTACATAATTTTGCTTTTATGGTGATTCTCGACTAAAGACATGCAAGTTTGATATATTCTATTTGAACTACGGTGTATGATGAAACTCTTTGAAACTAATTAATGAGATAGACTCCAAGATGGAGATTTTCCTTAAAAAAGGATGTAGTATGTTTAATTACGAATCATTATGAAGTTAATAAAGAAAGGAAGATGGACCGAGTCCATCTAAGCTCTTTAGAGTTATGAAGAAAGAAAAGACTTGAAAACTATTTAAAGTATAATGTACACATACATATATGTATGTATCATTGATTATAAAAATCAAAAGGAGTTCATGATTATAATAAACCACTAAGAAGGATAACAATTATAGAATTATGAAACATCGAATAATGATGATAATGAAATAAGACATGGAAGCCTTTATGATAATGAAAAAGAGACAAGGCACAAAAACCTTTATGATGATGAAAATAAGACAACAGGATGCCATCTATGATGATGGTGAATTCTCATGTAATTGATGGTCGATGGCTTCTACGATTATTTGTCTTTTTATAAAAAAACAAGTGACATCATTGTTAGCGGGACGACGTCACGCCTCCTTGAGATAAGGTGGCGTACAGAAAGTTCTCTAATAGATATGTCTGAGATATGAAGCATCTTAGGTTTGAGACCTCGGTGGATAAAGCTCCTTAATAGATATGTCCGAGGCATGGAGCATCCCACCTTTGGTTAAGGTATCAGTCTAGGTTCGGGATCTCGGCTGGTAGGGGACGGAGATCCTACTTGAGTGCACTCATAGGCTGGAACATAGATGTTGTAGTAGGAGTGAGGAGTAGTTTGTAGACCCAACTTAGCCCATGTTTCTCGCCTCATCCAGTAAGGTTCCGAAAATCTGTTGGGGTAGACAGGTGGAGGTGGGAGGTCCGTTGGGGTTTGCTCACCATTACGACCTGTTAGTTAATGATTATCCCTGTCACTTTTGGTCAAAGGATGAGTCGTCTTGCGAACTTATGACTTTTAAAAGATTATGTTTTTACTATTGATCGAGTTAAGATTATAAGATAAATGACTGATCAGGTGAAAGATTAATGAATGAACGAACGATTCAAATCCAGAGATCGATGACTTAAAATAAGTACTTTTATATTTTCTCTGTTAGTATAAATTATCACTGAGAAGAAAGAATAAAAAATGTGTGACTATTCTTACTTTGTTGGATGTTTCCGCATCGGGTTCACACCGTTTTACGATGCATACATTTCATACATGTGTAGGAAATAAACATAAAAATCCTATGTGTTTTAAGATAACTGGTTGTGCATAATTTGCATATAGGTCATATTACAATAAATATGAACATGCATGTGAGTTGTGAGTGAACATGGTGGTGTGTGCGGAAAGTCAGTAGGGATGTAAATGATCTCTACTGGGAACTCAATTTTTGAGTTCTTATAAAAGTTATAAAAATATGCTTTTTAGGAAAGGAATGTAAAGATAGATCCAGATTAGCACGTGAAGATTTGACAGGGGGATATGAAGATCCATTTGCTTATTTTGCTATTGTATAACGGACATGGATTGCTCATTATGCTTTTGTATTTATACGTCTTATCATTTTGTTTTTGAATTGTGTACCTACCAAATATCTGTAAGTGGGACCGTGACAATATTTATCAAAAAAACCTCCTAAAATAATTTTACAAGGAGCTAAGTGGTTAGGAAAATCTTAGGTTAAAATACAAATATTGGTTGGGATGTGCTGTAATAGCTCGGGACAAGTCGAGATGGGCCGGGACAAAGCGGGACAACAACTGTGATAGATGAGAAGTTGCCCCATCCCGTTTTCTCACTGGGGCGGGACATCCCGGCTAGGATAGGCTGGGACGGGACGGGATTGACTACTGTGCTTTGTTTGTGCCTGACATTAAGGTTGAACCTGCTAGACACTCAGAATCAGATAGCAAATTAGTCACTCCTAAAATGGTTGGGCTACCACCATTCTTAAGAAAGCACATCAACATTTGAGAGGATTAATGTTGTTTCCAGAGACGACTCACAATTGATGAGATGAAGCGAATTTATGTGAGACACGCTGTAAGGGAAATGAGTATACGATTGGGTGATTGAGAAAATACAAGAGAGGGATCGCTAGCAACAAGCATCACAAGGAAATAAAGAAAACAAGACAAGAAGGAGGTTGATTATTGCTTATGTTGATGACGACGACGACGACGACAACACACAAGCTCCTAGTGATGACGCTGGTGTAATTGCTGGTGCTACTATTGGTGGTGGAGTGTATGCACCTAGTTTTTCCTTGCACATTGACACTAGTAGGGGACAAAGTCAGAGCCAAGGAGGTTATGATTCACAAAGTCAGCATGGACAGTAATCAAATTATAGATGTGGCCAACAAGTTGGCATATATGGCTGGAGATATTAAGCATAGTATGAAAGTTTCCAATTACATCCAGTCAGTAGCAGCTATGGGTCAACATCTTCTTCTTATCCTTATGGTGCTTCTCATCTTGATTCTGGACTCCAATTAAGTTAACATGCTTATACCCCAAGAGAGATCTAGAGAGGGGTGTATGACTTGATTACATTGTTGTTTGGCTATGTTGAATATACGAAATACATGTAGCCTTCTTATAGATTTCCACAGCGGCAACCAAGAGATGAATTAGAAGGTTCTTCATGCTTTTATCAATATTAATGTACTCGCATCTATCTCTTATGGGTAAGGATCATTTTGTTTTATTGTGGTTGTTATTTATTAATGCATATTACGTTGGTATACCATTCCCATTTTTAATATGTAGCAAATAATCATTTATATGCATTATATATGCTTCTCAAAACTTGAACCATACAGTAATTATATCTTTTTATACTTGGTTAAGGTTTTTTCACCCTCGAAGGAGTCAAAGTGCGCCTAATTTTTTTAATTTTCTCAGATTTTTTTTCTTGATTTTTTATGATTTTCCCATTTCTTTTATGATTTTTTTTGCCACTCGGCTGATATGGCCGATACCGGTATTGGTACGTATCGGTATCGGTACCGATCTATACTGGTACTGGTACTGAGATTGCGATCGTTATTCTGAAGCCTATTCATCCTTCTAGCTAGGGTAAGATTACACTGCTATAGAAGATCTCTCATAAGCCCAGCCATCGCCTCTCTCCATGCTTTGATGTCGCTTTCCTCGAGGCAAGTGTTGTTGGCTGCATTAAGGCTTCCAGGTTGACAGAGCAGCTGGTGTCTGACCTGTCGGGCGGGGAATATCAACAGTCCCACCTTTTGGATCGGGATATCCATCGTCAGACCTGGGGCGTGTCGGATCTTAACTTAAAATCGAACTGCCTTCAGTGTAAGTCGAACCGGTCTGCTTCTAGCCATTCTCCTGAACAGGCAGTTGATGTGATGAACGATCATCTTCTTCCTCGCGACGAGGTTACTGTTTTGGGCCAGCAGTTACAACTCGTTCAGCTTGACGAAGATGACAACTCTCCATCTAGCCCGGCAAACCTTGGAGATAATTTGCAGAAGGAAGTTACTGTTTCTTCAGCAGTGGCCCCTCAGTGTCACAGCCACCAGCCCTTGTCTTTGAAAGGCTTGTAGCCGATATCTTCTCCATCTGGGTTCTCCAGTAACAACGAACCATTCTTGGACGTGTCCATGTTTTTACTTCCTTCTAAGGTCAACCTAGAGCCCCTCTCGGTTTGTTACTCTACTATTTCTTTTGGACCTTTGGTTCCCGGTCCATTTAGCTCTGCCTCTGATTCTATGGAGGAATGGTCTGATACGCTGATCAGACATATTGGTGCCTTGGTGGGTATATCTTATGAGGGTAGGGAGAATTCTCTTAGATGGTTTCTCAGAAGGTCTAGGAGACTCATTAATCTTATTTTATCTGCATAGAAAAGAGGACAAGTGAAAGGTTCAAAGATTGGCAAGAGGGACTTTTATTTGTTCAAAACAACAAATCTGCTATAACCATCAGTAGTAGAAGGGCTCACAGGGCGGAGAGACATCATATTTAATGAATTTACTGTCTTGGAATATCAGAGGCCTTAACGGTACTTCTAAAGTTAGGGCAGTTAAAATTTGATCCAGCAATATAAGGTGGACCTCTTATGTATCCAGGAATAACATTGGATCATTTGATGATTCTTTAGCTAAAAGCGTTGAGGGGCAGAGATGGAGGAGATGACTCTTAAAACCTTCTTCTCGTCTGAAGGGGGGCATTCTTCTCATGTGGAATGATCTTTTGATGGACTCTGTTGATAGCAAAGAGTTGGAATTCTCTCTTTCCTCCACTTCTATATACAAGAAGGATGGCTTTCTCTGGACCTTACAGGAGTTTATGGGCCTACACCAGCTGTTCTTAAACCTTCTTTCTTCCAAGAACTTTGCGACATTAGGAATTCTTATTCTCATCCATGGTGCACAGCTGGTGATTTCAATGCTGTTAGATTTCCCCAAGAAAGATTCAATCACAAAGGATGGGAACCTGAGATGGACTTGTATGGGGATTGGTTCCAAATCTCTGGTCTGATTGAACTTAATACTCCAGGTCTGCAATTCATTGGACCAGTTTCAAGGAATCAGTCTTTTTCTAGGTTAGACAGATTCCTTGTCAACACTGCTGAGCATTCCAAGTACCCACTTGCCCAGGCTAAGGGCCTTCTAAGGTTGGTTTCAGATCACATTCCTATTTGCCTGTCTACTGCTCCAATTTCCAAGCTGAACAGGTTGTTTAGATTTGAATTATCCTGGCTTAGGCACAAGGATTTTCCTGATCTAGTCTCCAAATGGTGGAATGAGGTCTCCTTCCCTACTTATTCCTGCAGCATATTCTCCTGCAAATTGAGATGAGTCAGATCTCAGATGAAATCATGGTCCAAATCTATCTTTAGGGAAGATGCTGAAATAAGATATAACCTTTTAAAAAGCATTGGGCAGTTGGATTTAAGAAATGACAATGGTTTTCTTGAGGCTTCCGAAAGGTATTAGTGGAGCAGGCTCAAAAGTGACCTCAATGAATGTCTAATAAGGGAAGATATCAAATGGAAGCGAAAATCAAAAGAACTCTGGTCAACAAGGTGATAAGAACACCAAGTTCTTCCATATTGCTTCTAGTATCAAGAAGAGAATTAGCAAAATTGACAGTATCAAGGTGGGTGGTTCAACCCATTTCGATGATGCCAATGTTAAGAAGGCTATCATTGGCTTTTATAAAGATCTTTTCTCTGAAACAACTTCTCTTGGTTTGTTCAGAATCATTTCAAAATCCTGTCGGAGGAGGAAGCTAATAACCTTAGGATGAGGTTAAAGCTGCAGTTTTTAGTATGAAAGCTGAGAAATCACCATGCCAGGATGGCTTCTCTGTGGGTTTTTATCAATAATTTTGGGAACTCATTAAGGATTATCTATTGCAGGCCATTAAAGACTTTGAATCAAATCCATACTAGATCAATCATCTTAATGCTACTCATGCGGTGCTTATTCCCAAGAAAGATAATGCTCAAGCCATTGAAGAGTTTAGACCTATCAGTCTGTTGAATAGTACCTATAAAATCATCACAAAAGTGTTTTCTACTAGACTTCTAGTAAACTCACTGATCATAATCAGTTGGCCTTCATTCCAGGCAGAAATGTTCTCGGCAATTCATGGCAGCTCATGAAACCATACATTCCTTGCTCTCAAGCTTGATTTTGAAAAGGCTTTCTATAGGGTTAACTGGTCATGTCTTCTCAAAGTTATGCCTCTCATGGGGTTCAATGCTAAATGGATCCATTGGATCAAAAATTGCATCTCCACAACTAAATCTCCATCATGATAAATGGTGAGCCTTGTGGCTATTTCGTCAACTCCAGAGGCCTTAGACAAGGTGATCTACTCTCTCCCTTACTTTTCATTCTTATTGGACAAGTCTTCAGCACAATTTGGAACGAAGCTTTCGAAACCGGAATTATTCAAGGAGTTCACATGCGAAGAAGCAATATCATCATTTCTCATCTTCCATCTGCTGATGATACATTGGTCTTTTCTCCAATGGACATCAACAACATTTTAAATATGAAGATTCCCCTCCTCAAGATCGTTGAAGATACGTCTTGCTTTAAGATCAATTTTTTTTTGAAAGTGAGCTGTTTGGCCTGTGTAACAGTCCTATCTCATTTCAGCAGCAGAGCACATCCTAAGTTGCAAATGGGGTTCTTTTCCTATCAAAATCAAATATCTCGGACTTCCTCTGTCAGATGCTCCTCTTAAGCTCTCAGTCAGAATATTTTTGTCAAAAGATTCGATGATAAGCTAGCGGGCTGGAAATCCAAACTTCTTTCTGATGGTGGCAGATGGATTCTTTCCAAATCTGCTTTGTCCTCTTTGCCCACCTGTTTCCTCTCCATTTTCAAATTGCCAAAGTCTATTGAAAAGAGAATTGAAGCTGTTAGATGTTCTTTTTTCTTGAAAGATAACAGTTCTGATTACAGTATTTATAACCTGATCAGTGGGTTTGCAGATGTACTAGTGAAGGTGGTGTAGGCTTTACTCCAGTTGCTTCTTTTAATTTGGGTCTCCTTTCTAAATGGTTATGGCTTCTTTGTGATGAGAATATCTCTTTGGAAAATAATTGTCAGATCAAAATACTTTTGATCAACCTCTTCCAGGGATCTCTCCCCCTCATGCAGAAGTGGTATTTCTTCAATCTGGAAAGCTATTTTTAACTGTCTTGTTTTAGTCTTGGCTGGAACTTCTTTCATTTTGTCAAATAGAAAGCATTTCAAAATTTGGACTGACACTTGGGTGTTCAATTCTTCTCTAGCTGTGATCTTTCGTAGAATTTACACACTCTCTACAAACCAAGAAGCCATGGTTTTTAATTGTTATCATGAGGGTTCTGGTTTTTGCTGGGATTTTCAATTTAGGCGGAATTTTACTGAATGAATTCTCAGAATTCCTGAATTTATGCAATATTCTACACTCAACTCATCTTTTTCTCCATGAGGAAGATAAGAGGCTTTGGTCGTGGGGACCTAAAGGACAATTCAATGTTAAATCAGCCTCAAAGATTCTCTTTTATGGAGGTCTCAATGTTCCCTGGGCTACATTCATTTGGAAGAAGGTTTGCACTATGCAAATTAAGATCTTCATGTGGAAATTAATCCAGGACAGACTACCAACTTTGGTGTGGGTTAAGAATTTTAAACCCAACATCAAGGACTTATGTTTCTTCTGTGCTAACTTCAAGGAGACTTCTGAACACTTGTTTCTGAAATATGGTATCATCTCTGCTGTCTGGATTATTCTTTTCAAACGCCTTGGCATGTCGTGGCACCAACCTCGTTCTATTTTGAATCTGGTCACTTTTTGGGAGGATTTTAGTAATCTTAAGAAGGAGAAGAATAGCTGCTTCATGCTATTGGGACCTGTCCTCTGGGCCATCCAGAAAGTGCACAATGCAGGATGTTTTAAGCAAGCTTTTTCCTCACCTTTCAATATTATCAATCACTCCATCAATTTGATCAAGAACTAGAACATTGCACTTATGGAACCTGAGCTAGAATCCTCTTGCTTATTTTCATTATACGCCTAGGGGAATCTCCTATTATGATGTACTTTTCTATTGGTTGTGGAAGGTTCTGAGTGTCTGTTCTTCTGCTTTTAGGGGATCTTCTTTTCTCTTTTAGGCTACTTTCTCTTTAGCCACCTTGTTGTACTTAGACTTTTATTTTATAATACTATTAACTGTGGCTTTTGCCACCTTCCAAAAAAATAGTAGGTCGGAGTGGAGCTGCCAGTGTGGAGTGACCACTGTATTTGGGGCTAGGGCGGGAATGAACCAAATCAATTCTATATTGAAAAATGGAAAAAGTTGTTGGGACATACATGTGAGGTTTTGATCCATAACTTGTAAGGTGCTTTTTGTGGATAAAAAGATAAACAGTACCTCGCAAGCGTTGGATCACGTCATTACAAAATGGTATTAGAGTGGAGCCCATGTTGTACGATATAGGTTGGTTCGGGGACGAACCATGCAAAAGTTGGTGGGCCCATAGTGACCCAATCACGAGCCAAAAAGGAGGAAAATACTACCCATAAGAAAAGAGCTATCACGATGTGAAGCCACCATTGGATTTGGGGGTTGGAGTGGGAATGAATCATATTAGTCCCATATCGAAAAATAGAAAAAGTTGCCGGGCCATATATATGAGGCAATATAGGATAAAGCTACCCTCTATAACTTGTGAAACGTCTTTTAAGGGCCAAACCGTATGGGCTTAGTCCAAATCGAATAATGCATCGCAAGGATTGGACCAGGACATTACAAGATGTGTGTTTGCTCCCCAAAGACTATATAGGCCTTGGGTATGAGGCCTATTGGAGGGTGCAGTTACTCTGTTAGGGCGAATGACCATGGATGGCAGTACCGCTACTGGTGCCGGCCGGTACCGGTACGTACCAGGTACCGGTACCGGCCGGTACGGGCCTAAAAGGGCCCAAAAAAATCAGAAAAAATCAGAAAAAATAAAATAAAAATTGAAAAAAATCAGAAAAAATGTAAACAATTAATTAGATATGTGTTGAGTGTGACAAAGGTGGGTTAAGACAAAGAAGTATACGTTACACATACTAAATGACTATTTTCATATAGATTAAACATGAAAAATATTATGCTAATGTACTAAATATTTAAAAATAATAAATGTTAACGAAATCAAACGATCCTTACCTATGAAAAACATGAGTGAGTATACTAATATGAATAATAACCCGTAGATCCTTCTGATTCATCATCTGGTTGTTGTTGCTGGTATCCATAACAAGGTTGTATATATTCCTTATATTCATCATAACTAAACAATGATGCACCCAAGTCACGCATCCCTCTTGGAGTATACGCTTGTTGACTTGATGAAATTGCAAAATCAGGATGCAAAGAAGCAGTTTGAGGATAAGAAGAAGACCCTAACCCATAACTGCTACTGGGTGGATGGAATTGAAAGCCTTCATACTCTACTCGATCTCCCCAGCTATACATGCTTGCTTCTTGTTGGCCACCTCCATAACCTGACTACTGTCCATACTGACCTTGTGAACCATAATCTCCTTGGCTTTCATGCTGTCCTCTTCCAGTGTCAATATGCAAGAAGAAAGAAGGTGCATACACTTCGCCCCCGGTAGTAGCACCTGCAGCTGTACTAGCATCATCACTAGGAGACTATGTCCCATCATCATCATCTTGATCATAATCAATAATTAATTTCCTCTTGACATTACTTGATTTTTTCTTTTGTAATGCCTGTTTTTGCTGGCTTTGTTTTCTTTCTAGATCCTTTTGCAAGTTGACCCGATCTAATAATCCTTTTCGTCGTGGTGTATGCCTCACATAAATTTGCTTCATCTCATCGATCGCAGGATCGTCTCTGGCAGCTAGATTAGCCTCTCAAGTGTAGATGTACTTATCAAGAATGATGGTGTCCCAACCATTCTAGGAGTAACTGGCCTACTATCTGATTTTGAGTGTCTAGCAGGCTCAAGCTCAGTATCAGGTGCAAATAAAGGTACATGTTCAGTCTGACTGTGATGCTCATGTGAAGGAGGAGGTGAATTTTCTTTTTGTTTTTTTGAGGTTCTTAATTCTGGATCTTTAGCAACAGCTCCATCAAGTATGCCCTCTGCCCATTCTGTATCATCGGGATAAAAAACTGGCTAATCGACAGTTGCTCGTATCTCAACCCAAATATGCAAGGGATTATCATCATCAAATAACTCTTCCATAGCAATTTGGCCAATAACATCTTTTGCATGCCCCGTAACTCGTTTCTTCCTCAATTGTTGTCCCAACCGGATGTTTTTGATCCTTAATCTCATATTGTAATGACAGTACACCAATTTGTCCAATCGTTCATCCTTTAACCGGTTACGAATTTTTGAGTGTATAAGGCTAAACGTGCTCCAATTTCTTTCACATTGGCTTGCCGATGTCGTTTGACTCAAAACCCTCACTGCAACGGAAGCCAAGGGATTATAACACCTATATCTGTTGTACACCATTATCCACCACTCAGCTGTGCCATCAGTCAATTCTTCATATAAGAGATAAACACCTGTCTCTTTGCCTCAAATTTTTCTTCTATTGTCCTCGACAAGCGTGCAATCACATTTAGTGTGCCTTGGATCACCTCTCCATCAATGTGCACTTGACGACTGTACATTACTCGATGATTTAAAAAATAACCTTTATTTAGGTGGATAATTACTAAATAACAATTTAATAAATAATCTCCCATGTAACAGTGTAAGACTTTACTTACCAGCTGCATGCAAGTCGTGGTGTAATGTACTTTTCCATCTGAGATCAATAAGGTCCCACCACTTCATATAAGTGTTGGGAAATGTATTCTTGATGTGCACCTTAGTAATGTCAATGGCCTCGTACAAATATCCTATGTAATTCTTATCATCCTCATCCACCAATTTTAAGACTTGTACGAGCGTCCACTATCTTCAGATAAGTCTGCATATGACTCCAAAATTTTTTGTTCTTTATGATTTTTCCCACTTCCAAATGTTCACATTTAGATTCATTGGAGGTAGTCTGCATATACTCCAAGAACTCCTTATTAAACATAAACCCCTTGATCTCATTCCTGAATTTGTGCAAAGATTCTAAAGAAATAAAATTAGATGCAAATCTTGTAGGCCCCGTACGGATGAGATCTCGGCCCCTATATGCTTTTTCTTTGAACATGTTAAAGATTCTAGGATGACCATAAATAAATTGGGTAATTCTTTGTGCTCTCTTTACTGTCTTGTTGATAGTCAGGTTCTTACCAATGTCTTCAAGCATCAAGTTCAGACTATGCGTTGCACATGGGACATAATAAAGGTGTTTGCGTTTGTCCATTAACTTCTTCCCTGCAGCCTTATAATTTATTCATATCAATGACCACCTGGACAACATTTTTCTCTCCAATTTTTTGCACATCTGATCCATCAAACCAAATAAATATTTGTTGTTCTTTCAATAGTTTGATGCATCAGCAGATTTCGTAAAAACTGTCCTTTCAGTGCAATAAACATGGAAATTAATCATGGATTTTTTCGTGGTACCAATCCAGTTATCGCACATAATTGTGCATCCTCTCTCCTTCCATACAGCTTTAAAATTTTCAACCCACTGTTGAAGCTCCTCATATTCTCCATCAAGCCCACGTCCATATATGTCTCGACGTGTGGGGGTTTTGAACCTACGACCATGATCTGCTATTGCATCAATCATAGGCTGAAAATAAGGAGGCTGAGCAGCATGTGAGGGAACACCTGCATGCAAAAATCATTTGAAGATACTTTTAAAAGCATGTCTTGTCACTTCAACTGACTTTTTTACTCCTCTCATTGCTTGCTTGATTTTTGGCTGAGTAGAGTAGAACTCTGTCTTCTGAAAAGATAATTGTCCATCGGACCCACTTGGCCTCTAGCTTGACTTGTGCTTCTTGTTGATGATCCATCACCTCTCCTTCGGGCTTCGTTTTCTTCTTGATGTCATAAACTCTCTCTTCTAGCTGCAGCCATCTCAGGATCTTCATCATCATCATCATCACTAGAGTCTACAATTTGTTTAGCCTTTTCCCTCTCACGTATAGAAATGCCACTGGCCGCAGTATACATCCCTTTGCCTTTTCTATTATGTCTACCTGAAATCTCGTCTTGGAGTTTAACCTCCTCTTCATTTTTTTGCTCATTTTGTACTTTCCGGCCACACAATAATTCACGCATCTCGTTGGCGACTTGTCGGGGACAGATAGTACACCTTGTCACCTGTCCTGTCTTCCCTGCTAAATGTTTTTTTCCTCGAGTGATTCCACCACCCATCTCTTTGTCACAATATTTGCATTTCACTCTCCTCTTTGCAGTATTAACTAAGGTGATATAAGCCCACCTTGGGTCCTGCTCTTGCTGTTCAGCTATGATCCTACAACAAGAAAGCAAAAAGTAGAAATAAATATAAGAACATTTAGCATTATGCTCCTACTTTAAAATATACAATGAAACTTAATTAGGCTTCAATTGATGTTTAATTTAAATAATTAGACAAAAGTTCTAATTTTTAACTGCTAATTAGAGTTAAAATTGGGATTTTTCCCTAATTAACCGTCGATTAACGCAGTTCACAGGATGCTACTACTTTAAAATATGCAATGGAGCTTAATTATGCTTCAATTGATGTTTAATTTAAGTAGTTAGACAAAAGTCCTAATTTTTAACTGCTAATTAAGGTCAAAATTAGAATTTTTCCTTAATTAACCGTCGATCAACGCAATTCACAGCATACTTCTACTTTAAAATATGCAATGAAACTTAATTAGGTTTCAATTGATGTTTAATTTAAGTAATTAGACAAAAGTCCCAATTTTTAACTGCTAATTAGGGTCAAAATTGAGATTTTTTTCTTAATTAACCGTCGATCAACGAAATTCACAGCATGCTCTTACTTTCAAATATGTAATGAAGCTTAATTAGGTTTCAATTGATGTTTAATTTAAGTAATTAGACAAAAGTCTCAATTTTTAACTACTAATTAAGATTAAAATTGTGATTTTCTCCTAATTAACTGTTGATCAACACAATTCACAGCATGCTCCTAGTTTAAAATATGCAATAAAACTTAATTAGGTTTTAATTGATGTTTTATTTAACTAATTAGACAAAAGTCCTAATTTTTAACCGCTAGTTAGGGTCAAAATTAGGATTTTTTCCTAATTAACCGTCGATCAACGCAATTCACAGCATGCTCTTACTTTCAAATATGCAATGAAGCTTAATTAGGTTTCGATTGATATTTAATTTAACTAATTAGACAAAAGTCACAATTTTTATTCGCTAATTAGGGTCTAAACTTGCGGGTTGTCTATTTTACTAAGAAAATGAACGTAAACTATCTAAAAATTAGTTAACAATTAAAAAATAGTCACTAGATTTAAAATATATATCATACCTTATTTTTTTCTTCCACCCAAAACGGTGAAAACGTCTCCGGCAACGGGTGAAAACGTCTCCGGCGGTGGCGGCTCCTTCCCTTCCTTCCCTTCCCCTCCCAACCAAAAACGATGCTCCCCTCTCACAGATGTGTTTTTGTGAGAGGGGAAAGTGAAACACCCCTTTAAGGGGTGTTTCACGGGCGTACCGGTTCGGTACCGGCCCGGTACAATTTTTTTTTTTTTTTTTACCGGTACCTTCTGTTAATGGCTGAACCGGTACCGGTGTCAGCCGGTACGTATCGGTACCGGCCGGTACTGCCATCTATGATCCGAAGCCACTCCTATGGTTGCCGAACCTATAAATCTTCTTGGTGTGCAAATGCAAAGTGAGCATGCCTTGCTTCAGATTGCCCCTGTTAAGTTATCTGAACATAAGTACAAGTTGTGGTTTATTGCTACCAAGATCTACACTGTCGGACGAGGGAAGGTGTCATCGGTTGGGGGGGGGGCATCAGTGAGGGGGCCCTTTTTCCTTCTTTATTCTTTTATTTTTTTTTTCTATTTTTGCCTTTTTACCTCCCCCCACCCCCCCCACCACCGATTTGGGGGGGGGGGGGTGGGGGCACCGGTAGGTCTCTCTTCCTCTGCCGCCTGTCCCTCTCTCTTTTCGAGAAGCCCAATGTTAATGCTGGTTATGACGAGTGGCACCTAGATGATAATGTTTTCATGTCGTGGATTGTTAACTCTGTTGGGCCTGAGATTCGATAGCTGATTTTTCGAAAAAAGATTGCTTGAGACATGTGGTTTCTTCTCAAAGAGATGTTTAGACAACAAGAAGATGTAATCCATGTCTATCACCTGACCCATCAGCTTCATGCCCTTACACAGGGCACCATGTCTGTTACGAGCTATTTTGCTGCATTATGGAGCAAATGGGAAGAACTTGATTACTATGCAATTGATGATTAGGCCTATGCTGAGGACCAAGAGATGTACCTCAAGTGTGTTCAAAGAAACAGTGTTTAAATTTTTGTCTAAACTTAACCAGGAATCTGAGAACTTGTGGGGACACATATTGAGTATGGGTCTTCTCGTCCCCGTAGCAAGTATACTTTAAGGAGCTCAATGAGTATTACTTGCAATTACTGGCAGTATTAGAAGTGTAGCAACTCCTAATGAAGTCAATCATCACCTGACTAATCAACAGGGGGGAGCTATTTTCTAAACTTGAGAGGGAGAAATGTTAAAGCCTCGTGGGAAAGCTGTTGTACTTGACTCTAACTAGACCCAACATCACCTATGCAACGAGTGTTGTTAGTTGGTTTGTGCATGCACCTTAGTCCTTTCACATGCAAGCAATAGATTGCATTCTATACTTTGTTAAAACCTATCCTGGAAAGAGTTGTTCACCAAATCTGGCTCTCTTCAGATTGAGGGCTATGCTAATGCAGATTGGGCAGGTTCAAAGGAAGATCTCGATTCTACTATTGGATACTACTATGTCTATCCTAGGAAGAATCTGGTGACACAGAGAAATAAGAAGCAGACGATCTATGCTCGGTCTAGTGCTGAAGCTGAATATTATGCTATGGTGCATGGCCTTGCTGAATTGCTATGGTTAAAGCTCTTGTTACAAGATGGTGGTATGTCAATTGCTCTTCCTTTATGATTGTATTGTGACCATAAAGCAACCAATAACATTGCCAATAATCCTGTGCAATACGACCGAACTAAACACATTGAGATTGATTGGCATTTCATTTGAGAAAGACTTGACGGTGGTGAGCCATGTTTACCCCATGTTCATTCCACTAACCAAGTTGTTAATGTGTTTACAAAGACGGTTCCCAAAGTAGCAATTAGCTTCTTTCTACTTTGGGCAAGCTATGTACGTGAGACATCTATTATCAGCTTGAGGGGGACTGTAGAAGTTAAGTGTTGTACGTGCACCAGTTGAGGCACACTGGTGCATTACCATACCCATTAATAGGATCTAACTTACTTATGTTCTATATAGTCAGAGGCATGAAGCGACCAGGGGATCGCCTTAGCCTCAGACACTTAGGCAATGGCCTAGGCGTTTGAGGCGACATTTTAAAAGAATATAAATAATTCACAGATTTATATAAAATGTTAAAAATGCAAATAAAATCATACAAAATGACATATTCATTTACTCAAATTATCAAATATAACCAAATAATTTTAAATCAAACTAATTGAAATAAAATTTAATCAATCAAAGATGTAATCAACAAATTCATGAAAATTCTGCTACTAATTAAACCTACCACAATGAAAATTTATCAACGGAATCCTAAACAAGCAAAGATTCTTCCTCAAACAGATAGTGAGAGAGACAAAGAATTGAGAGAGAGATAGATAGCTAGAGAGAGACAGACAGATAGACAAAGAGAGAGAGAGAGAGAGAGAGAGAGAGAGAGAGAGAGAGAGAAAGAGGGGTGGGGAGGGAGACAGAGAGAGTGAGAGGGTTGGGGGAGGGGAGGGATATAGGGAGAGAGACACAAAGAGTGAGTGGGTCAGGGAGGGGAGCGAGATATGGAGAGAGACAGAGAGAGAGGGTTGGGGGAGGGGAGCGAGACATGGAGAGGCAGAGAGAGTGAGAGGGTCGGGGAGGGGAGTGACAGTGGGAGTGAGAGAGAGAGAGAGAGGGCTTCAGCCCCCTTTAACCAGTATATATATATATATATATATATATATATATATATATATATATATATATATATATATATATATATATAGGGAGAGAGAGTGTGTGAGAGAGAAAGCGAGAGAGAGAGAGATGGATAGAAGAGGACATACCTGGCTGCCGCTGCTGAAGAAGAAGCCGGCCGCCGCTGCTGGAGAAGCTGCCTGCTGCTGCCCGTGTCAGTCGTTGCCGGGGGAGAGCAAGGGTTTTGTGTTAGGGACGCCTAGGGCTCTCTCGTCTCGATTGGGTTGGGGGGGAGTAGGGGGAGGGGGTGATGAGATTATAAAGGGCTGGGCTGATGGGTTTAAGCCCGAAAATGACAGACAGGCCACATGTTTGTTTTAAAACGGGCTGAAATAAAATGGGCCGGTTTAAGGCGATAGAGGTGCTTGAGGCATCAATAGTGCACCTAGGCGAGCGACTCAGTGATTGAGGTGGTTCCCACGTTCGCCTAGTCAAAAAGCGGGAATGTGAGACGCCATACCTGCGCCTCGCCTCGCCTCGTCGCTTAGGCGCTTGCCTCGGATGCCTTTGACTACATAGCTTATGTTGCTTTTATGTTTACAAAAATATCCCTGGATGGTCTGACTCGTAACAGGTGTACTTCATTTTTTTTTTTTCCCTGTCTTAGGTTAAACTAATATATGCTGTGAAAGGGGTGACAGGTTTTGTGGACTACTGCAACCTGTTCTGGGTGCCACCTTCTTTCTTCTCTCTCATTTGTCCCTTCCACCATGTGACCAAGAACTTCTTCAGCCAAGATGGTTACTGGCCTAGAAAATATTGCCTTTCTGTTTCGTAGGTCCAGGGAACAGTCTGGTTGCATCATGATAATATGCAATGCATAAATCTGGAAAATCAGGTTATTATATGTTGGACAACATTCTATCATGGTGAAGATTAACAACCTCTCTTCCTATAGTTTTTGGATGCTGACAGTAGTACAAGGTCCATCTGGCGCACAGGCAAGTTCTCTGATCTGAACTCAGCAAGTGTCAGGACTCAGGATACTTACAATCTTCCCTGGTGTGTTCTAGGGGATTTCAATAAAATCAAGAGTCCCAGAGGAAAGGAATAGAGGCAAGGTGGTTACTTTAGGGACCGATTTAATGGATTGAAGATGGGACTTTTGAGCTTCAACTTCCAAATCAAAGGTTCACTTGGTGCAGTTCCAGGGATCAATCCCCTTCTGTCTAAAGAACAGACAGTTTTTACAGGCAATAGATGGGAAACTATGTTTCTTTCAGCTGTCACATCCAATCAACTGAGGAATGAGGATGACATCAAATCATAACCCTCTCATTCTTGTTTGCAAGAGGAACGCTGATCACAATTCACCGTTCAGATTAGAAAAGTTTTGGATACAGCAGGAAGAGTACAATGAGTTGGTCATCAATCATTCGGTGAAGCTGCAATTCTACACAGGATGCTATCAGGTTCTTGGGGTCACGATTGAAATATCTGAAGATGGAACTGAAAGGGTGGGCTAATACGTGGAAGATAGACAAGCATAAAAAGAGGACACATCTTTTGGGCATTCAAAAATTGGTGATTGGTGGTACTATAAGAGAGTAGGGACTTAATTTAGAGGAAAACATATGCTGATTGGAACTTAGAAAAGGAGATCAGATGGAAGCAAAGATCCAGAATTCTCTGGTTCAGGAGGATGGCAATAGTACACTTTTTTTCACAAAGTTGCTAACAACAATAGAAGGGAAAATCTTTCTATTCTCAAGGAAAGAGACAAGTGGATAGAAGGAAAGAAACATACTGAAGCAATTGTTCAATTTTTCAGTGATTTGGTTTTCTCTGAAAAAAGATGGTATCCCACATGGGACAGACTCTACAGCTAACAAATTTCAGATGACGAAGTTAAAACTGTAGTTTTCAGTCTTGGGGGGAGATAAAGCACCAGGTCTAAACAAATTCCCTATGTTTTTTTCCTATCCGAAGTATTGGGAGACTGTTAAGACAGTTGCTGTCCAGGCTGTTAGGGACTGTATAGCAAGGATTTAAAAACTGGTTTGGAACCAGAACTGGGCAGGGCTGGATTCCGATCCCAATTCCAGTTCAGGCCTAAACTGGTCAGCTCTCATATATATATATATATATGTATAAAAGTACTTACATTATTTAAATTAAATGCAAAATATATAAGATAGTAATAAATACTAAAAATGTAAAAAAGTAAAGAAATATGCAAAAGGGTTTTGATTTTGAGTGGCTTTTTGCTAACCCATAGTTTTTAAACTTGTTAAGGGCTGGTTTAGGCCCAGTTTAAGAGGGTTCAGGCTCTATTTAGCTAGCTCAAGATTATTTAAACCAAAGTTCGCCGGCTCAGGGATCCGTATTGGATCATATCTTCCTAGATACAAGTAGGAACCGATCCGACTCAGGCCGACTCAGTCTGACTTGCACGAGTTAAGCAACTTAAGTCAATGAATTTGTTAAAAGTAAGGAATTTTAGCCATAATTTAGAGAAATTTACCCTATTAATTGATATGAAAAGTATAAGTTTACTTAAATGGGAAAAAAACTCAATTAAAACAACCCATTATACATGTATGAGTCAACACGGTCTGGTCCGACTTGGTGCATGCCAGAGGATCAAACTCGCCCAGATATGAGTCGACTTGTACGAGTCCGCACGATCTGGTATGACACGACCAACCATGATTTAAAGTAATAACTAATAGGTAATTTTATATTTAATTATTGAACCAGCCATTTCAACAATGGAACTGGTAGAACCAGACCAGGTCAGGCAAGTTCCAATTCTGGTGTTACTTCCTAAGAAAACTGAAGCAGATGAGTTAAATGATTTTCGTTCCATCAATTTAATAAATGGATCATACAAAATCAATGCTAAAGTGATGGCAGCCAGGTTATCAAGCCTCAATGAAATTATTGAAGAAAATCAATGTGTCTTCTTACAAGGTAGAAGACTTAAAGTTAGCGCTACAAATAGACAGGTTAACCTACCACGTAATCTGCTTGTGATCCGTAAAATCCTATCCAATATGCAAATTTATGGATTGAATTAGTATTTGGGTCAAGAGGGCCACTTTTCTTATGGATCAGGTTTACGGATTGGTCTAAAATTAAACTCGATTTGATCCACTCTGATCTGCACGTCATTATGGATCAGATTGGATTTCTAAACTCCAAAACCTGCGAATATCTGCTCGGATCTGTATTTTATAAATAAATTATATTTAAACTATAGCAAACTGCATGGTTGGTGTTTGGGTAGGATTCTATAGCGGGAGTCTATATATATACTCTTGTAAATTTTATTTCAGAAATTAATGCATGAATATTGGGGAAATTACCTGAGTTTGTGCATTTCTTTGCGACGGAGAACCAGCCCAGTGCGACGCCAGATCCTTTTCATCCCTCGGTGCGAAGCGAGGGATTCCTTCCTGCCGGTGCAACGCTGGCAGGGATCTTCCCCTCCCCCTCCTCCTTCCTTCATTTTTTCTCTTCCTCAACCCTTTCTTCCCCTCTTTCTCTCAAAGAGGAAGAAGAAGAGGCCAGAAGAGCTGCCGCCGGCAGCCCCAGCCGGGGCCGCTGCCATCGGCAGCCCTTGCTGTTGATGCTGCTGCTTCTTCTGCTGCCGCCTGCCACTGTCGTTGGCCCCAGCAGCCGCCGCCGTCACAGGCTCTCGCCAGTGCTGCCACTGCCCTCGCCGTCCGGATCCACTACCGCTGCCATCACCTCTCTCTCCCTCTCTCTTCTCTCTCAGTTAGGGTTTAAGAAAAGGGGGGAGGGGAGAAGGAGACAAGGACATATCTTGCCTTTTTTGTTCAAGCTCGGTCAAACCGATTTTGACCCAGCTCAGCCCAAGCCCTGCGTACCTAATAGAACCTAGTCCGAGCCCAGGTTGGCATTAGGTCCGAACCAGATTGCTACAGAAGGGCCCGCCACTTCTTCTAGCCTGATCCAAACAAGTTTAACAATTGGTCTGAGCCTGGGTCCTGTCATGTCCAAGCCAGGGGCTTGTTAAGGTCTATTGCAGTGCACATGCGATGCAACAAGGGCCGTTACTGCACCCCCCCCCCCCCCCCGTTCCGAGTCTGTCTGTGTTCCGATTCACGCACCGTCTGTGCTGTTGGTTTAGTCTTGATGAGGCCAACCTAGATCCAGCGTGGTGTTGCCCCGACTGCACCTCATTTTGAGTGCCATCTTTGCGTGCATATCGGGGCCCTCGTTCGCGCATCTCGAGGCCGGCGTCAGCCACCTCAATTTGCATGTTAGTATCCAATCGCTTCTGATTTTGTGGCACGTATACCAAAGTAGCATCACAGTGGCGTACGCATTACCGGTGGCCCGTCAACTGTCGTGATTACCACCCTGGATTTCGTTTATTAAGTTATATGTAGCTTGTTACCTCCCTACGAAGAGTGGGCCTTATTTTTATTATACTTTGAAGGTGGTCTTCTCCCACGCACCAACGTGGAGGTACATGCTAACCCCTTTCGCTACAACTTTGTTTTCCTAGTATTTGCTTTCATCTATCACCAACTTGTGAGGTAGGATACCTAGTTCGTGATACATCATCACTACTGTTCCAACAGGACTTTGAGGCGGTTATAATTCCCTAGACTTGTGGTAGTTCTTCAATTGTCAACGGTCCCACATTTCCTCTTCACGAGAGGGACAATTACTCACCTGGCTTTTATTATTTGGCATGGTTATCCAACTCTATAATTGTACGATTAGGTTGTGTCTACTTATTAATATATTTCTTGTTACTGATCTCTACCTCCGTTAGTAAGTCCGTTAGCTCCGTTAGTCGTTCCGCATCAATCTGTTGACTAATTCTTAACATGAAAAATCAGAAGCCATATATATTTTGTTGCAATTTTGGTCTATGATACATGTAATATAACCAATATCTAATCAGGTATTAAATTCTCACACATGCAGGTTTCACAATCTTCAAATTATCAAAATAAATTTAAAACAACATAGATAACTAAAATAACATGAATTGACTTATTATGCACCTGCCTTAAATTAAGTAATCGTAGTTAATCTCTGTAAATCCTCAAATTCTTGAAGCTGCCCAAGCTCAAGAACACTGCAGCCTCTTCCTCTGCCTTAGATGATTCTCAGAGAAACCATAGAAAGAATGGGAAATATCCCCACTAACATGGCTTATAAACTGACTGCTAACACTGCCTATTCTATCATTATGCCACTTGTTTCTAACTGAGTCTCCAAGTGCCCTACATGTGCTGTCTAATGGGTCACAGATCCTACTAAGAATCTAAGAAAATCTTTAAATATCTAGTTGTCAAAACGCATTTAGGTCCAGCACATGCAGTAATTGATAATTTAATCTCGGCCATACAATCGATTATGTAGGTTATCAATTACATATATTTTGTCTATCGATTATATGTATGGCTTTGTTACTCGATTATAGGGCTTTAAGTCATCGATCACATATGTTTTAGGTATCGATTACATGTGTAACAACTAATTGATTACATACCGATTACAAGCTTAAGTTATTGATTATATGGGTTCCACTTAATCAATTACTTAGTGTCTGTTAATCGATTTCAGATTGAGTAAACTCAGTTAATTGAGTACACATTATGCAGTTAATCGATTACATGTTATTCATTTAATCGATTATAGGGTCTTCAGTTAATCGATTACAAATTACTCATCGAATGTTGTGGCTGAAGCATGGTCTTTTAATATTCAAGGCACGCCTATGTTTGTCCTAGCAGAGAAACTTAAAGCTGTGGAAAAAGCCCTTAAAGGGCGGAATAAGCAAATATATGGCTCTGTGCAATGCATATAGACTGAACTAGTATGTTTGAAAAAAAGGCTATAGACTGAACCCATGAATGTTCTTTTGATTTCCCAAGAACAAGAAGCCTATAAAATGCACTACAAGTACCTCCAAACTGAAGAAGAATTTGCCTTGCTAGGGGATTCTAACTTGCTTGAAATATTTATATGCTTCACTCTTCAGTTAATTGATTACTCAATCTTCATCTAATCGATTATGTGTGTCTTCTAATCGACTACACGTTCTTCTTCTAATTGATTATTCGTTGTTCTTATAATCGATTACCTTTGTTCTTATAATTGATTACATGCCTTTACTTAATCAATTACATGACTTAGCCTAATCGATTGCATATTATTTACTTAATCGATTATTGTCTTGTGTTAATCGGTTACATGTCTTTTACTTAATCGATTATATGATTTATCGTGACTTCGATTATAAAACTTATGTTAATCGATTATTTGTCTTCGGTTAATCAATTTGTGTCTTAATTTAACTTCGATTACAAGGCTTATTTATCTTCGATTACCAGCTTAACTTAGTTTGATTACTTAGCTTATTTTTAATCAATTATTACTTAAACTTGATTATAAGACTTATATTAACTTCGATTATAAAGCTTATTTTAGCTTCGATTACAACTATTTTTTATCAATTAATTAGGCTCTTTGTTATCTGTTCTAATCGATTATCTGGGACTTGATAAATTTCTAGGTTCTTTCTACTAGAAACTTGCTACACTCTAAGGGATTTCTTACCCAAATTAACTGACTAAAATCCAATTTTATTAACTTAATTAGACTAATTTGACTTGCTAATATCTGGGATATTACAGAACCAGATTAGTCTAATATCAGAAAACAAGAAAAGTTGTTGGCCATATATGTGGGATTTAGATCCATAACTTGTGAGGCACGTTCTAAGGACGAAACCATGTGGGTTTGGCCCAAAGTAGACAATATCTCACAAGGGTTAGATCAGGTTGTTACAATGTGCCTCATCATAGAACAATAATGATGGATTAGAGGAGTTTAGATTCTACAAATAGACCTTTGGTTATCACATTCGCAGTATGCAGATGACACCCTTATATTCATGGAAAGTAATATGGAACAATTGAATATGCTACTGTTTATCCTCAAAAACTTTAAAGCCTGCTCTGGCCTGGTTATTAACTTTGATAACAGTTCTATATTTGGGCTTAATATGGAAGAAGAAGAAATCACAAAGGTAGCCAATGTGTTATCTTGTAAAGGGAAAGTCTTCCATAACTTACCTAGGTCTACCTCTTCATAGCAGACAACTTAGAACATCAGAATGGAAGCCTCTGATCCGCAAATTACAAATGAAGCTATCAATGTGGAAAGGAACAAAAATCTTTCATTGGGTGGTAGAATAACTCTTAGTGCTATCTGGCATACCAATCAATGCCAATCAAAGTGAGAAATAAAGTGGATAAGCTACGAAGAAGATTTTTGTGAGGAGGATGCCAAGAAGAAAAGAAAGGTATAGCACTAGTGAAATGTGAAAAAGTGTGCAGATCAATTAAACGTGCGAGGGTTGGGAGTTAAAAATCTGCATTTTATGAATTTGGCTAAACTTGGAAAGTGGCTATGGGATCTCATGGCCGAGGACAACTTACTCTTGAAAAGGGTTATCCATCAAAAGCATCTTGGTACTGGTGGAAAGTTCTCATTGCAAATGGAAAATCAGTCACTACAAAGCCCTTTGTGGAAGAATATCATGTCAACCAGTCACTTCATAGAATAAGGGTCTCACATTAAAATAAGAAATGGGGAAGCACATATTTCTGGTTTGATAGATGGGCAGCAGGACGGGCACTTAAGAACTCTTTTTCCAGAATTTTCAACTTGGCTTCCTTTAAAGGGCAAAGAGTTGTTGATTGTTATCAGATTGCTGGTGCAAACATTTCCTGGTCATTACCATGAGAAGAGGCTTGAAGGAAGATGATGAATTAGAGTAATTTTCACTATTACGGTTACGAAATGAAGTGATATTATCCCAAGCCAAGATGACAGATTTGTATGGTCCTTTGATAGTGGTAATTCATTGTTAGATCATTATACAATTTTATTGAGGGTGAGTCACCCTCATACCAAAAATTCAAAGAGGTGTGGAAAGTTAAAACTGCTTTCAAAGGTAGAGCTTTCACGTGGTTGGCTTTGCAGCGCCGTATAGTCACTAAAATGTATCGGAGAAAGTGGATGAGCAATTGTGAGACCACTTGTTCCCTTTGTGATATGCATGAAGAACACATTGACCATCTTTTTATTCAATGCCCTTTTAGTCAGCAAGTATGGAAATTTTATGGGCAAATTTTTCACTTGACATTCTCTTTAACTACACTGGAGGATGTGTGGTCATACATTCGTGCAAGGATCAGACTGGGTAAATGCTTCAAGAGTCAAATTTTATTAATACTGCCACAAGCAATCTGCTGGAGTATCTGGAAGGAACGAAATGGAGCGGCGTTCTATACTTGGAAACACTTGTATTGCTATTTGAATTTTTTATATTCCATGGGAATCATTATTTTAATAACTGCTGAGGACTGGAATAAGGAGGTTCACTTGACTGGTCCTATTCAGCAGTTAATGTAGTTTCTTTTGTTTTTCTTTGCAAGAGGAATCTCTCCTCTTCACGTATCTTGATTGTATTTCCTCTGTTTATTGTTTAAAATTGGTGGTACGATCCACATTATCCTTCAAAAAAAAAAGGGTGGGTGGGGGGTGGGGACCTGATGCCTCTAGAAAAAACTCACTTTGCTGCTTAGAATCAAGATTACAGAATGGAATGTAGAACAGGAGGCCAAATGGCAACAAAGGTCTAGATTGCAGTGTCTTAAGAAAGCTGACAATAATACAAGGTTTTTTTTTCATATGACTGCAAGTGGTAGGAGAAGGAATTATATTTCTACTCTCAAAATTTCTTACAGTTGGGTGGAAGATGAAAATGTTATTAAAACAGAGATTATCAGTTTTTATGAATCTTTGTTTGCAGTGGAGAACAGGTGGCATCCTCAATGGCATTACCAAACTGCACTTAAACTGAGAACAGAGTTGATTTCCATAATATCAAATGAAGAGATTGAGAAGGCAGTCTTCAGTTTAGGGGGGAGACAAGGCCCCAGATCCAGATGAGTTCCCAATGGCTTTTTATCAAACTTTCTGGGAGGTAATAAAAGCAGATGTGAATATGGCTGTTAGAGATTGGTTTCACAAAGCCAGAGGTGGAGAATTTATTAATCAAACATTCATAGTGCTTTTACCCAAAAAAATGGAGCCAGTGGAGCTGAAGGATTTAGGGCTGTCAATGGGCTAGGCCTGGCCCAATTCAACGTTAGCCCGGCCCGGCCTGTACTTTGACCTGGACAGCCCGGTCCGGCCTGCATCCTCTTTAGAAGGCCCGTGGGGGCCTGTGGACGCCCAAATGGAACTTCCGGCGAAATCCATCCCGGCAAGCTCGGCATTCGTCCCCAGGCCCTCCGCTCACTATTGCTGTAGCTCCCTCAGAGCCGCCTACCTCCACCACCACTGCCTACCCTCTGAAGCTCCTCCGCCCACCGTCGCCGCTACCCTCCGCGGCCATCTGTTCTGCGTTTCCCCCCTGGAGGCACCACAAAAAAGCCATTGCAGCCTTTTACAAGATCTCAACTTCTTATAATTTCCATTTTTTTTTTCTTTTCTCTTCCTTGTGTTCCCTTTCATGGCGTCAAGATGTTGAGGAGGGAGACTTTTGTGTTGATGAGCCCCTGAACACCCTCTCGCTCCCGCCTTCCAACCCCACCAAGCACTCTTCTAAACCCACCAGCCTCTCTGACGCCCTCCTTCCTAACTCCTCCCTCTCCTCCGTCTTTTTCTTCAATGAGGGTGACGACGCCATCGGCCTCCTCCTCAGGTTGGACCAGGAGGAGGACGACCTGGGCGCCACCTTCGCCGCCAAAGACGACAACGCCGCCGTTGTCCCCTGGAAGACGGCCGCCGACACCGCCACAATCTTCACCTCCCTCAGGATCCCCGCCAGCTCGGCGTCCGCGGAAGGGTTCTTGGAGAACACGGCGGCTGAGCCAGACCTGGGCACATCGGGGAGGGCCGACGCAAGGGCGGCCACCTCCTTCTCGTCCTTTTTGAGCGACCTGGCGGCGGAGGCTAGGTGCGCCTCGTCCCCTCTGCGAGCGGCCACTGGAGCCGCCGCCTGGTGCCTGTAGGTCCTAGAGGCCCACCAAGGCCGCCCCGAAGGAGCCGTAGGTGTCGGCGAAGCGGAGGAAGTCGTCGAGGAGGCGCTCGGCGAGCGCGGAGGGGCGATGGCGGAGGGAGTCCCGGGTCTGCGGGAGCTGGAGGAGGTCGTCGAGGGTGCGGTGGAGGAGCTCAAGGCGGACCAGACCAGAGCGGAGTTGCCCGAGCGAGGAGGGCAGCCATGACCGGGTGGCGCGGACCTCATCCTCGAGCTGGGAGATGAGCGGTGGACCTGACGTGGTAGGACTTCTCCGACGGGCTGCATGCCATCCCTGCAAGTGTCGTACCCCCAGTCCTCCATCGCACCTTTGCCTCCTCCACCTGGCCAAGTTGTGGTCGCCACATTGTGTAAATAGAGGCCGCGACGGCTATATAAAGACTAGGAGTAGGGTTCTATTGGTTCCGGGGTAGGAGGTGTTGTGTTGCGGGCTGGCGTGCTCAACCCATTGGCCCTTTCTTCAGTCCAACTTTGGTCTGTGGGCTTGAAGTATTGGCCCAAGATTTAACCCACAATTGGCCCGACCTGAAAGCCCGTGGGCTGACCCGGCCCATTGACACCCCTAGAAGGATTTTAGGCCAATTAGTTTGTTGAATAGGTCTTACAAGATCTTCACCAAATTTTCAGCTAGTCAATTGGGTAACGTCATTGGTAAACTTGACCAACATGCTTTTATGCGTGGCAAGAAGCTGATTGATGTTTTTTTTTTGGGTATATAGGTCATGAGATGCTTTTCTCCATGAAACAAGAACACAAGCAATGTCTGCTCATCAAATTAGACTTTAACAACGCTAATGATAGTGTCTTGGAAATGTTAATGGATCACTATTGCTGCATGATTTTCCTTCCAAATGGGTTCATCTTCTCAAGGCTTGTCTTTCTACTGCATCTTTTTCTATGTTATTTGATGGGGATGTTACTGGCTATTTCAAGAGTACGAGGGGGCTGTGGCAGGGAGGTCCACTTTCTCCTTCCTTGTTCATTCTTGGAGCAAACTTCTTAAGCAGGATGTGCAAAAAAAGAAGAGACACAAGGTTGGATTAAAGGCATCACAGTCCTTAGAACATTGATCACAACTTCTCACATGTGGTATGCAGATGATATTCTCATTTTTCTGGAAGCAGTCGCAGATCAGATGCAGAATCTTCTTTTTGTGTTGAAGAATTTTGAATATACTTCTGGCTTGAAAATTAATTATGACAAGAGCTCCATAGTGGGGATCAATATGGAGGAGAATATGGTTACTCAATGTGCTAGGCTGATGGGTTGTAAGGTGGAGAAGCTTCCTATTTTCTACTCGGGGCTTCCGCTTCATTTTAAATCTTTAAAGAAAGCTGTCTGGAATTCGCTTGCGTTAGATTAGAGAAGAAGTTATCCAAGTGGAAGGCAAGGAATCTAGTCTGAGAGCTAGAATTGTTCTGCTGAACTCAGTCCTCTCATCTGCCCCGTTGCATTTCTGTCTGTTTTTGTGGTACCAAAGGCAGTAGTAGCACAACTGGATCAGATTAGGAGGAAGTTCTTTTGTGGTGGCAGTAACTCTTGACTTGAGGCTATTCCTTTGGTGAGAAAGATGGAGCAAAGTTTGTACACCTGTTAAACAATCTGATCTCTATGAACTTTGCATTACTCGGGAAATGGTTGTGGGAACTTTTATTTCATGAAGATCAATTATGGAGGAAGATTTTGAAGGTGAAGTACTATGGTAACTGTGGAAAGCTTTACTTATATGGAGAACCCTGATCTGGAGGGGTATTCTGAAATCTGCAAAGTGGGTGATTCAAGGTCTTCGGATCAAAATTGGAAATGGGAATGATACACATTTTTTGGCATGACAGATGGCTAGGAGACTTCGTACTCGATAACAAATTTCCATCTTTATTTCTAGCAATACATAAATGGGCTACAGTTAAGGATTCTTATTATCAGGAGGATGTTGAAATTCAGTGGAATATCTCAAAGATAATGAGTTTGAAGATCATATTACTTTGCTGCAGTTATTGGCCAATGTTCAGGTGGAAGAAAATCAGAGGGACACTTGTTTGGGCTCGCAATAACATCAGGTTTTCTGTTAAATCTCTTTATGCACTGATAGAAGGAGAGCTCCCTGCCTATACCCGATACTCAGAAGTCTGGAAAGTTAGGTACCCTTTAAAAGTGTGAGCTTTTATGTGGCTGCCCTTCCGAAAGAAACTAGTTACCAAAGTCTACAGGAAGAAATGCTGCTTGCATACAGATGTTATATGTCCTTTTTGTGGGATTGATGAGGAGAATGTCGATCATCTCTTTATTCAATGTGTGATTAGGCTGGGAGGTTTGGGGGATTGTTGCTTCTATAGTTGGCATTCAATTCACATCTGATACTACTGAGGGCATGTGGGCATAATTCAGGAATTGTATATTGAATGGCAATACAAATGTACAAGTCAAGCTGCTGCTCCTGATCCTGCATGCAGTATACTGGAGTGTATGGAGGAATTGGAATGATAATATTTTTAGAGGGAGCAGAATCTATGTAGAAAACATTAGTTTCCATGCAGCAGCTTTCATTTACCATTGGGGCAGATTCATTCTTGGGCTCTCTGTTGATGATGGTCTAAGGCTATTCGGGATAATAAGAGGTTTTTTTATTTCTTTATCCTCATAATGCAGTCTCTTTTTTCAGAAGGTGAGGAATCTCTCCTCTCTTCTGCATTGGTTATATCACGTCTATTTATCTCAATAAAATTGGTGGTACATATGACAAATTTTCTTAAAATACAGCATGTCTATACCCTCTTTTTGATTATTAATGTAATTGTGGTACCTCAATTTCGGAAATGATGTATAACAGAGAGATGAATTACATATCAAGATGATCTCTGAATGAACAGCTTGTTCAAATATGCATCTGGATACACCTCTTTGGATCTTTGTTTCAAGGGGGTCACTTCATTGATGCTAAAATAAATATGGCTGAGTTTCGGTTCTTTTTGCTAAGAAAGCAAAATAGTAACTTTTATACTCAGTGAACATGTTCACATGTGATATGGGATCTTTGTAGTCACTCGGTGTCCAAGACTAATCATAGAGGATAAGATTTTCCTGGGGGGACCAAACATATAGTTTCTCAACTGCAATCCAGAAGTTGTTCATGAAACAATTTGTTGATTGTAACTAATATTACTTTTTATCCATTTTTGTTGGGAGTATTTTCTTTGAAATCCAAATATGAACTTATGTACCTTTTGCTCTTCTTAAATGTATACAGCGGTCCTCGTGCAGTTTCTGTTGTGAATTCAATGTCAGAAAGACTAGGAGGTGCATGTGTAGTTGCAACTGCTGTAGTTCCAGATGAAGTAGACAAAATTAAGTGTGTTCTACAACGGTGGTCTGATGTTGACAAATTAGACCTCATCCTTACGCTAGGTGAGCATGTTACAAAGTCAACAGAAAAACAAAAGAAACATCTCTTCTATATCTCTGTTAGCAGTTCTTTTCTCGTGTTCCAGGTGGCACTGGCTTTACTCCCAGGGATGTTACACCTGAAGCGACAAAATGCTTACTAGAAAAAGAGGCCCCTGGTCTCATGTTTGTTATGCTCCAGGAAAGTCTCAAGGTATATTGGTTACCCACCTGTTCATCATGTGGATGCTGTATTTAAAATGGTGCATTTATTTCCCTTTAAGTTTTATCTACAATAGTTTTTTATGCATTTTTTGTCTGAGCAGATTCTAAAAGATTCTTCTATTGGATGTCTAGCTTCTACACATTTTTCTTGCCCATCCATTCTCCTTGTCAAGAGGGAAACAATGTCAAAAACAATGCCTTCTACAGAAAACATCTGACATGGTTCTATATTAACTCTGAGTGAAGTCCAATTGATGTTTTTCTCCCAGGTTATCTTCATTTATTGCGAGGGTGAAGGACAATCTCTCTCTCTCTCTCTCTCTCTATATATATATATATATATGTATCCCCCCCCCCCCCCCCCGCCTGAAACCCCCTTCTCCTAATGTAAAAAAATAAAAATCACCAAAATTTTAAAATATTCAATTGCCCCCCCTTTAGGCTTGCTCCCACTGCTTGAGGTTTACTTTTCACTGTTTGATTGAAAAACTCTACTGTAGCCATCCAATCAAATGCATCCTTCGTTGGGGGTCAAAACTAAAACCCAAAAGCAACTCCAAGGGTGATTTTGATTAATTTTTTATTTTTTGCTATTTTCCACATTTTTAAATGTTGTTTTTTTATACACACTCAATCAGACGACTACGATTGACTTTCATAATTAAACAATAAAAAATAAAGTTCTAAGTATGGGAACAATCCTAAAGGCCCTAATTGTATATTTGGAAATTTTTTACAATTTTAATTTTCTTTTTAATACAAGGATTTAACGTAGATGCACCCTAAGGGGTGTGTGTGTGTGTATAGAGAGAGAGAGAGAGAGAGAGAGAGAGAGAGAGAGTTGCTAGAATGCGAACCACTACAGTGTGTATGGTCAAACCACACGCACTGTTTTGACCCCTTTCCCCATACTAAAAAAATATAATTTATCATAAATTTTTAAATATTCAATTACCCCTCCCTTAGGGTTGTTTCCATCTCCTAGGGCCTTACTTCCACTGTCCAATCGTGGTTTGATCTTGAAGCTCAATCTTAGCCGTCCATTGGGCACATGCAAATCTTGATTTTTAAAAATCATGAAAAAATAGTCAAAAAATAGAAAATTGATTAGATTACCTTTAGGGTTGTTCCCATCCCCTGGGGTTTTAGTATTCATCACCAACCTAATCGCACAAGATTGGACGGCTACAATCAATTTGGATATGATCCAACGGTAAAACTTTATTCAAAAGAGATGAAATTTATTGTAGGGGGAGAGTTGAATATTTAGAAATTTATGATGATTTTTATTTTATTTTTTCAATATGGGAAAGGAGGCCAAACTGTGCATGCGATCTGTGCACATGGAAGGCCCGGTTCGCACTGCAGCACTCCTCTCTCTCTCTTTATATACACATATATATATATATATATATATATATATATATATAGAGAGAGAGAGAGAGAGAGAGAGAGATGCTAGTATACGGCTTGGGCGGTTGGTATAGTTTAGCTGTATCTAAAATTTGAGGCATTAGATAGAAATCCAATGGCTGTAAAGTAGAGAAAAAGAAAAAATAAACAAAAGCCGTTGCTCCTCCCATTCCGTTTGGGCAGAAGGAACATGGATAGGGCACCCATGGCTGCCCCATTCATGTTAACATGAATGGGGTTCCACACTCGGCGGAGCAGCACGTAAAGATCCGATGGCCTATTTTAATTTATATTTTTTTCTCCTCTTTACATCCAGATCTTCCATGAATCTTGGTGCTGAAGGTGCCAGAACAATTTTGTTTTATAACCATTAGATTTATAACCATTATATTTTTTTCTGCACTATGCATCATGGAATGTAGAATCGACCGATCCTAATCTAGATCGGCTGATTTGGATCGGGATCAGCAGGTCCCGATTCGGGGACCCGATTTGACCCGGAATTCCTTGCTATGTATGGATGATGTGAACTGTAACGGTCCCACTTATAAATCCCTAGTATGTGCACAATTTTAAACCAAGATAATAAGATGCATCAATATAAAAGTGCAGAAAGAAAGTCATGTCTATTATACAACAACAATATAAGAAAAATAAAACACGTCTAAAAAAAAAAAGAACTAGCCATACCTAAAATATTTTAAGCTTGCACTAGATTGTTGCCCAGACTATAGAGAACCCGAGGGGGTGAATGGATTATCAAAATTTAACTAACACAAACAGGATGCAAGCTAATCACAGGAGGAATTAAATGTGTAGAAAAAGGAGGAAACAAGGAATAATCACGTGTAAAGACAAGTATTTTTATATTGGTTCGGTCCTTAGAGCTACGTTCAGTCTCTAAGCAACCTCTTGGGAGTTCTACTAGTACATAGGCTGCACACAGTATAAATCCCGTGCATGTTAGAACCCTACACAAGCACCCCTAATCGTAGCTAGTCCTCTCTTTTATTAAGAAAAGGCACAACTTCTTACAAATGCAAACCCTCTCTTCCTAGCAAGGAAGTGGTAACAATTTTTATATAAAAGAATACGAATGCCTCTCAATAGAAAAAGAAGAGTCTTGATTAGTGGCTGAAGATTTCAGAGAGCCCGAGGTAGCACAGTGGATGAGAATGGACATACAACTCTTTAAACTCCTCTCACAATCTCTCTTTCAGGTAGGCAGGGAAGCTCTTAGACGTAGGGAGTGGAGTTCTTGAAATTTGAAAGTTCTCGACTATTAATTCCATCTCCTTCTAGTGGAGGCCTCCAATATATAGGCAAAACTTTGAATCCATCTGTTGAGGTTCATCTTTCTTCTCGTTATCTCTTGCAAGCTTATGTTGTGTCTAACGTTAAGTCTGTTGAGTGTAACGTTAACAATCTTGAGTCTTGCTTAGAGAGAGCTTGAGGAGATAAGGGTCGCTCTCAGCTGGAAACTTCCTTGCACTATCCTCTCGTCTTTTTGATTCAGCCGTGCAGTCTTCACTTAACCCTGTTAAATTACCAAAAGAGAAAAATTCTCATGTGTGCCAACTAGCAGGTAGGTGAGTGATGGAAGATCTGCAAAAGCAGATCAAACACGTAACATGCAAATTTGCATGTCGGTGCAAAGAAGATAAACAGTGTCGGTTCAGTAGGTTTGATGAATCGATTAAGTGTTAGATCAAACGCTCAGAAAGTTGATTTACATGGTGGTCTCGTAATCGATTAAAAAGATAGCTTAAATCGTTATCTGAAAGACACATTTAATCACTGTGCTCAAGTGACAGTCGATTGAGAAATATGTAGTTATCAATTCGCAGATAAAGAATATCGAGAATATATGTAACGAGCTACCATCCAAGAGTCAGATAACCGATATCCAATGGATCTCGGATTGTTCCATTCCGGTCAAACCTGGGACCACAAGCATACGTCTGATAAATATATAAAAAACAAAGCTAATTAATTTATACATATAATGAACTACAAGGACAGCAACAATAAAGGAAAATGATTAATACAGTCTGTCACAGTCCAGCAATAAGTACATTGTCCAATAGAATCCAATAAAAATATAAATGTGCAGATCTAAAAAAAGAGTAGAACTACATCGGGGTATACTTTGGAAAAAAACACGGCTATTGGCAGGCACAATCACCACAACACCACCCGCTCCTAAGTATAATTGGAGCCCTCACTTAAAATGCAGGGGAGTGCACCACAACGAAAAGGGCTCAGTAGGGAAGGGATCCCATGATCCCTACCTCCTATGCACCCATAAGCTACTAAGAATATAGAGTGAAGTAAAGTAGTAAAGTGAATAGTAAAACTACAGTAGTAGTTAGAAACTAATTGTAAAAGTAGTGTCAAGCTCCAGAAAACCATAGACCCATTGAGATAAGTCAAAGACCCCTCAGGCAGGCTAAGTTGCTCTAGCTAACACTCAGCCATAGATGGTCCTACCCCTGTCCAGTCATAAGAGTGACAAGGGCATACACCCATTAGCGCAAAAGTTCTTAAGCCAAACTCCGTACAACTCCAAATTCCACAGTCGAGTGCACCCACGGGTGACTGACTACTCAGCCAAACCTCACATTTGTCTACCTTTGCAAGTTTTGGATGCATGCACTGTGAGGCAAGTGAGAAAACAAGACTAACTATGTGTACACAAGCAGTGTCAACTACTGTCCCATGGTCGGTTTCCCCCGCGCTTAAACTCACTGTAAAACCTGGGGGCCTTGAGAATCGGCTCGAACCCAAAATGCATCGAAGTGTCAGGCTAACCCGTGACCTGTGTCTTATAGGTCACAACATGCACGAAGATACATGGTGTACTACTTGTGGATGTCTTCACTCCGGATCTATAATCGTGAAACATGGCACAAGTCACCCTCTCCCATGAATGATAAGAACATATTTAACAATTATTCTAAAATTTAAAGTACATGGATTATGCAGAATGTCAATAATATTTTATTATTTCACATATGAGATGCAACTACATAGGGGTTCAGCTCTCTGTTATGAATCGCGTCAACTGCCTCTGACACCTATTGGAATGCGTCTCAACACCTAGACGCCTATCATCCATATCCATACGGGTAATCTATTTAAAGTAAATAATCAGTTGCTTTAAAACATGTTAAGTACAATTGACGCGTATCAGCTTAACCGACTAAATAATAAATCAATTATTCATACACTATACATGGGTATTAATTTGAATCACATCATCTGATACAGACGCCTCCTAAAAGACGTCCAATACAAATGACGTGGTTCAGAGCCCGAACTGAGGCCTCATCAAGCTCCTCTCGGTTCCTGCTAAACAATCCTCAAAATACGAAAGAAGACAATCACAACACCCCTATCTATGTTATCAAAGGTGATCGCCTCGCTCGCCTAGGCAATGAAATAGGTTGAAGCGAGCTAAAAACGCTTCACCTCACCATTTGTTCGCCTCACTCACCTAGGCACTTGCTTATAAAGTCTGTCAAATGTTTGTTTCCTTTTTAATTATGTGGTATTGCTTTTCTTATTTCAAAATGGGTAATACCTCTTTTAGTAATGTCTAATACCGTTTTCTCTTATATGGTACTACATTTTTTCCTTCTTCTATTACATGCTGCCACAATTTTTTCTTATATTTGATGATTCTTAAGAACATGCACTACTTTTATGAGTGCTTTATACAATTGGTTATTACATGTTAGACATGATCAATCTTTCTCAAGGTCATGCATATAATTATCTTAGATGTTTTCTTTATTTTCTTCATGCTTCTATTTTTATTTTCTTTATTTTCTTCATGCTTCCATTTTCTTCCTTCATAATGATGAAGGAGAGGAAACACATGGCCTCAAATGGCTAGGCAATCGCCTAGGTATTTAAAGCTGAGGTGAATCTCTGATCGCCTCGCTCGCCTTTCGCCTCTGACTACATAGCTACCATGGAACCTATCTCTTAAACAAGTAAAACAAGGTGGATGCAAGCCAAAACATGGAGGTAGACATGGCTCCTAACATGGTTTCTATGGAGGATCCTAAACACTAAAGGAGGAATCATTGCCGTACCTAGAGTCTTGAACTCCTCCCGACTCATAAGGAGCCCATTGTGTGGTAGAACCGTCGCTAAGCCGCCCGCTGCCCTCCGGCGAGCCACTATAGGTTTTCACATGCCACCACCTCCTCTAGCTTGTCGCCACCTTACTGCCCATGCCACCAAGCTGTCAAAATCACTACTGTTGTCGCCATCCCCTCATCAATGCGTCGGCCATTGTAAGGGAGGAGAGGGAAGATATGTGGTGGTGGTGGAAGGTGGTAGAGGGAGGGAAGTTTGAGAGGGAGTAGTATGGAGGAGGAAGAAGAAGGGAGGTGAAGGAGAGGTTGGAGGAGGAAGAAGATGGAGGAAAGAGGGGGACATTGCGAGAAAATGAGGGAGAGAGGGAGAGAGAGAGAGAAGAGGGGAATAAAACCGTTCTCGCCCCTCCCCTCAGTGCCTCTGTTGTGCGATGGTATGCCACGTATGCGCGGAGGGACACCACGGGGAGGAAAGATGCCATACAGAGATAGGTGAATCACGTCTTGTTGAGCTAACGTCAATTATAAGATGCGTCAAGGCCAGGCGACACGGATCAAAAGGCCTAATGGGGTTTAGCCACACGACACACATGCATGTATTTTAAAACACGTCTACTTAGACGGATGCCTATCATTGATTCATATTAGGTCGGGCTGACGCCAATCAGACCCAAACAACCTACTCCAATAGACCTACTAAGTTGCAAATTGATACACGGTAACTGGATCCAAAACCTGGAATATTACATCCTTCCCTCAAGAAATTTCGTCTTCGAAATTTGCCAAAACTAAAATAATCCACTAAAGCATCATAAAAGCATCAATCAAGGAATTAACTAGGAAAGAGCTTATTTGAACAAGTATGGAAATTGCTCCCGCATCTCATCCTCGCGTGCCTAAGTAGCCTCTCGTCCGGAGCAATATTGTCCGACCACCTTCGCCAATAGGATTCTCTTGGTTCGAAGAATCTATTATTTACGATCCATCACTTGGACATGATACTCTGGCAATAACAGATCTTTAGATGTCTTCAACTTTGAATAATCTAGCACATGCGATGGATCTGCTACATACTTGCTCAGCATCGAAACATGAAACATATCATGCACTCCAGCGAAGTTGGGTGGCAGAGCTAGTTGATAGGTTGTCTCTCCTACTCAAGCCAGAATATGGAAAGGCTCGATGTAGCGAGGACTTAGTTTGCCCTGCTTCTCAAACCTCATCATTGCTTTCGAGGGCGATACCTAGAGAAACACATGGTCTCTAACCTCAAATTGTAACGATCTCCTGTGAGAATTTGCATAACTCTTTTGTCTGTTATGTGCTACCTTTAATATCTAACCTGTTGAATTACCAAAAGAGGAAAATTCCCATTTAGTGTGCCGACCAGAGGGTAGGTGAGTGATAGAAGATCTAGAAAAGCATATCATACATGTAGCAGGCATACCTGCATGGGCGCAAAGAAGATAAATAATGTCAATTTAGTAGGTCTAATGAATCGATTAAGTGTTAAAGCAGACACTTAGAAAGTTGATTTACAAGGTGGTCTCTTAATCGATTCAAAAGATAGCTTAAATCGCTCTTTAAAAGACAATTAATCGATGTGCTTGGGTGACATAATCAATTGAAAAATATATAGTTAATTGAATCATAAATAGAGACAGTTTGCAGATAAAGAACATCAAGAACAGAGAATGCAAATAATCCATTGAAAGATATGCATATAATCGAATGAGAGAACAACTCTATAAACAATTAAACATGTGAAGAGTATTAAGTAGAAAATAAATTGTTAATCGATTTGGAGAAACATAGGTAATCAATTTAAAACAATCTTTAATTGAGGCACATAATGGATTCAAAAAGCAAGCAGGTAATCGCTTTGTTAATCGAAGTGCTAGTGTTGCATCCTTCTAATCGATTAGGTGGAGGTAATTGATTAATCGATGACTTACGAAAAGGCGCGTAATCGATTAGACGAAGCGACTTAGCCGAAAAGTGCTTGAGTTAACTGATAGACTTGCTCGATTAGTGGGCCGTCTTCTAATTGATATGGCTTAATCAATTTGGCTTAGAGACATACTGAATTGATTAGCGATAACGATCATCAAAGGGACTTTAAATCAATTATCAGTACTCTTCTAATGATACATCTAATCAATTTGGCCTTAGCGAAAACAATTAAAAGAAGATATATAATGGATATCTAATCAATTTGAAGCCAGAGCAAGATAACTAACTTTTTCACTGTTAATCAATTCGCGATAGAGATTTAATCGAAGTTCTAGTGTGTCTTTAATCGATTTGATCAAATATTTCCTGAAATCGACTAAGTCCCAAAATAAGATGTACTTGAAGCATTGAGTCAGTCAACCTGTAATCAATTAATTCACTCATTTAATAAAAACAACAAAACTAGAATCTTGTATTTTCATTATGTGTTATCACCAAAACATGGGGATAAAATAAAGGACAGTAAATTGGCTCAACATGGATTTGTCTTTCGCTCTCATTTCCTGAAAACATATGATCTTTTATGAGGACTCGTATTGAGATTTCAGTAGGGATTATTTACATCCTTACTATTATCTCTCACCACCTCATTCACTCATTTTTTCAAAAGAACTATTTCTTTTATTTATTTTTATCATGCAATATATTTACTCTACACATGAAATTCATGAAATGTTTCTTTAAATAGTATGGGATACATCTACCAGAAAAACAACATGAAATAGTAATGAAAAGATTAACAAGATAGTAACATGGATACTTTTCTTCTCCTTTCTAAACAGTTCACAAGCTGAGGTCTTTCATATTCTTTTTTTCTAATAGTTAATGATAATCAATACTAATATAGAAAACATAAAGACACTTACTAGAAGTCATCATCGAAGGGTCTTAGGGATGAGTCGCTCATGGGTTCATAATCTTTAACTGATCTTTGAGTTCATAGTCGCTCGTCATGCTGACGAGGTGATTCACCATTTGACCTAAAGTGACAAGAACAATTACTCACTAGCAGTCGTAGTGGTACAGCAGGCTGTCCATTGGCAATCCTCTCCGCCTCCACTTGTCCACCCTAAAAGGCCTCCGAAAATCCACTGGGTGATATAGGAAGGTAGGCTGACTTGAGTCTATAGTCCTCAGACTATAACGTCTATTCCCTAGCTCACGAGTACACTTAAGTAGGATATCTATTCTTTGCCTAAATCGAGGTTTCGAGTCTTAACTCTAAAACCGTAAGAAAAAGGGATACTTCATGCCTCAATACCACACATCATAAGGAGCTTGACCCGGATATTCTCATATTCGTAGGGAACAAGTCATGTGGACCCATTTCGCTAATGAAGTGATGTCATTTCAATCTTAAAAAGTAAAATGTCGTCAGAATCGTCGTTCATCGTGGAAGGCCTTCTTGCCTTCAATTCATTTTGGAAGTTCTTCATAGGAGTTCATTTCATAAGTTCTTTGTGTGAGTGCACTAGAGTGTGCCTTCTAGTTAATTTGTCCCCTTCTTGGGGTCATCATCATCATAGAGGTTCATTTGTCTCCTTGGACTCATTGTCATCATAGAGATTTTTTCATGTTTCATACTAGAGTGGTAACAGTACAAGTCTATATAACATAGGGAGCTGGAAGGTTTCAAGGCTTCCTTTCCATAAGTCATTTCTATGCTCAACGTGAGTTTTCAATGGACTTGGTCCATTGAGTTCTTTTCTTCATAGGAAGGAAAATTTTGTGCACTTTTCATGCTATTCTTTAGTTCTAAACATGCAAATCAGGTTCCTTGTAATGTGGTTCTCCGAATTGGAGAACAATTCATGCTAAGTTCATGTGGGGTTCATAGTAAATCTTATATTCTTTTCATCATGCAACAATAAGTAACTCTAGCATGCTTTCTAATAAAATAGTATTAAAACAACATGTAACGTACTTAAATAAATCATGAAGTATGTGAAAATCATGTTCTTTAATAAGTCTTTAACTCTCCTTTGGCAAGCCTCCCAAAACAGAATTTAAACAGACAAAGTTTCTCTTTATTTTATTATGTATCTACTCCCCTCAAAATTACCAAAACCCAATACAATAAGGAATAAACAATAGAGATATAACCCTACCTTTAGAAGATGAGCCCCATAGAGAATCCTCTCGTTGAAGAGGACCAGCTGCAGGAGCTAGCTCCTCTTGTCTCACCTCCTCCTTTATCGGACAATAGGTAGAGGCAAGCCTTTTTCTTGTAAAGGTTGAACATGAAGAGCTCTTGAGGTCACTTAAGAAGGTGAGGGTTAGGTCCTATTTACAGAAGTTGGGAGCTGCTTGACATTTTAAATTATCCAATGTCGGACTAAACTGTGTCCCGGTTGAACTACTAACTAGCCTTCTAAGGGGCATACTAACGAGGCCCAATAATCAACCCAATAAATGCCTGATAAACGTCCAATAATTACTAGCCCACTAGGCCCAATAAGTCCGGCCTATAAGGGTCCATTAACATTTGAAAATTTTAAGTTAAACCCCTATCTTTCTAGCCTATTTCTTTTTCACCCCTAAACTTAGTGTTTATATCTTTTTATGTTTCTGGTTTCCCTTCTTTATTTTCTTTTGAGGTTTAAGGTTTTCATTTAGGGCTTCTTCCTCTCAATCTTTTCTTTACATTTAAACCTTAAAATTTTCATATTTGTGTTCATACCCCTGCATTAATTTGCAGGTCCTTATATGAACTGCCTAAACAAGAATCCGTAAATGATAAAATCTAATTAGTTCTCTGGGTGTACAGATTGGGACATTCTTTATTTTTGCCTTCACTCATTTAAGCATCGACTACAGGGTCCTGCCTTGTTTTGGTGAGCCTCCTTACATCCTCTGGCAAAAGGGGAAAACTAAGGGAAGAAAAAACACTGTTAGATGTGTTTCCAACAAATTTTACAATTCTTTTTTTTCTGAATGAATGTCCAAAAAGGGTTGGATGTAGAGGGTATTTTTGGGGCAAGGAATTTGTAACAATTCATGGTTGTATGTGCGTTGAGGGATTTTTTGTGACAATCGAAGAAGGGTGCCTCTTAAAAAGGATATCTTGAAAGGGAGAATGCTAAAAAGTTAAACAGAAAAAAAGATTTTTTCCTTGACTATTTTAATCCTGATATTTTATACTTATTAAGGGTAAATATAACCGCATGGTAGCTAGAGTCATTTGATCCTCCAATCGAAATGAAAGGAAGGTGAGGGGATGCAGACGAAGGTCAAGGGTTGGGGTGAGCACACTGCTTCCTGGGGCATGTTGCATCCATCTGATCTTTGATCAGACGGCCGCTGTGTTCTCCCAGCCCCCAACCTTGATTCAAATATTTTTTATTTTCAATGGCCACTGTTCTCCCAGCCCCTACCTCAAGTCAAATATTTCATTTTATTTTCAACTTTATCTTTGTTTTTGCATTTGAGTTCAGATGTATATGACGATGTGTGTGCATTCGTCACATACGATGAATGCAATCGGATTCTTTTGCCATTTTTGCTTTTTTCATAAATTTGTATTTGTTAACCCATTCTATCAGTTTGTAATGAATGGAAAAGTTTAGTTTCTTTGCCCTCAGTAATGTTTTACCAGTTCTCTGATCCCATGCCAAATGTTTGACATCGCTTTTGCTTGGGAAAACAGGTGACCCCGTTTGCAATGCTCTCACGTGCTGTTGCTGGGATCAGAGGATCGACACTGGTAAATACTCTCACCTTACTATGGATCTGTTTGGCAGGGTTTATGAAGCACTCCGTGATACTTTACTTGAGTGAAGGCTGAGGCAGCACATGGAATTTTATGTTTTAAACGGACATGTGTGAAATATATCTTCCTAAAACTTCCAACAAGGAGCAGCATTAGAGGATTGGTTGATCTAGTTGTCCTCTTGTGAGTTAAATGCCAAATCGGTGAAGACCTATGACTTCGGATGATCTTAAACAAGCTTGTAGACTGCTCCAACATCACCCCTGTTGTTTCTCAACCTTTTGTCTTTACCTTTACCTTAACTCTTCATCTGTGTGCCGCTGTTAAATTTTGTTCTCCATTCAGATCATCAACATGCCCGGGAATCCAAATGCGGTCGCAGAGTGCATGGAAGCTTTAGTTCCAGCTCTAAAACATGCAATGCGGCAGTTGAAGGGAGACAAAAGGGAGAAGCATCCTCGCCATGTGCCACATGCAGAGTCGAAGGCAACAGATGAATGGGAACGAAGTTTCAAGTCGGCCTCTGGCAGTTCAGGGTGTTTGTGTTCACATTGAAGATTCAAAGCATGATTCTTCGATGTTTATGGTCCCTACAGTGTTTTGTGGAGGCATCTGATTAAAATTCCAGCCTTTGCCATTTGAAACCTTGTAATTGTCAATTTGACAAGTATTCACTAATAAAGCACGAAGGTTTCACTCTGCTGCTCTTTGCAAGAAATTTAAACTAAAGGGAAATTCTTATGCATGCTGGCACTGTTAATTGGACTAGTTTTTAGGCTTTGAAATTACGAGTATAGGAGTAGCTCGAGAAAAGAATGGGCACCGACAGACAGACATGAAGCGTACATTGTAGTTTGCCTGGTGGTGATATTAGACCAAAGATATCATCATATGCTATTAGCATACTTGGTGGATAGATGCACGAATACATATACAGAAAGGGTGCATTTATTGTCACAGAAGATATTAATTGATACGCTAGTCGGTAAATGCTTGTCGTAGTCTTTTCTTCTTGGTTAGAACAAGAAAGTAAGATTAACTTATGGCAACCTCTAGTTACTAAGTCTCTTGCAACTGAGCTGCAATTCCTTAGGGTAGTGCATGGACCAGTAAGTGGTCTACTACCTTTTTTGTCCAATGCCGGCCAGCCATTGTGTCGTTTGGTTAACGAGTAACGTTTGCTTTATTGACTCTAGTGCAGTTGGGTAAAAAAAATATTGTACATTTTGAGTTCTTTTTTAGGTCGGCTCCTAGATGTCTTACACGTTTGTACAGGCAATTTTTGATAAGATGATTTAAAAATATATGAAAAATAAAAAAAATGTTATTGGGCTCAACTTATTAAAGGTATTTTTTAGTATTCATTGGGACTTGATTTTTAATTTTTCAGATTTCTTTTTTTTAGTCCATCTGATGGGAAATCAGCCTGTGTGAGCGTGTAGGACATCTTGGGACTGACTTCAAAAAATAAAATAAAAATTCCCCACTGCACTGACCCTCAGTGCAGCACTGGGGGTCAGTGTAGCAAGTTTTACTCTTGGTTAACTGGCCTGTCTTCATGATAGAAAATGATGTGTCTTGCACAATTGTTGCCTTCTTGATGTCGTCGGTCCAGTTTGCCACTCACCAATGCGGAATCTACCTGGCTATTAATCTAGTCCAGTTTGCCACTCACCAATGCGGAATCTACCTGGCTATTAATCTAACCAATGTTCTCAAAGTCACCGACAAACCACAGTCTAATTGTAAGAGGTCTATAGATTTATTTGGGAACTAACGTCCTAAAGAACTTCTCCATCTGGATTCCTTGCTAGCCATCCAAGTTCTATGACATCTATAATCCGTGATGGGGCCATTAAATGTAAATTTATCTTTGAATAATATCCCACAATGTATTCTCCTCCATTCTTAATCTGTTGTCTTCATGAACCTTCTCTTACTATCCTGAAAATCTTCTGAAGAAATATTTGGCAACAAGTGTGGAAATCTTAACACCGTGGTTTATAGTGAATTAATATTGTATGTGATTATTTCTCATTCAAGTCAATAGAGAATTCATATGTTCAGATGTCACAATCCTCGGATGCCTAATTTTATTTCTTAATTGTAATTTTGCTTTTTTTCCTTTTTATCATTCATTTGAAAATGGTACGTGAAGAGGAAACATGCGGCGTAACGTCACGGTCTCAAGTTGTTGCGCACTTGAGACCTTGCGGCGCTCGCACAACCAGCAACCTCGGGCTAGCCAACATGCACTCCACGCTGTGCGTTTCCTGTAAGAAGCAAGCCACAAGCCCACACACAAGCCACCACAAAGAGAGGCACAAAAGTTAGCCAAGATGGCCAAGAATCATTGCATTACATGAAGGAAGTTTACAATGGTGGACGATGGGGAATAGGCTTGGGCCAAAATGGACGGCAAGCTTGTCATGCACACCAAGGCCCTATTTGATGCTTCCAAGTTCTTCTATCCATACTAATCCTTAGGAAGATCCCCCTCTCCTCCACGCTTGGACATAAAGTTTCCAATAGAGGGCCTTTTTTTGGGCGAGGTTAGGAGGATCCCTTGGAGAGGTTGGGCAAAAATAGAATTTGTACAAGACGAGGCACGAGCCGTGGCCATGCGGACAACACTGGACATAACGGCCGTGACAGGCTCCCCTACAAAAGATGGTGACGCCCTCATCGCCTGACGCTCGTGGCTTGAACGATGTCTTCATCTTCATGTAGGTCCTCTGCAGTCTTCCAACTCGTCTCTGAGTTTGTTTGCCCTCTCCATAAGATGAGGTACTCTATTAACTCCTCACCATTGGGAAGACGCCACTTCTTTTGTGCAAGGATGTCGTCAACTTGCCTCTCAATGGTTGAGATGATATGCAGCGGCCTGGTGGGCAACCCGCACGACAAGTCTTGGCAATCAACATGGAATGGCTTTAAACAACTGACATGGAATACCGGGTGTATCTTGAACCATGAAAGCAATTCCAACCTATAAGACAGTCTGCCAACCTATCCGTTGACCGGGAACGGGCCTTCATACTTACGGACAAGGTCTTTGTGGACTCGACGGATGAACTTGTGCTGGGCAGGCAGAATCTTCACCATTACTAAGTCCCCTACCTTGAACTCTACTGGCCTTCTGTCTATGTCTGCCCACTTCTTCATCCTCTTGGCCGCCTTCTCCACAGATAAGCGGGCAAATTTCCGTTGTCCCTACCAATCTTGGGTCAACTAAAAAACAATGGGGATCGAGCCAACATAGTCCACAACGATGGCATTCGGCATGGAAGGCTGTTGTCCCATAACAAGCTCAAAGAGGCTATGGCCTGAAGCGGAGCTCTTCTGGAGATTGTAAGAGTTTGGGCAACATCAAGTAACTCAACCCAATTCCTCTGGTTAGTGTTAACAAAATGCCTGAAATACTACTCAAATAGAGCATTGACCCTTTCTGTCTGGCCATTAGTTTGGGGGTGATGTTCGGAGGAGAAGTAGAGCTTCGACCCAAGTAGGCGGAATAGTTCCTTCCAAAATCTCCCCAAGAAGCGGGAGTCACGGTCACTCACGATGTTCTTTGGCACGCCCTGATACTTCACAACATGCTTCATGAACAACAGTGCAACATTTTCTACAGTGCAATGTAGTGGGGCTGGTATAAAGGTAGCATATGTGGAGAACCGATCCACCACTACAAGGATCGAGCCCAATCCTCCTACATGTGGCAGGGCCAAAATGAAGTCTATGGAGAGACTTTCCCAAGGCCGCCGTGGTATAGGCAAAGGCTCAAGCAAGCCAGCAGGCTTGGAGCACTCTATCTTATCCTGCTGACAAGTGAGACAAGTCAGCACATAATGTTCCACATCAGCCCACGTCTTCGGCCAGTAGTGACGCTAGAGCAGTGCATAAGTGCGCGTTATCCCCGAGTGGCCCGCCCAAATAGTGTCATGGCGCTCTTTAATCAGATCCTTCCTCAGGTCACCAGATTGAGGGACATATAGACGGCTCCCTGTAGTGAATAGGAGCCCATCGCAGTGCCAAAAGCGTCGCATCTTGCCTTCCTTCGCTAGGCCCAAAAGGCTATGGCCAAAAGGGTCTTCATTCATCGCCTCCCTTATCTTGTCGCGGCGGTTGGCTTGGACTCTGCTCACCACTGAAGTCTTCTTGTGCTGCAAGGCTGCAAGTTCAGCCTTTTGGCTAAGCGCATCGACAACCTGGTTCTGACACCCAGGACGATACACCAATTCCATGTCGAACTCTGCAAGGAAGTCCGACTATCGTGACTACTTTGGGGAGAGCTTCTTTTGTGTAAGGAAGTAACTAAGGGTGAGGTTGTCTGTCTTTATAATGAACCGGGACCCTAGAAGGTAGTGCCTTTAGGTCTGCAAGCATTGGATGATGGCCGCCATTTCTTTCTCATGAGCTAGATAGCACCTTTTGGTGTCGCTGAGTTTCCCACTTTTGAACGCCACGGGATGCCCCTCCTGTATGAGGACACCACCGATGGCGAAGTCATAGTTTGACAAGCTCAACACTGGTTCTTCCGTCACTGCAAGTTTCAACTCTTGGAAGGCCGCTTCGCACTCAGGAGACCACTCCCAAGGAACATCTTTCTTCAACAGGTCTGATAGGGGAGCCACCTTCCGAGAGTACCCTAGAATGAAGCGACAATAGTAATTCACATGGCCAAGGAAGGAGTGGAGCTCACTCACATTGGAGGGGCCTTCCACTGCTGGATAGGCCGGACCTTCTCTTGGTCCATTTGGATGATGCCTTTGCTAATGATATGCCCTAAGAACTTGATGCGTTTCTGAGAAAATGAACACTTCTCTTTTTTCACATAAAGCTAGTTCTCTTGTAACACTTGAAATACAGTCCAAAGATGGCTACATGTTTCTCTAGAGTCCGGATGTATACCACGATGTCATCAAGGTAAACAACCACAAACGTATCGAGGAAGTTGTGGAATAGGTCATTCATCAAGGTGCTGAAAGTTGCGGGGGGCATTGATGAAATCGAATGTCATCACAATGAATCCAAACGAACCATAGTGCATCACGCATGCTGTCTTGTGTTTGTCGCCTTCAGCAATGCAGACTTGATAGTAGCCAGACCGAAGGTCTAATTTTGTGAAGTACCGAGCTTCCCTAAGTTGATCGAAAAGATCAACGATAAGGGGAAGGGGTACTTGTTCTTGATGGTGAGCTTGTTTAACATGCGGTAGTATATGCACATCCTCAAGCTCCCATCATGCTTCTTCTGGAAGAGAATCGGCGCTCCGTAGGGACTTTTGGTAGGACGTAGGAAGTCGGTATCCACCATTTGGTCTAGCTGTCTCCTCAACTCGGCTAACTCCGAGGGAGACATGCGGTAGGGCTAGTATGTCAGGGGTTTAGCCCCAGGCTCCAGCTTAATCTTGTGATCAATCACCCTTTTTGGGTAGGGCCTTCGGCAATTCAGGTGGCATGACCACCTCGAACTCCTTTAGAAGGGGAAATGCACCTTCTTTCAGGGTTGATTCTATCATGGTAAGGGCCACCAGGAAAGTGGACTCAACCTTCTGTAAGCCCCACTTCAATTGAATAGCCGAGAGCATGGTGGAAGCATCATCACCCTTCTGGGACAAAGCTACTATGCAAGGGGATTCATCCCCCATCAGGTACATGGAGTCCAGGAAAGGCATGGGCACCGCACGGGCGGCCTACAGGAATTCCAATCCCAAAATGAGGCAAAGGTGATCCATCGACACTGCGAGGAAGTCGCCAATGCCAGACCACATTCCCACCTTCAACTGCACATCCTTGGCAACACCCACTGTAGGCCGTGCCTCGGAGTTGACGACCTTCATATGGCTAGCATCCTTTATCAACTTGAGGCTTAACCTGGTGGTCTCTTGAACAACAATGAAATTGTGGTGGCACCCATGTCCACCATCAGCCTGGCAGGACGGCCGTTCAGGTGGACATCCACATAAGATGGCAATGGCATGAGGGGGTTTCACTTTAGCCTTCTCCCCCACTTGAGCCTTGACGGCTTGAAGCAGCCGCAATGCAATCACTCTGGGGGCTTGCTCGTATTGGGATTGCTGTGTCGGGATCCGATCCAAAAACGTAGCGGAATAAATTCATTCGGGATCGGATCTGTCCCGTTTCGATCCTAAAAATAAAACCGGTGTAAATCGATTAACCTTGCGCGGATTCGAATCTGCGTCTGTTTTCCGATTCCGTCGGAGCGATGCCGCAAGTCGCGCAGATGCCCGACCTCTAGCAGTATCCACGCGGTTCTCCTCGCGATGGATTGTCCTCGCTTCCTCGCTCGCTACGGCGTTCGTAGATCCCGTCAAACTGCGCGTAATCCGCCGCGACATGCGGATTCGGAATCCCCGTCGAACGGAACGTGGAGCAGTTGGGAACCGCACGCCCAGAAGAGAGAGAAAGGGGGAAAGAACGAATGACGGCTAGGTCAGGGTTGCTGGCCCCGGACGTAGAATCCGTTCTTTTATAAGAAGTTTGTTTGCGTTTTTTCATAAAGACCCAGACTTATCCGAAATCCTGTTGGATTATCCATCGACTTGAAAACCATTTGCGTGTGACCCTCTAGGCCCAAATACCAGTCTAGTTAATAGCCCGTTAAGTCCAGTAACCCTTTACTGACTCACTGAATTAATTAATATCCTTATATTCAATTAATCAGCCGAATTTAATGTCCCACAATAAATTCGGACGGACTGCCGATCACGTTGGATGCCAAGCAACATCGCGTGATCCTGGATGGCACTGGGGTTATCGCAACCCTCTATTGGAACCTTTCTGTCATCGGTTAGCGTGCGGATATAATCCTTCATCCGTACAATGTTCCCGAATCGACCTAGGGCATGGTTTACTGTTAAACCCTATTTGGTCGATTCACTTGAATCAGATGCCGCTAATCTGAATTCGATAACTCCTTATCGATTACAGAGTCCGCCCTAACCAGGGACTTTAAGCGCATCATTCCCGGAACATTCTCTCTCAAACTACCGAGAGCTGATGATCCCGTATTGAACACACAATTACCTTCGAGGGCATTTCCCTAAACCCGATCGCTTGACTTATTGATAACCCATGGTTAGGGATTCGTTCGTCAAGGTCAAAGCTCAGGAACCTACCAACAAGATATCTTTGGAGTCTCAGGTCCAAGGATCATCCACGCAACCGTGACAAATGAATCGAGCTGGTTAACAATGAGGTGATTACCATCCAGCGATTCATAGTCGGATTAGTTCAGTGAACTCATTCACCAATGAGCACCTATAGGTTCAGCATAGTGTCTCCACACAAGTGACTTATAGGATCAGTCACCCTCATCATATGAACTGAAGTAACCTATACTAGTCTATCCGGATGTTCGATGTCCTATCTCAAACATCCTATGACTAGGAATAGTTAAGAGCATGTGTTTATAAGTCTTCGGTCCTGTAATTATGATCTCATCATAATCCGAAGACTGTTGCACATGTTCATGGACTTCATCGTGATACGATAAACACAGATCGAATTAATTACACACAATGAATTATTGCCATTTATTAATAATCTGAATAAGTACATAGTATCGGATTGGCTTTGAGACCATGTAATACTAACAATCTCCCACTTGGACTAAAGCCAATCACTTTTATACAGAATACCCATATTCTCTAAGTGACGCTCAAAAACATTTTGAGACAATGGCTTTGTAAGTGGATCTGCTATGTTGTCGGCTGAGGGAACCCTTTCCACCACGACATCTCCTCGAGCTATAATTTCTCTGATCAGATGAAAGCGCCGCAGAATGTGCTTCGACTTCTGATGAGACCTCGGCTCTTTCGCTTGAGCAACGCCCCATTGTTGTCACACAGCAGTGGGACGGGACCAGATATGCTTTCCACCACACCAAGATCGCCGATGAATTTCTTCATCCATACAGCTTCCTTGGCGGCTTCAGCAGCAGCAATATACTCGGCTTCCGTTGTCGAATCAACAGTGGTTTCCTGCTTGGAACTTTTCCACCTCACTGCTCCCCCGTTGAGTGTGAAAACAAAACCTGATGTTGACTTGCTGTCATCAGAATCAGACTGAAAACTCGAGTCAGTGTATCCTTGCAGCTTTAAGTCTCCTCCTCCATAGACTAGAAATAGATCCTTAGTCCTTCTCAAGTATTTAAGGATGCATTTCACAGCCTTCCAGTATTCATCACCTGGATCTGCCTGATGTCTGCTCATAACACTTAGAGCATATGCTACATCAGGTCTGGTACATAGCATGGCATACATGATGGACCCTATGGCAGAAGCATAGGGGACTTTATCCATCACTGCCCTCTCTTCAGGTGTCTTGGGAGACTGACTTTTAGAGAGTGAAATTCCATGTCTCATCGGTATGAGACCTCTCTTGGAATTTTCCATGCCAAACCTTTTGACAATGGTTTATATGTACATGGATTGGGTTAAGGCTAGCATCTTTTTTGATCTATCTCTATAGATCCGTATTCCTAATACGTAAGATGCTTCTCCCAAATCCTTCATGGAGAAGTTCTTTGACAGCCATATCTTTATTGATGACATCATTCCTACATCATTCCTAATGAGTAGGATGTCGTCAACGTAAAGAACCAGAATTGTGATTGCGCTCCCACTGTTTTTCTTGTATACACAGGGCTCATCTTCATTCTTAATGAAGCCATAAGATTTGATCGCCTTATTAAATCTTATGTTCCAGCTTCGAGATGCTTGCTTCAGTCCATAAATGGACCTCTGCAACTTGCATACCATGTCCAGAGATTCTTTAGATGTGAATCCTTCTGGTTGTATCATATACACCTCCTCCTCAAGGTTTCCATTGAGGAAGGCAGTCTTCACATCCATCTGCCAGATTTCATAATCATGGTAGGCAGCAATGGCGAGAAGAATTCTGATAAACTTAATCATAGCAACGGGTGAGAAGGTTTCGTCATAGTCAACACCTTGCCTTTGATGATAGCCTTTCGCCACTAATCTTGCTTTATAAGTCTCAATACGTCCATCTGCATCGATCTTTCTTTTAAAGATCCATTTGCAGCCGATAGGTATTATACTATCGGGTAAATCTACCAAGTTCCAAACTTGGTTGATGTACATGGACTGTATTTCAGAATTCATGGCTTCCTGCCATTTCCCGGCCTCTGGACTTTCAATGGCCTCCTGGTAAGTCTTAGGATCATCATCCTCATTATAGAGTATCCTTGAACCATCCAAATTAATATGTCCCACACATCTCTCTGGTGGTTTAGGTACTCTTTCAGACCTACGAGGTTCATGTGTATCATTTTGAACAGGTTCAGAAATTGACGGTTCATCTGATGAACCATTGCCAGTTTGTGGGTCTGGAACTTCTTCCAGTGTTACTTTACTCCCACTGTCCTTCTGGAGAATATAATCTTCTTCCAGAAAGACAACTCTCCTGGCCACAAACACCTTTTGTTCGCTAGGATGATAAAAGTAATATCCATAAGTTTCCTTTGGATATCTCACAAATCTGCATTTGTCAGTTCTGGATTCCAGCTTATCTGCGTCATGTCTTTTAACATGAGCATGACATCCCCAGACTTTAACATGTTTAAAGTCTGGTTTCCTTCCATTCTATATCTCATATGGAGTGGTCTCAACAGATTTGTTGGGTACCTTATTCAGGATATACATAGCCGAGCTAAGTGCATATCCCCATAAGGACACTGGTAATTTGGACATGCTCATCATGGATTGCACCATTTCCATTCATGTGCGATTTCTCCTTTCTGATACACCATTCATCTGAGGTGTATAAGGAGGTGTAACCTGAGAAAGGATACCATTATCCTTTAAGTATTTAATGAACTCTGTACTCAAGTATTCACCACCCCGATCAGATCGGATGGTTTTTATACTCTTTCCTGTTTGTTTTTCTACTTCATTCTTAAATTCTCTGAATTTCTCAAAGGCTTCAAATTTATACTTCAATAAGTATATATATCTAAACCTTGAGTAATCATCAGTGAATGTAATGAAGTATGAAAAACCACCAATGGCTTGGGTTGACATAGGACCACATACATCTGAATGTATGAGTTCTAATATGTCTTTGGCTCGTTCTCCAGTTCCACTAAATGGAGACTTAGCCATTTTACCCATTAAACATGACTCACAGGTTGCATATGATTCATAATCAAATGGATCCAAATATCCATCTTTATGCATCCTTTGGAGTCTGTTTTCACCAATGTGTCCAAGCCTACAATGCCACAAGTAGGCTTTGTTCATTTCATACTTACTTCTTTTAATTGAAGAACCGATATGTAAATTATCATGAGACACATTCAATAGATACAATCCATTGGACAAAATAGCAGAAGCTATTAATTTATTTCTGAAATAAATTGAACAACTATTGTTCCTAAAATATAAATTGTATCCAATTCTATCTAAACATGAAATAGAAATGATGTTCCTTATTATGCTAAGTACATAATAACTTTCATCTAATAAAAATGTGTCTCCGGATGGTAGCTTGAGCCTCACTGTCCTCATAGCGATCGCCGCAACTTTTGCGCCGTTACCTAGCCTCAGCTCCACCTCGCCGGTCCTCAGCTTACGCCATCTTGTCAGTGCCTGCATAGAATTGCAGATATGAGATACACATCCAATATCTAATACCCATGATGTACAATCTCTTATTGACAAGTTTACATCCATCATATAGATATCTGAAGCGTCCTGCTACTTCACAGTTCCATGAGCCTTGTCCTTGAGGTATTCTTTGTAATTCCTCTTCCAATGTCCTTTCTGGTGACAGTAGAAGCAATCACCTTTCTAAGCACTTTTACCTTTGTCTTTCTTGGTGACCTTTTCCTTTCTCTGAACCTTGTTCTTATTCTTTCGAAAAGTTTGGACTGCAAGTCTTTTTCTGTTGGTCTTACCAACCATTAGGACTTGGGGTTTATCCTTCACAAGGTTCCCCTCAGCAGTTTTCAACATGTTCAGCAGTTCAGCTAAGGTGGCCTGGATCTTGTTCATGTTAAAATTAACGATGAACTGAGCATATGATGGTGGAAGTGAAGACAACACGAGGTCTATGTGCATCTCCGTGAAAGTGTAATCCCAAGAGCATCCAGCCTCTCTACCCACTCAATCATCTTCAGCACGTGATTCTGTACTGAAGTTCCCTCTGCCATCTGAGCTTTGAACAGATTCTTCGATATCTCATATCGTTCGATTCTTCTCTGCTCACCAAATAGCTCCTTCAAATGGAGCATGATGGATCTAGCATCCATCTCTTCATGTTGCCTCTGCAACTCATTGCTCATAGAGGCTAACATGTATCATTGGGCCATGGTGGAATCCTCCTTCCATTTTTCATACGCTATCATTTCCTCCTCTAGAGCATTTAATGCTGGTTCAGCAGGAGGTTCATTATCCAAGACGTAGGCAATCTGCTCAGACCTGAGGACTATCTTCAGGTTTCTGAGCCAGTCTGAGTAATTGGTGCATGTCAAACGGTTAGCATCAAGTATGCCTCGCAACGGGTTATGGTGCGACATTCTCGTCTACAGGAGATAATCAATTGATAATTAGTAGATATTTAGATTAACTAAAACAAGATATGGTCTTTTATTATCTAGTTTTACTCTCACTAATTTTCGACGGACTGTATAACTTTCAGATATACAGAACGGGAGACGCCGACTGTCTCCTAGTGGGGATCAGAATCTCCAAGCATCACGGTATGACCTCGGGTAAACACGTAGTATCATACCGCTATCTCAGAACAATCATCTCATGATAATTGCAACTCCTTGCAATATCCGATCATACTTCGGCTCCCAAGTTTAATGGTCCCGGTAAACACAGTAGACCATTATCCCCGGTCTAAACTTTACCATCAATACGTAACAGAGTAAAGTAGAAATATAGTTCCCGGGTAAACACGTGGATGACTATATCATTCCTCTACTCTTATCTAAAGGCATCTAATGCCATGATCAACAGTTCTCTCATCAGTTAATGGCAAACCTCGGGCAAACACATAGTATCTGCCACCACCGGATTAAGTTCTATTAATCATATTGATGGAGAGCCATGCGGTACATTCTCAATGACTCGCGCTACGGCTTAGAGTTTGTAACGAAGGTTTTACTTATTTAGTTTGATCTCATCCTAGGTGATAGTATTAAATATATCAAATATATTATAAATACTAATAACCTAGCAGATATTAAGCACACACATCACATACATGTCATTAGTGTGGTCATGGACGACACTGCGGTTTGACTTGAGCCAGACAATCAAACGCACACACATACACAATATAACAACTTATATCATGAGTCTGCAAACCCATGGATTCAATGAACTCCTTCATTTTCATCTGGTCGGAAGTTGTGGATCATCTTCGCTCCGCGCGCAGCCGGCTCGATCAAATTACATCATAATTCTCAATTACATGATAATTCAAAAGAGGAAGCCTTATGTCGATTACATCGAGGAGGAAGGTAGAAGTACAATGGAATATGAGAGGGAGAGGTTCGCAGACCTCTATTTATTAATAAATAATAAACCACACAATCACATTCCACATCCACAATTAATGCTCGTCCATGACCACCATGTGTTTTAGTTAAACAAACCACACATGAATTGCACATCAAATGGCTAAATTAAAATTTCGAAAATAAAAATAATTTCAGGTTTCATAAAACCAGGGACCAAACAAAATTTTGGAGAACTTAGAATTTTCGAAAAACAATTTATGCATGCTTAACTTAAATCGAATTTAAACAAGCATTTAATAACACATCAAATATGCACAAGATCTAAAATTAATGGCTTTAGAAATATTCCATGCTCAATTTGAACAATTCAAATATTTATGGGCATATTTAACAATTAAATATAATAATTAATCTAACAACTTAGATTAATAATTTGAATTAACAACATTTGTTAATTCCTTATGAAAATTTATAATCCAATCATTATGGCCAAAAATTAATAATTTAAAATTTATTATTAAAATCACATTTTAATAATAAAACGAAATTAAATTAATTTTAACAGGCCCCCCAAAATAATTTAAAAATAATTAAATGGGAAGGGGTTCATTAGGGCTTAGCCCTGCTGAGCCCCTGGCTCGAGCCAGGGCGCAGCCAGGGCTCGGACCCACGTCCGAGCCTTGCTGCGCCCTGGCTCGGGCCGCCTGGCACGAGCCAGGGCCCAACCGGGCCGTGTCCGGTCGGCGGCTAGGGAAACCCTAGCTGCCCGACCGAACCGCCCGAGGGTTCCCTGCAACGCAGGGAACCCGACGGCGTTAACCCCCTTTGGGGTTCTTCTCCGGCGCCGGTCCAGCGACGGCCGGCCACCGGTGCATGCCCGCCGGCAACGTCGACCTCGCCGGCGACGTCTGGCCCACCGGCGGTGGCTGGAGAGGGATTAAAATCTGATTTTTGGCCCCCCTTTTTCTCCCCAAATTTCAGGTTTCAAAAAACCCAAAACAAAGAAGAAATATCCATGGCCGGTGACCCAAAACTCCGAATCATCTATAGCAACCTTTTGCTAAGGATTGTAAGATCTTGGATCTTGAGGAAACACTCTTTAGATCCCTTCAAAAACGCCAAGAACATGGTGTTCTTCGTCCAACGAAAAACACGACGAAATAACCAATTTTTTTTTTTATTTTCTTCATATTTAAATCATGATCTCATTGCTGCGAAGATCTCATGAACCCAAATCTTTCAAGAAAATAATTACTAGCATGGATTTAAATTCTAAAACCACAAATTTTAAAGACCGAAACGGCGAAAACACAGTGAAACCTGGCTCTGATACCACTGTTGGGATCGCTATGTCGGGATCCGATCCAAAAACGCAGCGGAATAAATTCATTCGGGATCGGATCTTTCCCGTTTCGATCTTAAAATAAAACCGGTGTAAATCGATTTACCTTGCGCGGATTCGAATCCGCGTCCGTTTTCCGATTCCGTCGGAGCGATGCCGCAAGTCGCGCAGATGCCCGACCTCTAGCGGTATCCACGCGGTTCTCCTCGCGAAGGATTGTCCTCGCTTCCTCGCTCGCTGCGGCGTTCGTAGATCCCTTCTGACTGCGCGTAATCCGCCGCGACATGCGGATACGGAATCCCCGTCGAACGGAAGGTGGAGCAGTTAGAAACCGCACGCCCAGAAGAGAGAGAAAGGGGGAAAGAACGAATGATGGGTAGGTTAGGGTTGCTGGTCCCGGACGTAGAATCCGTTCTTTTATAAGAAGTCTGTTTGCGGTTTTTCATAAAGACCTAGACTTATCCGAAATCTTGTCGGATTATCCATCGACTTGAAAACCATTTGCGTGTGACCCTCTAGGCCCAAATACCAGTCCAGTTAATAGCCCGTTAAGTCCAGTAACCCTTTACTGACTCACTGAATTAATTAATATCCTTATATTCAATTAATCAGCCGAATTTAATGTCCCACAATAAATTCGGACGGACTGCCGATCACGTTGGATGCCAAGCAACATCGTATGATCCTGGATGGCACTGGGGTTATCGTAACCCTCTATTGGAACCCTTTTGTCATCGGTTAGCACGCGGATATAATCCTTCATCCGTACATTGTTCCCGAATCGACCTAGGGCATGGTTTACTGTTAAACCCTATTTGGTCGATTCACTTGAATCAGATGCCGCTAATCTGAATCTGATAACTCCTTATCGATTACAGAGTCCGCCCTGGCCAGGGACTTTAAGTGCATCATTCCTGGAACATTCTCTCTCAAACTACCGAGAGCGGATGATCCCGTATTGAACACACAATTACCTTCGAGGGCATTTCCCTGAACCCGATCGCTTGACTTATTGATAACCCATGGTTAGGGATTCGTTCGTCAATGTCAAAGCTCAGGAACCTACCAACAAGATATCTTTGGAGTCTCAGGTCCAAGGATCATCCACACAACCGTGACAAATGAATCGAGCTGGTTAACAGTGAGGTGATTACCATCCAGCGATTCATAGTCGGATTAGTTCAGTGAACTCATTCACCAATGAGCACCTATAGGTTCAGCATAGTGTCTCCACACAAGTGACTTATGGGATCAGTCACCCTCATCATATGAGCTGAAGTAACCTATACTAGTCTATCCGGATGTTCGATGTCTTATCTCAAACATCCTATGACTAGGAACAATTAAGAGCATGTGTTTATAAGTCTTCGGTCCCGTAATTATGATCTCATCATAATCCGAAGACTGTTGCACATGTTCATGGACTTCATCGTGATACGATAAACACAGATCGAATTAATTACACACAATGAATTATTGCCATTTATTAATAATCTGAATAAATACATAGTATCGGATTGGCTTTGAGACCATCTAATACTAACAGCTCGTCCCTCGGGATGTCTTCGCCATCACTTGCTTCCCTCGAACTCGTAGGTCTGGCTGGGGTCCCTTGCATTGCATATAGCCCCCACTGGGGACAACTACCAACTCTGTAAGGGCCTCCGCAAAGTGTGCAAGTTTGTGGGGCATCAGTCTCCTCCTATTGCATGGACTTGTTAGGAGGTCCCCTCTGTGTATTGTAGCTTGTCTTCCACCTACCCAATTGGGCAGTGTTGCCACTCTTAGCCGAGGATGCTGCTGGTCCTGGACTACTCGCCTTTGAAGCGCTTGCGGAAGGAGCAAGCCCATTCCCATCGCGATTCATCAACTTTCGCGACAGAGCTCCCTGACGGGGGAAATCCTCCAAGTGCTCGGCCATGGCCTGCACTGCAGTAACATCCTTTACCTCACAGCAGAGTAGTTCATCTCGAGCCCAAGGCTTTAGGCCCTCGATGAAATAGAAAAGCTTGTCCTTCTCGGACATGTCCCGAATGTCCAACATGAGGGCGGCGAAGTGCTTCACATAGTCACGGATGGAGCCAGCATGGCGAAGGTAGCGTAGGTTCCCCCGTGCATTAAATTCCACATTCTTTGGCAAGAAGTGGGTCTTCAACTCTTTCTTCAGATCATCCCATGTATCTACAGAGCAAACTTTGGCTAGGATGTCTTCATACTTGACACGCCACCACAGCTTGGCATCACCCTTGAGGTGCATTCTGGCAATGGAGATTTTCTCCTCCTCCGAGCTTGGCCGCGCGACACGGAAATATTACTCCATGTCGGATAAGAAATTTTGGAGCTCCTTCGCGTCTTGTGCGCCTTCATAGCCTTGCGGTTTAGGGTACTTGACCGGATGAAGGTGATCACCATCGGGGCGGAGCCAACAGCCCTCGTAAGCACGGAGACTTGCGAAGCAAGCTCCTCCATCTTTGCTGGCAAGGCTTCGATGGCACTTTGAGTCTCCTCGGCAAAGCCAGTTGCATTTTCCGTAAGATTCTTCATTTGGTCATCCTGGGCCTCCAAGGCTTGGGAAGCCCCATAATGGTCCTGCTCCAAGGAATCAACACGATCCATTAGCTCTTCTAGCCTTTGAGCCAGAGAAAGAACGTGGGCACCAACATCCTCAGCACGTCCTTCATCGCGAATGGGGCCAAATGGATCCGCCGCTGTGTTGGGGTTGGAATTACCCACATCCCCACCTTCGGCGGAGCCTATACGTCCACTAGTGCGTGTTACCACCATCGCCCACATGCGTGCCTCTCCAGCTTGCTCTGATACCAACTGTCACAGTCTCAAGTCGTTCACACTTGAGACCATGTGGTGCCCGCGTGGCTAGCAGCCTCGGCTAGCCAATATGCACTCTGTGTTGTGCGTTCCCTGCAAGAAGCAAGCCACAAGCCCACACACAAGCAACCACAAAGAGAGGCACGAAATTTAGCCAAGATGCCCAAGAATCATTGCATTACATGAAGGAAGTTTACAACGGTGGAGGATGGGGAATAGGCTTGGGCCAAAATGGACGACAAGCTTGACATGCACATCAAAGCCCCACTTGATAGTTCTAAGTTCTTCTACCCATACTAATCTTTAGGAAGATCCTCCTCTTCTCCACGTCTGGACATAAATTTTCGCAATAGATGGCCTTTCTTTGGGTGAGGTTAGGAGGATCCCTTGGAGAGGCTGGGCAAAAATAGAATTGTATAAGACGGGGCACGGGCCATGGCCATGCGGACAACGCTGGACATAACGACCGTGACAGTAAGCCCGTTCAGGTCAATTGGCCCAAGAACAAGAGCAGCCCAATCAAGGGCACCCACTTGGAAGAAGCTTGGAGTGTAGGTCCTCCAAGGGACCAACAACCCCAGCAACTTGCTTGCTTAACTCGTTAAGGACCTCTTATTAGGTCTTCTAAGGAGTAGGGCTCCTAATTGACCATTTCTCGGTTCTCCCAGGATAACTCCCCCTCCTTAAGGGACTCCAGACAATGGCCATGTGTGGGAAAGGGAGCATCTCTAAGGAGGAGCTGTGGCCCCATAGCCACATATGCACATGCGGGCAATGTTGGGGAACTGACATATAGCTGGCATATGATGCAAGGCCCATGATACAACAAAAAGGCGCATAATTGCTCACTTGTGGTTCCGCCACTATTGGATGTTGACCTTGTGAAATGATGATAATATGCCTAGGAACCCACAAACTTGAACTGACTAATCTCCATTAAGCCAACTCATTGTGGGGCCTATTAGATACCTAGCAGCGTTAAATAGTCTCCCAGTAAGCCCTATAAAAGGAAGGTGATCTTTTATTAAAAAGGATAAGCTCTCTTTGAACTCAGAACTTCTACTTTGATAAAAACCCTTACTTACCTTTCCTAACTTAGGCATTGAAGGGTTTTCCTTTGGGATCGCCTTGGGTGTCCGAATCCTCTTCTTTTTCCTTGTTTCTCTAGACTACGTTTCATCAACATGGAGCTAGCTGGCCACTTTTGATCCTTATAGGGGGGAGGATTAAATACTTTGATCCCACACCCAGTTTTGGCCCTTCACACTTTGGTGCCATTTTAGGAAACCATGGACAAAGGAAACAAACATACGTCTCACTTGTCCCATAATGGGGCCATCTTACATATTGAGCCCTCTCTTATGAGGGTCTCCATATCTTGCCACACCAACATGAGACTGCCTAGATGACCCATGTGCCCAAGTTAACACCGTGGTGGGAGTGGCTAATAAGCTCCAAGAATGCCTAGACACTAGTGCTCTTCCCTCTCCATTGCCATCTCCCTACGACTCTTGCTATATACAATTGAGTGTAGCCAATGTGCTGGGACACTTGGGGATGCACAATCGGTGGAAGTGAATGGTTCGGCTGCTTCCTCTTGCAATAAAGGGCGATTTAGAGGTAAGCGCTTGGGGCTAGACAGAGGCAGTGGGAGGGGGGCAAAAAAGGGGCCATGCCCACCCCCATACATTTCCAAAAGTATGAACACAATCTTTGGTTAGAAGATTTTTCACCCCCAAAATTGATAGGTCTTGGCTTTCAAAATAATAAATTGGTTATGAACCACTAAATGAGGTAAGTACAATAACCTACTACTCGCTACTGTCGATTAACCCAAAAAGCCCATTCGAGGAAGGCCCACAAATCAATGCACAGTGGTAGCTGCTATTAAAGATTAATTTAAGGAAGGTTGCAAATAGCCCACTTTTTACCCTTTAAATCTTGTCTGTAAAACCCTACTTTTTCTCAAAGAGTTCATGCTCATCCAGCCATGCCGCTGGTGCCTATGTACTCTCCATAAAGATGGACAATTGTCATTTGCCCTTTTACCTATCGGAATAAATGATTATTTAGTTATATGTTTTGGAAAAATAGTTGCAAAGAAATTTGATGTGGAGTCTCTCATTAGTAATTTTAGTGATACAAAAGAATGCCAATTGTCGAGCATTGTTTTAGTAAAATTTAAATTCTTCTTGTATTAAGATATTATGTAGTAATAAATATTTCTACTTTCAATGATGACATCTTTGATTTGGTTCCCCCACAGAAAAATGTTTGGCTCCATCACCGGGGTCACAGACTATCCATCGGCGTGACAATAAAAAAGTGCCCACCCCCAGAGTCTCTCTGGCCTCCTCCGTCCTTGCCCTTTAGATTGAGAGGATGCAGTAGAGGGAGATTGAGTGGCACTTCGAGCACCACAAATGCCACCATAAAAAGTAGCTCAAAGCATTCCTTCATGAGAGCTAGGCACAGTTAGAGCTCTAGATAAGTATCCTAGGAGTCCCCATTCCCTGTGAAAATCTCGATCACACTAGTCACCATTACGCTTCAATTGCTGATCTTTTGGCACTATGGCAATACTATTGATGGTACCACCAACTGCACAACTTCGAGTACTTGACAACTCTTCAAGGGTTATCCAATGCCATCGAGTGCTACATAATTTTAACCACAAAAGTCCATTTGTTGCCCAAGCTATGGAGAACCTAGCAGGTGAATGCGTTATCAAAAAATCTAACACAAGGAAGTATAACAACTAAGCATAGTGGGAAAGCAACATGTAACTAAGAAAGGATGGGGAAACAAGGATCAATCAGATAGAACACACAAGGATATTTATACTGGTTTAGTCCTCAAACTTACGTCCATTTCTCAAGCAACTTCTTGGGAGTTTCACTAGTACACATGCTACATGCTATGACCTAGACCTTGAACCCATTTCATTTTATTTATAAATTTTGATTTACTAAGTCCATTTAGTTAATATTTAGTTAACTAGGTCTAATTAGAGCCATTAAAACTTAATTAAGCCTATTTATATCATTTAATAGACTAATAAAAATTAAATTTAATTGATAACTAAATTATATAATAATATATTTAAAATGGGTAAGACAACAATGAAGTCAAATTAGGCCCATTAAGTCTATTAGTGTCCCAATTAGGAAACTAGTTGATTTTTAACACTTGGTCAAATTTTCGGGTCTGAAAACTGTGAGGAAGTGTTGTTTTGAAAATGCAATAACATCCTGCACAAAAGTCCAAAATTGATATGGCATATATGGTTGAAAAGAGGATGCTACAACTTTGTCAAAAAGACCAAAAACTAATTTGGACATTTAATAGGACGAATCTGACGGTGTTTATGGAAAGAAACCCATTCTGCACGAAAATTTGGGTTCCTAATTTGAATTGAAACGCTTTAACTTGTTGGTTAAGCAAGCTATAGTTTGAGTTCGACTTAACAATTTTGAGAGCTTATTTTGAGTAGTATTAGGAAGTCAAAAGAGTATATATGGGGTTTTGAGATCACACATAAGGTCTCTTGCACGCAGCCCCAAGTTAAGGGAGAAGAACATGGTGTTTTTCATGATAAAGAGAAGTGTTTTGATTTAGCTCTCCTTAGAAATTGATTCTAGTAGATGGATTGTTGTTCTTTGAAGTTTAGAAGTCATGCGAGAAAGCTTAGATCACCAAAAAATTGATACTTGAGTGCTATAAGGTGATTGAAAGGCATTAGAGGGGACTATTCTTTTTGCTATAAAGGTAGGATACGAAAACCTGTTGAATGCTTATTTTGTATTATATAAAAAACTAATGTTTCAATTTTCAAAAATAGTCAAACATGATTTTTGAAACCATAATCTATCAATCTATAACTTTAGATTCCACTTTGATTTATGAATTTTTGATCAAATTTACAAAATCCTATATTTTGGAAATTCAGGACCTATACCTATGACTATTAAAATATGTGACTAATTTTTAGGCTAAACTTAGATTGGTCATAACACCTTCCTTCCTTAGCCAATTGATCTGAAATTTTGATCACACTTTGATTTTGACCTGTTCAAGTTTCTGGTAAAATTTTATGATTTTTGAATTTTATATGCTTGTTACTCTACTTTTTATTTGATTGGCCAAATTTGACTTAAGTTCTTTATATGACATTTGATGATCTAAATCATTCATTTGATTCTAAATTATATGAAACTTTGTCCACATTATTCGTTTGACCTCTTGCACATATGAATTTATGAATATGTTGGCTATTTGCGGCCATATTTATGAACTTTTTAGCTCTAAAAATTAGTTTTAATGGCAAAAAAATACATGTGTTATTTCAAAAAATTTAAGAATATTCTTGAAGCATATTCTTCTAGTCAGTAACCTATTGGCATCAGTTTTGATCTTATTAGTCATCTATATGACCATGTTAGCTCTTTAAAGGCTGGTTAATTTTGAGGATGTGGTATTTCAGATTTCTTGTTCCCAGATCTCTTATTACTAGAACAAGAAGAATTCACTAATAGAATAAGTAGTTCACCGAAATAAATAGTTCCTTCCTTTTATATGGAATGATTTATTCCACTTATTCAAGGAATAACACATCCGTGCCCAGAATAACAAAGAATAATGTGTCCGGGCTCTCAAATCGAATAAGTGGAATAGTGTGGAATAGAGCGTCCTATTGGACAGTTATTCTAGAAACAAATTGGCCCTAAGTGACTAGTCTGTATGTAAAATAAATATAGTTTAACTCTTATATGTATGTATCACTTTGCTAATTCAATGTCCAAATTTTTACTCATCTTATGCTCGCTGTAATTGCATTGTGCCATATTTGTATGACCATGTATGGATATTACTATCTTAAGGAGATTGTAAGGCCGGATTCCATTATAAGCATCTGTATTGGATATGACACTTTGTGTGTGAAATCTGAAGGCAATGGGCAAAATCCCAGCTAGGCGGTAGGTACAAAGTTGCACATGTAACAAAGTGCTACACTGAGTGGGAGCCACCTCTTGAAACCTATTCGCCATTTGTATGGTTGTGGTGAGACTTAGACTCTCCAGTTCTGCACAGTAACTAAGACATTTGTATCATTTGCCTAGATGCTTTGGTATTGTTCGTTCGGTTCATTATATTGTGGTTTGGATGCATGTCCGTCATGATATGATTTGAATTATTTGATTGGCACGTAAATATAAAATCTTTGCTCTCATATGTTCATTTGAATTCAACTTAATCCTTTGAATTCTTTGATCATCCTACTTATCTATTCCTTTGGAATCATATGAATCTATCTTGATCTTATAATCCATGATATGAATATAATTTGATAAGTTACTATGCGATGTTATTCATTATATGATATGTGATAAGATCAGTTTGATATGAGATATATTCAGTTCGATATGTGATATATTCATTACATGGCTAGTAGATTTGATAAGGCATATGTGAATTCAATTTTTCCATCATGGTAAGTAAGCTATATGTTATTCAATTTGATCATGCTATTAGAAAACACATGTGATTTGGTAAAATTATATGTGACCATATTTTGTATCATGTTCTTATTTAAGTTATATATATATATATATAAAACTGTGAATCATGATTTATTAATTATCATCATTTTTCAATTATTATATTATTTAACATTTGGTGGGTCTCATTTCCTACTGAATGGTTGTACTCATAAATCTTATTAACATTTTCTAAGTCACTGAGGAGGAGGAGTTGGACTCTTGATTGATAAGGAACTTTTGATTTGAAGACTTCTTCTGTTATCTAGGTAGATTTCTTTATTTGTTTAAGTAGGTAGATGTAGTAGGGATAGAGAAAGATATGTACTTTTTTATTTCTTTAATGAGTTGAGTGATTTTATTTCATATGAATATTTGATGTACTTTGACATCCTGGTATTAATGTTATAAATTTGTGGAATGATAGTATTGGCAATGAAAATTTTATTGGATTATTTTTATAGTTAAATGGTATGTTTATTGCTTTAGTTATTGGTATCTCATCATTTATGTTGAATTTGTTTGCTATTTCTATGGTTGCATAATTTTAATCCGAAGTGAGTCTAAAAGACTGAACTGGATCAGGGGTGTAACAATGTAGTATAAGAGCATATGAATCATGAGAGAACATTAACCATTATCATCTGATCTTAAGTCATACCAATCGATTTTAAGAGTGTGGGTAGAATAGTGTAGCTAGGACAAGATGGATAAGCCTGGATTTGAAATTTAAGTTTTAAAGACTAATTAATCTCTATTGGGTTTTCAAAATATGGCTACCGTAGTTAGGTATGCAATTATAGACTGTATACTTAGTTGGTTTTAACAATTAGACTTAGAAAAGAGAATTGGCCTCGACCTTTTAAGGGGGAGAGCCAGGTAAATAAGGGATTATGTGCCACCTATATATTTACTAAGTCATGAAGAATTTGATCTATTACTATCACAACCTTAACTAACCATAAAATGAGGATAGATACATGTTTATAGAAGCCTACATCATCGACATGACAGACTTCAATGTCATACTAAGTTGAACTTATTGGAAAAAGATGACGTCTTGTTGGACGGTTGTAGGAAAAGGGCTATGTTCCAAGGACAACAAACATAGATATGCCTCCCATAATCTTAATGGCCTTGTGGATAGCACAACAAACCACTAAGATATGGTTTAAGCATTATTATAATTATGTTACAACAGTAGAGTAGGATGCCACCCTTGTAGATAGCACAACAAAGTAACAACCTTTTCTACTCTATTGTGAGGCATCAGTATACCATAGTTTTAGCCTTTGGGACAAGTCTTATGGTCAGCACAACATACCTGCACAGTCTAAAATCAAATTCTATCTAGCTTCCACTATCTTCTCTAAGGACACTTTCTCCTTTATGGAAGATAGTTCTCTCAGTGATGAACACTCTTTTATCGCTTAACTGCTAGAAATAATATGTAAACGTTTTTTGGATATGTATCACAAATCTATACTCATTTGTCCCTGGTTCCAACTTCCTTGGATCATACCTCACCACATGGGCTGGACTTCACCTGACTTAACATACTTAAAGTCTAGCTTCTTTCGACTTCATATCTCATATGGATAGAAACACATTTATTAAAAATAACCTCATCTGAAGAATAGGCATCTTATGTCAAATCATTAAAGAGACAAGAAAAATTAGGCATACGCACTATATCTAACATAGTGCGATTCTTCTTCTAATAACCATACCACTGTGGCATATTAATAGAAGTCAATTGAGAAAGGATACCATTATCCTAGAAGAATCGTGTAAATAATGTACTCAAGTATTCATCTCCTCAACCGTATCGAAGAGTTTTAATACTCTTTCTAATATGTCACTCCATTTAAATTTCAACATTTTTAATCTTCTCAAGTACTTTTCACTTGTACTTCAACGAGTACACATAGCTGAATATCTAGAGAAGTCATCATCAAGGAATAAGAAATAGGGGTAACTATCTAAACCTTAAGTAGATATTAGACAACGTACATCAGCATGCACAAGTTTTAATAAATCCTTGGTTCTGTCCCCATATCTCATAAATGAAGAACTGGTCAACCTTCCCATGAGACAGGATTTGCTTGTTGCATATGATTCATAATCATATGGATCAAATATCCATCTTATGCAACCTTTGAACTCCGTCCTCATCTATATGACCATAGTTTAGATTTACACTTTTTCCTTTTGTTTAGGAAACTTGTAAACATTCATCATATCAGATGTCACATTAAGAATCTACTGACTGATTTTAAAATTCAAATCATTTATTTTTAAAATAAATGAAACAACACTTGTTCCTGTTCAGTCAAAAGATAACCACCTGTATCTCAACAAGGATTAGAGATTAAGATCTTAATGACAATAAAATAAAATAACAATTATTAAATTTCATTAAGTCTCCTAAAAGCATCTTGAAGTTCATTGTCCCACAACAACATGTGCAACTTTTGCATAACTCTTAGGTGAATTTCTTTTAATCCTCAATTTCTTTTCACTTGTCTCAATCTGTACTCCCTTACAGGTTTGAGAAGTATATCCAATATCTCATATTGGACATTTGAATTCTTTAATAGACATGTAAAAGTTATTAATTAGAATATTTGAAACTTCTTCAAGTTTTATATTCTAATGATCTGCCTCTTTCAGTATCCTTAAACAAAGTAGTGGAAGCATTCCTCCCTTTCAGCTGACTTGTCTTTCTCAAAAAATTACTTTGATTGTCTCTTTACCTTGGTCTCACCAAGCAAGAGATCATTGGGTTCTTTTAGATCTGAGGACATTCTTCATATTCACTAAGCCAGGCTGAACGAGTGGAGTGTGTCAATCTTATGGCATCTAATATGCCATATATCAGATTTTTTTACAACATTTTAGACATTCAGAGAAAACAAAGTGATTGGGCAGATTCTTCTTATTAATTCAGACATAAACTTTTTATCATAAATTAACTCTCACTATTTTTCGGTGGACTGCATATGTAAGGATTGAGGTTTAGGATCCAGTTATCGGGGTTAGACCCCTTGGTTTGGGCCCTTGTGGGGCTGGGGGATGGGTTTCTGTTTCGCGTCGAGCCTGCGAGACGTAGTTCAAATAGCGTCCGGCGATGTGGACGCATTTTAGGTTGTGCCACATGGGCTGGTTTTGGGCCGCGGGATTATGGTCCGGGTCTTATCGTTTGAACGACGTCTTGATTGGACGACGCCATTCAGAGTACGGCCCTGGTATGTTAGAGTATGGCCCGGACTTGTCGTCTAAATGACGTCGGGCTTGGACGATGCGTTTTGTCCAATTTCTGATTGACCTCGCGAACCCTCCCTTCTTTCCCTCATTCTCTCCTTTCCTCTCTCTCTCCTCTCTTCTCTCCGACCTCCGGCGATCCCTTTCTCCCTCTCCTTCCTTTCCTCTCCCCATTCCTCCTCTCCCTCCACTTCATTAACCTCCCAACTTCCTCCACTACCACCACCACTTCCTCCGCGGCGCATTTCTCTCCGGACGGCGGCCGACGTCCCGGTGGAGTAACGGCGTCCACGGCGGTACCGGCGGCGGCGTGTGGCGAGGCGAGTCGGTGGCTTGGAGCTCGGAGGAGTTCGAGTAACCGGTAGGGTGACGATCCTCGCGTTGTTTTGTTTAAAACCACGTTTTTCTCGCTTTGGAGCATGTTTAGGGGATTTTTGGGGTGAAAATACTAATTGCATATAATGAGGAATTGTGGGTTTTTAATGGGTATTTAGGTTCTCCTCCTCCTCCTCTATTTTGTGGTGTTTTTTGTGCGATTTGGGGGAGAAATCCTGCCTTGTGACTTAGGGGAAGGCGGAGGGAGAACCTGTATGTCAGGGTTAAAAGGCGTCTGGGGACAGCTACACCATTTAAAAGGCGGCTTCCACCCACGACACCATTTAACCCCAGATAATAGACTCTGTCTCTGGATTGAATAGCGTTCAGAGACAGCAACGCCTTTTAAACGGCGACCCGTTCGAACGACGTGTTTTAGGCCCTCTTCCGAGGCCAGATTTCACATGAACCAGTTTAGGAGTCTTGAATGACGTCGGCCTTGGGCGACGCGATTCAAGACAGAATCTCATTAATTCCTGCAATTAACTTGTGTTTACGTTGATAGATAGTTTGGTTAATTGCATGTTTGAGAACATACTTGAGGACGATGATTTCTACGTGATCGGATCGCACCGTGTTGCGTTTTGTGCGATCGTGGACCTAGAGTGACAGTTGTTAGCGCTTAGGCACCTTGTGTCGGTGTGGGAGTGACACGGCGCCGGTGTGGGAGTGGTGGGGTGACGCCTAGAGAGAGGGTCACCTGGTGTACCCCGGGATATAACTAGTACCGGTGTGGGAGTGGTACATTCAGAGTGTCGCTCGTGCTGGGGGAAGCAGGACCACCTTGAGCTAGGTCAGGCCGGAGTAGCCAGTGTGCTATCCAAGGGGTTGTTATTTGGTCTCAGCGGGTCGGTGTTTTCCGCGTTCGGCCGTGTGATTTGTGTGTTTAGCCGAGACGCTAGTTGTGGACTCCGTAGTAATGTGGTTTCAGAATCGTGCATGTTACTGTTATAAATGCCTGTGTTTTATATCGAAATCTAGGAATTGTGTTACTGCTTTATTTAGTTAAATTGTCTATATTTGTGTGTTGCACTTATAAGTGTGTGAGTGGGTGGTGGGGATTGAAGGATCCCTACTGAGTCTTTTTCGATGAGACTCACCCCCTGCGGTTTTCAGGTGAGGGTTCCAAGCAGACGTAGCGAGGAGAGTGTTGCCTTGGGTTACGCGTCGGCAGCTGTTGTTCCGGGTATTTTCCGATATAGTTGTTATTTCCTTTTCTGGCTTGTACGCTTAATTATTTCTTTTCTGTTGGAGTATGTAATTAATTGTTGAGTCAAGTCGAATTATAATAATTTTTAATTTCTGCATTTCCTTTACTATTCGATGTGATGTGAATGTTTAGCTTAGTTTATCATTTATTTCCCAGACTTATCGAGATCCTGGTTTGGCTCCAAATTTAATGATTCGGTACCCATTTAGTAATCGGATCCCCGATTATAGGGTGGCGGGTCGTTTCAGCATAACCCTCAAATATACAGAAAGGGAGACTCGGATGATCTCCTAGTGGGGATCAGAATCTCACTGACCTATATTACAGTTTTGTGGATAGCACAATAAATTACAATACAATCAGAGAGCATCCATCTCATAGGACTTGCAACTTTTTTCAATATTTAATCATACTTCGGTCCCCAGAGGTAGAATATCTTTGTGGATAGTACAACAAGCCATTAAAGTCTGGTTTAAGCTTTACCATCGTTACGTAACATGCATAGATTAGCTTGTAGCCCTTGTTGATAACACAACAAAGCTACATGGTGCCTCTATCTCGTTTAAAGGTATCTTCATGCCATAATTTTAGTCTCTTCTCCCAATTAGACGTGCCTTGTAGATATCACAAAAACTCGCCTACAATGATTCGACTCTTGAAACTATAACGATGGAGGACCACGTAGTACGTTCTCAATGACTCGCGCTATGGCTAGAACTTTAAAATGGGAGATTTAACAAATTTTGAGTTGGTCTCATTCTAGGTGATATTACATAAATATATCGCATATATTTAACCATACCTAGGTAAAAGAATTTGATTTATAATTAAAATTAAACCACATGCATCAGTATACATGTCATTTATGTGGTCATGGACTGCACAACGATTAACTGGAATCAAATAGTTAATCACCACAAATAATATAACAATTATATCATCTGAACATGCAAACACACCGGCTTTGGTGATCTCATCTCTCGACGCCTTCCTAGTTGCACTTGTGGATTATCCTCGCTTCTCTTCGGCCAGCGCGATTAATTACATTAGAAAAATGATACAACTATCGAACTTACATAATTGTAAAAGAAGGCCTTATGGCAAAGTACATTTATAGAGGGAGGTAGAAGTATATTAGAATGAGAGAGAGTGAGGCACGCATGTCTCATTATTAACACTTAATTAAACTATCAAATAATATAATTTTAGTTTTCTCAAAACTTGGGTTCGAATCGAAATTAGATATTTGGATTTTTAAAAATCTTATTTTCTAAGCATGCATTTAAAATTTAATTTTAAAGTAATTAAACACATCACATGTGCATATAAAGACTGAAATTAATTTCTAGAAAGATTCTATGCAAATTTAGAATAATTCTAAATAAATTAATCTACGCTTATATTAAAAGTTACTACTTTAACAACACTTGTTAAGCAACCCACAAGAAAAATAAATTAATCTAACACTTATATTAATTACTTCTCCCTTAACAACTCTTGTTAAGAAGTTCTCAAGGTAATTTAATATCTTAAAAGCTATAGTTAATCAAAATTATGCAGAATCTAAGAACTATTCTAAATATAGTAAATCTAACATTTAGATTTACTTAAATTTCACTAACAACTCTTATTAGATGAAATAGTGCATAATTAAATCAACACAAAATTAAATTTAATCTAACCATTAGATTATTATTAAATCCATTAACAAGTATTGTTAAAAAAAATCTTGATATTAAATAATCTCTTAACAACCATTGTTAAGAAATTCTCAAAATAAATTAATCACATAACAAAACTTGTTAAGAAATTAATCAAGATATTAATAATTCCTTAACCAACTTTTGTTAAGTGATTCTTAATAATAAACGATGCCTTAACAACTCTTGTTAAGTGGACCTTAAGGTACAATTATTTCTTTAACAACCCTTGTTAAGGAAATAATAATTTTTGCATTTTAATTAACATTAATCTAACACTTAGACTAATATTAAATAGTGGCCCTAGCTCTGGTCGAGCCTAGATCTCCCAAGTTGACTGGGCCCATCCCACAGTGCCGGGTCGGGTGTATGCGGCTGGGGCGTATCCCTAGCCGCCACCGCCCCATCCCCTTCTTGCCCGACACTAGTAGGGGGAACTCAGGTACCGCTGCTTCCCCTCCCCGCTGCCCTTGACGGGGCTGGCAAGGTCGGCCGACACGGCCGATGCCACTGAAAGCACTCGGCGGTGCTCTAGGTGTGCCAGACTGGTGCCTCCCTCCACCTCCCTTCCTACACATCTCATAAGTAGTAGGAGAGGAGAGGGGGACCCTACTATCGGTCACCGCTGCCTTGCAGGGGCCGCCGAGGGTAGCGCTCATCGTCGATCTTACTAGTGACACTGGTGAAGGTCGGCGGTGGCCCAAAATACTACCTGTGCATGCCCTTTTAGACCCGTTCTTCATCATGATGAAGAATACTAAAATAACCCCAAAATACATGATTTTTCCACAAAAGTTATAATCTTATCATTCAAATTCATCTACATGAATCATATTTTTCCAGAAAAATCAAAATTGTAGTATAGAATTTAATCTAGAAAATTTATTTTAGTAATCCGAAACGGATGCAGGGTAACCTGGCTCTGATACCACTGTTAGAATCGGGGCGGGATGATGAAGAACGCATCATAAATGGATAATAAAAATCGACCTCGCTGTCCCCCGATCTGTTTTGGACAAAATAGAAACAACATGTGATCGAATATCACCGTGCGTGGATTCGGATCCGCATCTGTGTCGACTCTATCGAGGTGATGCCGCTAGCCACACAGCATCTAGCCTCAGCGGTGTCCACGCAATCTTCGTCGGTGGTTCGTCCTCGCTTTTTTGTTTGAATCGGCACTATCGCCGAAGATTCTTTGCCACAATGGAGCCCGCAACATGCGGGTGGAGGTTTCCTGACCATTGAGATTCGCACGCGGCAGAGACAAAGAAGAACTCGACACCCCGAAGGGGATGTCCAAAGGAGGAGGAGAGAAAGTAGGGGGCGACTAGTATGGAGAAGCCCTTGGAGCTTGGCCCAGGGTTTCTTCACAGCGCGTATACATATTAAGTCTACGCGACTTTTCATAAAAGTCTCCAAATTGGTATAAAATCCACTAAAATAGCACCGACTAAGAATCTTTGTATGTGTGACCCTCTCGGCCCATTTATGAATCCAAATTTTCAGCCCGTTAAGTCCAATAACACTTTATCAACTTATAATATTTAATTAATTATTATGTTTAATTAATTACTAAACTGAATTAACATATCATGTAAATTTGGCTGGACTTCCCATGAAGTTGGATGCCAAGCAACACCACATGATCTTGGAAGCTAATGAGATTCAGTAACCCACTTATGGAACTTAGTTGTCACAGTTACTGCGTAGTTATAATCTTTCATTTGTACAATGCTCTCGAGGAAACTTAGGGTATGGTTCACTGTCAAACCCTAGATGGTCAACTCAGTTGGATCAGATGCCGCTATATAATATCATAATATATTGTGTCTACTTTGTCTAAAGACTTCTGTTCATCTTTCTTTGAGCATTATCTCTCTAATTACCTGAGAGCAAATGATCTTCTTCGAACGCACAATCACCTTCCAAGGTCTTCCGTTGGATCCGATCATTGACTATTAGGAATCATGTGGATAGGGATTCGTGAGCCTAGGTCAAAGTCCAGAAGTCCATCGACAAAATGTCTTTGGTATCTCAGGTCCAAGGACCAACTATGCTACTGTGATATTGAATCAAGCTAGTTAATAGTCAGAAAAATTGCCATCCAGCGATTCAAGTCGGATCAGTTCTGTGAACTCATTCCCAATGAGCACCTATGTGTTTGCCCTAGTGTCCCTACATACGTGACCATGAGATCAATCACGCTCATCATATTAGGAGGCACAACTCACATCAGTCTATCTGGATATTAGATGTCTTGTCTCTAATATCTTATGACTAGAAACATTTAGGAATTATGGTCAGTAGTATTAGTCTCATTATCACACTCTCATTATGATCTAATATTCCTTTCATAATTTCACAGACTTCATTATACTCATTTAACTAATCACCAATCGTTATAATGAATTAATTGCCAAATATTTGTAAATCGGAATGTCCATAGATGTCTATTGATTGGCTTTGAGGACACTTATATCTAATAGTACGAAGATGTATCGCGACTTGAAGAAGAATTTTTGGTGGTCAGACATGAAGAAGGATATTACTGACTTTGTTTCCAGATGCTTGGCATGTTAGTAAGTGAAGGCAAAACATCAAAGACCTGCTGGTCTATTGTAGTCAATGAAAATTCTGCAGTATAAGTGGGAACATGTCACCATGGATTTTATTACAAGTCTACCCATGACCAGGACGAAGCATGACATGATTTGGGTGATTGTGGATCGACTGACGAAGTTTACACTTTTTCCGGCCATTCATAGGACTCAACCATTGGAAGAACTGACTAGACTACATTGACGAGATCATTTGGTTACACGGTGTGCCAATTTCCATTATTTCAGACAAGGATTTCAGATTCATTGTTCGATTCTGGAAGAGTCTATAGGAGGCATTGGGCACACAACTTAAGTTCGATTCTGCTTTTCATCCTCACACCGATGGTCAGTCTTAGAGGACTATACATATGCTCGATGACATATTGAGAGCATGCAACCTAGAGTAGCAAGATAGCTGGGATGATCAGTTGCCTTTGATAGAGTTCGCATACAATAATAGCTATCGTTTTAGCATCGGGATGGCACTATATGAGGCACTTTATGGGAGGCCATGCAGATCACCTATTTGTTGGTCTGAAGTCTGTGAGCTTGTGGGGACCTCAGATTGTTTAGAATTATATGAAAAGATTGACATCATTAGGAAGCGATTGCTTATTGCTTAGGGTAGAAAGAAAAGTTATGCAGATAACAGAAGGCGTGAGCTGATATTTGATGTGGGTGATCATGTGTTTCTCAAAGTGTCACGTACAAAGGGTGTGATGCGGTTTGGCAAGAAAGGCAAGCTGAGTTTGAGATTCATCGGGTCATTCGAGATTTTGCAGCGAGTTGGTGAGGTAGCTCATAAGCTAACTTTGCCACCTTTTCTGGCCAATGTGCATCTAGCGTTTCATGTGTCCATGCTTAGAAGATATGTGCCAGATTCATCCCATATCATCAATTATCAGACACTAGATATACATGCTGATTTGCCATATGTTGAGAAGCTAATCTGTATTATGGATTACAAGGAGAAAGTGCTGAGGAACAAGGTGATTCCTCTAGTGAAGGTTTTGTGGCATCATCATTCTATAGAAGAAGCCACATGGGAGACCGAGGAAAACATAAAGAAGAATTATCTGTATTTATTCGGTGAGTTATGCAATTTCGAGGACAAAATTTCTTTAAGAGAAATAGGATGTTATGACTTAGACCTTGAATCCATTTCATTTCATTTGTAGATTTTGATTTACTAAGTCCATTTAGTTAATATTTAGTTAACTAGGCGTAATTAGAGTCCATTAAGACTTAATGAAGTGTATTTATGTTATTTAATAGACTAATAGAAATTAAATTAAATTAATAATTAATTAAGAATATAATAAAAGATTTAGAACGGGTAAGTCAACAATGAAGTCAAACTAGGCCTATTACGTCTATTGGTGTCCCAATTAGGAAACTAGTTGATTTTCAACACTTTGTCAAATTTTCGGGTCTGAAAACTGTGAGAAGTGCTATTTTGAAAATGTAATTACTTCAGACACAAAAGTCCAAAAGTTCCATAGCATATATGGTTGGAAAGAGAATATAAAAACTATAATTTTGTAAAAAAGATAAAAAGATAATGTGGACGTTTAATGGGTCTAATATGAAGGAGTTTATGGGAAGAAATCCATTCTACTGGAAAATCTGAGTTCCTAATTTGAATCGAAATGATTTAGCTTGTTTGTTAGGCAAGCTATGGTTTGAGTTCGACTTAACAACTTTGGGAATTTAATTTGGATAGTATTAGGAAGACAAAATAGTATATATGGGGCTTTGGGGTCATGCATAAGGCCTCTTACACGCAGCCCAAGTTAAGAGGTAAGAACATGATGTTCTTCATGAGAAAGAGAAATGTTTTAATTTAGTTCTCTTTGAAAATTGATTCTAATAGATGGATTATTGTTCTTTGATGTTTAGAGGTCGTGGGAGAAGCTTTAGATAATCATAAAATTAAGATTTGAGTGTTAGAAGGTGATTGAAAGACATTAGAGGGGAGTGTTCTTTGCGCTCTTAAGGTAGGATATAAAAACGTATTGAATGTTTATTTTGTATTATATAAAAACTAATATTTTTATTTTAAAAAAATGATTAAACATGATTTTTGGAATCCTAATCTATTAATATATGACTTTATATTCCACTTTGATCTATGAATTTTTTATCAAATTTACAAAATCGCATATTCTGGAAATTTAGGACCTATACCTATGGTTTTCAGAACCCGTGACCAATTTGCAGGCTGAACTTAGATTGGTCATAACTCCTTATTTCCTTCGCCAATTGACCTAAAATTTTGATCATACTTTAATTTTGACCTTTCTAGATGGGGTAAAATTTTATAATTTTTGGATTTTATTCGCTTATTGTTCCACTAATTATTCGATTGGCCAAATTTGACTTAAGTTCTTTATATGACATTTAATGTTCTAAATCATTTATTTAATGTTTGAATTACATGAAATGTTATGCACATAATTTCTTTGACTTCTTGGACATGTTCAACAAGTTTGAGCAATTAATCTATTTACTATTTTCGGCCTTATTTATTAACTTTTTTCGTTTAAGAAATTAGTTTTAATGGCCAAAAAATACATTTGTTATTTAGAAAATTTTGAGACTATTCTTAGAACATATTATTTTAGTTAGTAATGTGTTGGCATCAGTTTTGATCTGATTAGTCATCTATATGACCATGTTGGCTCTTTAAGTAATTAGTTTGTATGTAAAAATAATATATTTTGACTCTTATATGTATGTATCACTTTGTTAATTCAATGTCTAGATCTTTGCTCATCTTATGCTCTTTGTTATTGCATTGTCCCATATTTGTATGACCATGTTTGGATATTACCATCTTAAAGAGATTATAGGGTCCGATTCCATTATAAGCATCCATATTAGATAGGACATTTTGTGTGTGAAACCCGATGGTAACATGTAAAATCCCATCCAGGCGGTAGGTATAAAGTGCCATATAGAACAAACTGCTACGCTAAGTGGGAGCCACCTCTTGAATTCATGAGGGCCACCTCTTGAAAGCTATTTGCCATTTGTATAGTTATAGTGGGATTTAGACTTCCCATTTCTGCACAGTAACCAAGGCTTTTGCATCATTTGCCTAGATTCTTTGGTATTTGTTCATTCGGCTCCTTATGTTATAGTTTTGGTGCTTGTTCGTTATGATATGATTTGATTTGTTTGATTGACATATAAATCTAAAATCTTTGTTCTCATATGTTCATTTGAATTCAACTTAATCATTTGAATTCTTTGATCATCTTGCTTATCTATCCCTTTGGAATTATATAAATCTGTCTTAATCTTATAATCCATGATATGAATCTTATTTGATAAGCTACTATGTCATGCTATTCGTTATATGATATGTGATAAGCTTAGTTTGATATGGAGTATGTTCAGTTCAATATGTAATATGTTCGTTACATGGCTAGTAGATTTGATAAGTCATATGTGAATTCGATTTGTTTATCATGCTAAGTAAATTATATGTTATTTGATTTGATCATGCTATTAAAAAATACATGTGACTTGGTAAACTTATATGTGATCATATTTTATATTATCTTCTTATTCAAGTTATATGTATAACTGTGAGTCATAATTAATTAGTTATCATCACTTTTCAACTATTATATTGTTTAGGTGATTCTCATTTCTTACTGAGTGATCATATTCATAAATCCTATTAATATTTTCAGAGTTTCCAAAGGAGGAGTTGGAATCTTGATTGGTAGGAATCTTTGGATTCGAAGACTTCCAATGTTGTCTAGGTAGATTTGTTTATTCATTTAAGTAGATGGATGTAGTAGAGATAAAGAGAGATATGTACTCACTACAAGGAAAACAGGATTTGTCAGCGGCTCCTAGCCGCTGACAAATCCTAAATAGCCGCTGACAAATACTTATGTCAACGGCTTCTCAGCCGCTGACAAAGCCGTGGACAAAAGCCCCGTTGGCATATATTTGTCAACGGCTATATGAAGCCGCTGACATATAATATATATGTCTACACTCAGAAGCCGCTGACATATAACACATATGTCAGCGGCTACTTAAAGCCGCTGACATATAATATATATGTCTACACACAGAAGCCGCTGACATATAACACATATGTCAGCGGCTACATAAAGCCGCTGACATATAATACCTATGTCCACGGATGAGAACCGCTGACAAATGGTACATATGTCGACGGCTAAAGTGAGCCGCTGACAAAAGGTTTTGTCAGCAACATGAGCCGCTGACAAATACTCTTTGTCAACGGCTGTGAAGCCGCTGATAAAAGTTTGTCTGCAACAGAGGCCGCTGACAAATGTTATATATGTCAACGGCTTTCCTAGCCGCTGACAAATAGTTACTAAGAAAAAAAATTAAAAAATTAAAATATTAAATTATATATTTTTCCTGTATATACAGATTTGTACTTACAAACATATACAAAAACACATCCACATGTACAAATAAACACATTCACACTTTCAAATAAACACATTCACGAAATCACAAAAAAAATACATCCACATACATAAATAAACATTCACATAAAATTAAAAAACATATACATGAAAAATTCACATTACACATCCCCGAAAAATTCAGATTACACATCCACAACTAAATGTATCAATTATCGTCGGCTCACTCTTCGTCATCACCATCAAAATCATCTCCCTCATCATTTGATTCGTTTTGGGCGTCGTCCTCATTCACAGCAGCTATCTGAGGCAGAGTAGAACTGTGCATTTTCTGAAATTGACTCATAAATGCGCTCATGTCTGCCATTTGTTTGCGCATCCACTCCATCTCCTCCCCTTGGGCTTTGATTTTTTCTTTTATGCTTTGCATCTCCACAGCTTGCTCCTCAAATTTCTGTTGATAGGAAGAGCTCGATCCTTCTCCCGGTCCATACCATGTACGTAACGTCTCTCGACTTCCTGCACAACGAACACGGCCAGATCGATCTTTTCCCATAACCGAAATGAATGCATCCTCAGCAGAAATGGGAGTACTCCCAACATCACTCTCCAAAGAAGAAGTGGTTAATTGAGTCATCCTCTCCTAAAAAATAAAAAAATAAAATTGTTATTAGTGATACATATTAAATTTAATAAGAATGATTAAAAATAATAATTCAAATGATAGAAAAACTTATATATCGACTCCTACTCTCCTCATCTACTCATTGCTCACTACCGTCTGGAAGATCCTTACATCTACCCATCTTGAACATCTCAAGGCGCTCGGGATCACGTTGATGAAGACGATGCTGTTCAAATTATATTAAAAAAAAAAAGTAATAGAAAGTTAACAATATAGAAACACTACTAATAAAATGAAAATCTTACGAAGTCATCCTTCAATTGATAATGACTCATTCGGCCCCGCCTATATGGCATAGACTGATGAGAGCGATTTTTCCTATTACGATCAGCAATTTTCTGCAGAAAAAAATTTATTAGTTGTCAAATTTGTATCGAACAAATCAACATAAATTATCAAACTTCATTATTATTTTATCTGTTCATCTGACGTGCTCTATTTCTCGCACATCATTTGCCAATCAGACGGATCAACACCCGCCGACACGGAAACAATTGCATCCGCCAAAGTCTTTCCCGTATAATGCTATGAAATGATTTCAGTTTGACTTCATTATACATGAACATAAGAAAAAATAATACAAAAATAGATTATAAATGAACATAAAAAAATTTTCATTTACTCTTTTCTTCAAAACACCGCGCCAACTGCGATGCATTGAGGTCATGTGCATAAGCATCTCCCTATCTGTCTCGGGAGTTCGGTCCCACTAATACATTAACTGCACATTATCGTTAACTTAATTAGTCATACAAAATTGACAAATATATAATTAACTTTAAATATTGTTACATCGAGATCTCTAAACATTGCAGCTTGTTTCGCTGCAGGAAGAGTAACAAAATTTTTCTGTCATATCTTGCAATGAAGTTTTGCCACAACACCCATGCGGGATACAAAATTGCTTCCCTTCTCACTAACGCCGTAACCGCTGATCACCCGCACGTTCCATCGTTGGCCCTGCTCTAATCTCCCATCGGTGACACCTCTGGTTGGACCCCGACGGCCATGTCCCCGACCCCAAGGCTGCGTAGAAGATGGATCTGTTTAAACATACATGATAAAGACATTTATGTGAAATTGTAAACATAAAAATATCAATTTAATGAACGACTAAAATTAAAATTCATACCTATTGCAGATGAAGATGTGGATACAGATGTAGATGTCTGAGCCGCAGCGGCCTGAGAGGCAACAGGCTGAGAGGTAAGAGCCTGACATGTAGAAAGAGCCTGAGAGGTGGGAAGCTCGGGAATAAGTTGCTGAGAGGCAATAGCCTGAGAGGTCGAACGCTTAGGGATAGACTGCTGAGAAGCATTCCGCTTATTGCGGAGTGTGAAACCACTACTTGAGCCACGAGCGTCGCTACCTGAAGCCATCTGTTCAAATCCTACTGTATTAGATTAGAGTTATAAGTAAAAATAGATAAAAAATAAACGTCGTTGAAAGTTACCTTCACCTAAACCTCCAAGTATTCGCCTACTCTTATGCTAATTCCTTCACTAATATCCACATCAATGGTTTCTCCCCTAATAGGAATATCAATTAAGTTTTCTTGATAAACTTCTTCAACATATAATGCATCATCTTCAGCTGTTTCACCTTGTATGTTATAATAATCTCGCGGTTGTGCTCTAACAGGAATGATCCATCCTGCTGTTGTATTATCGTTTACATAGAACACTTGTTCTACTTGATTTGCAAGAGCAAATGGCTCATTTGTGTTGAGTTTAAAACGTGTATTCAGACTGACAATTCCATACTTATCGATCTTAAATCCCCTGTCTTTTTTATAAACATCCCATCAATCACATTTAAATAGTACAATATGACTTTTATGATCAAAAGATATTTCGAGGACATCAATCAGATGTCCATAATATCCATCACATCCAGATTCAAGTTCCGCATTCACAATAACTCCAGACAATTGAGTCAATTTAGTATCATCAATGTCTTTGATACGAAATCTAAAACCATTTACTATGTAACCCGAATGTAAATATGCAAGTCTTGATGGTCTCTGTGACAAAACTTCAATCTCATGAGTACAACGAGGATCATTTGCTTCTTTCAGTTCTTCAACATAACTTTGAAACCATTTCATAAAGTCTTTCTCCACCACATTTGAAGTTTGCACTTGTTGTTTGTGTTCAGAAAAAAATTGATCTATTTGTTCAATCTGTTTCAAAATGTATGTATGGGCCAAATCTCTTTCTTCTTCAGATAGTGAACGAGATTCTATTTTTCCTTTGAGAAAACGTCCAGGAGATTTGAAAATCGAACAACTTTCATTATTAGTCTCATTAACAGTTCCATCATAATTCCTTTCTCTCCGATTAAATCGAGTGTCAATGTCATCCATATACATCAAACAAAATGACATCGTTTCTTCAACAAGATAACCTTCTACAATTGAACCTTCTGGACGTGCCTTGTTGAGAACATAATCTTTCAATTTTTTCAAAAATCTTTCTACAGGATACATCCACCGATACTGAACAGGACCAGCAATTCTTGCTTCATATGCCAAATGGATTATCAGATGAATTATTACGTCAAAAAAAGACGGTGGAAAAATCTGTTCCAACTTACATAATGTCACTGCAATATCACTTTCTAATTTGATTAAACGTTCTGGTACAAGAACTTTGGAACATATTTCTTTGAAGTACATACTCAACTCTGTAATTGGATCAGTCACATCTTCATGTACAATGCCACGAATTGCCAAAGGCAGCAATACTTGCATGTAGACGTGAGAATCATGACTCTTCAACCCAGTCAGCTTTCGACCCGTAATATCTACACTTTTGGATAAATTAGAAGAATATCCATTTGACACCTTAATGTTACTTAAGAATTCACACACAAGAGACTGTTGTCTTTTGTTTAGTGTGTACATTGCTGTTGGTATCTTGTTCTTGTATTGGGGGTCCTTTGACACATGAAATTCTGGCCGTATTTTCCAGTCTTCTAGGTCTAACCGTGCTTTTAAGTGGTCTTTACTTTTTTCACCACCTAGAAGGTTCAAAGTGCCCAACAAATTATCACATACATTTTTCTCGATGTGCATTACATCTAAATTGTGACGAATCAAAAGACTCGACCAATATGGTAACTCTTTAAATAAAATGCTCCTTTTTTTCCATCCTTTCAAGTCTGCAATATCTTTTTTGAACTTTTTTCCGAACTTCATATAAGGAAGACTCTGTTGTTGATTCCATAGTTCTAAACCTGTCAGAATTCTTGGACGTCTGCCACATACAACTGTACCATCAAATTTATGTTTGTAATTACTTTTCCTCCATCTGTGATGCAATGGCAAAAAGCGTCGGTGCCCCAAGTAACAAAATTTGCGGCAATTATTTAACCATCTTAAACAAGTTTTATAATTACACGATGGACATGCAAATTTTCCTTTAGTGCTCCATCCAGGCAAATTGGCATATGCTGGGAAGTCATTTATTGTCCAAAGAACGGCAGCATGCATCTTGAAATTCTGTTTTTTTGCAGCATCATATGTTTCAACACCATTCTCCCATAAGTCTTTTAAGTCTTCCACTAGTGGTTGTAAGTACACATCGATGTCATTTCCCGGATCTTTAGGACCAGGAATTAGTAATGACATCATCATAAATGTTTGTTTCATGCACATCCACGGTGGCAAATTATAAAAAATTGTCATTACAGGCCATATACTATAGTTGTTGCTCATATTTCTAAATGGGTTAAACCCATCACTCGTTAAACCGAGTCTCAAGTTGCGAGCTTCTGTCGCGAAATCTGGATACTGATTATCAAAATGTTTCCATGTCTCAGAATCAACAGGATGTCGCATCTCTCTGTTTTGTTGAGGAATTCGACCATCAATATGCCATGTCAACTACTTGGCTGTCTTGGAGGACATAAACAACCTTTGCAATCTATCTTTCAATGGAAAATAGCGCAAAAATTTATTAGGTAGTCGTTTGCCAAGTCTCTTGTTCTCATTTTGTAATTGGTTGTTCAAGTCATGCATACTTTCCTTATACCTCGGTGCATCACACTGTGGGCACCGATCTTTATCTTCATTTCCTTCCAAAATAGTAGACAATCATTCTGACATGCATCTATCTTCTCGTATCCCAATCCCAAATCTTTAATAATCTTCTTTGCTTCATACCATGTTTGAGGTACATTGGCTCTTTCTGGTAATATTTCTCTGATGAATTCAAGAAACATATTCATACATGCCCCCGTCACCTGATTCAGTGTCTTAATATGCAACAACTTTAAAAGAAATGTTAACTTTGAAACCTTCCGGCACCCAGGATACAATGGTATTTCAGCATCCTCCAATAGCTTATAAAAGTCTCTCGCTTTGGAATTCGATTCATGCACTTCTTCTGCAATAACACTTCCAGCTTCTTATAAGTCATGCAACATCTCAACTGTACTATCAGCAATAAAAGATTGTTGTCGTTCACTCATCTCTACAGTAGGGATGTTGGTTTGATATCTGAACATATCAGTTAATGGTGCCTCTCCATGGCACACCCAATTTGTATAATGTACCCATACTCCGTCTACCTTAAGATGGGTTTCAACATCTATCCGGGTCAACTTTACTCCATTAAGGCAATTCCGACATGGACACTGTATCAATTCATTGTTTTGTCCATGCCTAAAACTTATTCTATCTTCATGAAAAGCAAAGTCCAAAAACTCAGCTACCCCTCTCTCATATCTAGGATATCCTCGATTATGAACAAACTCCATCCAACTCTTGTCAAGTCCAGTCATTTCTATGTATCCTCTAACCTACATATTAACAAATGTGATCGATTAATAACTTATATATTATCCACGCACGCAAAACACAAACACACACAGTGGCCTCTCCATAAAATTTAGGAGAGGGAAGACCGGAGGCTCAGATAGAAAATGTTTTTAACCCCTAGGGGCTTCCGTATGCTTCAGCGATCCGCACAAAACGGCTGCAACTCGGTTGCCCAGCAGGACCATCCAGAGCTGTCGTGCCGTTAGCAGATGGCTTGTAGTGGCCGTAAAGTCAAGTGTATCATCATCGCCTCACACACAATACCAAGGATATACACACAAAGAACCTGTAAAGATAAATACATCGTCATCATATTCAATTAATTCAAAAGTGCTACTAACAAAAGTTAAATACATAAATAGATATATAAATATATTTATAAATATAGATATATACATTTCTAAAAAAAATTCGGCAGCATCTCCCCTAAAACTTGTACATTTTTCACATTTGTACACCTGTCTGGTTTCATACAATCTCATAAAAAAATAATATCTGCATTACACATCCACATCCACATACGCATTCACATCCACATCCACATCCACATCCACATCCGTACCTGTCAGGAAAGTTACTTGTACACATTTCTAAACAAAATTCGGTAGTATCTCCCCTGAAAGTTGTACATTTTTCAAACATGTACACCTGTCTGATTTCATACAATCTCATAAACAAAGGGTACCTACATCACATAACATGCCCATCCATGTATATTTGATCATATAATGTTCTTTAATATATGTGCTTCATGATTATCTTAAAATTTCGGCAGCATCTCCCGACACTTCTCCAATATACCACCATTATTTACTAATTTTAACTTTTTCTCAAAAAGTCACTTATATGAAATACAAGTGACAAAAAGAGCAGTCAAAATTAGCAGGTATATTGGAGAAGAGTGAGAAGATACTGTCGAAAATTTAAGATGATCATGAAGCACATATAATAAAGAACATTAGATGATCAAATATCCACAGACTGTCCAACAGGACAATTCAAGACTTTATGATCGATATATGTCATTACTGTCAAAAGACAGTAAAAACATATATCATAACAAAAGTCTTGAACGGACAAAAAAAAAAAAGGTCAACCACATCTATATATACAACTGCATTTACATATGCACAACCACATCCACATCCATATACACGTACACATACATGTACACATTGACATCATCATCTGTACCTGCAAGAAAACTTATTTGTATCTATATGTAAATATCAAATCACATCCACATTCATACATCTCACATCCACATTCACATATATAGTACAGAGATTATATTCTAATTCGCATGCACATCCACAACTATATATTACCTTTTGGTACTAGGCAGAGGTAAACCTCTACGCACTGCGGTTGCCAGTTTAATATACCAAAGCAGTAATATAGTCTGTCAAAAAAAAATCTATATCTACCAATGATCCAACTTTGCTAGAGTTACTTAAAAAAGATAGTATCATTAAAAACAATATATGAGCTAATAAACACTTCAAATTTCCACCACATCTACTCTACACCTTTAAAGAATAAAGAATATATGAGCTAAACACACAGGGTAGTAAACTAAAAACAATAAAGAATATATGAGCTAGAATGATCAATAAGATGGAGACACCAGATATCACTCTCTTTAATCATATTCACTTGAAAATAGGCCCCAACTCTGAAAAATAACATGAGATCAAAGTTGACAATTTCAACTTTTCTCAAGAGAAAAATAGAGACAAATACCATATGCACATCTCTTACAGACCAATTCGCCATCTACAACAAGTCGGGGTGACTTCTGTGGTAGTAACTCATCTAGTATAGGTTTCGAAACCAGGGTACTACCAACAAGATGAAACTACCAACATTAGAATCACAAACGACAAGTCAGTAATTTAACAAATGCTCAAAACCTCATCATTGTAGCTCTGTGGCTCTACCAGATTTTCATCTATATAGATGCCTTGACTTGATTTTGACCGAATACATCTTCAAAGGAAAACCTAAATTCAGAAGCAAACTAGCATTCTTTGTTGCATAACCAACCATGTGCAGCCCTCAGGGCAGCACCCAGTGAAGCAAAACCTGTAGTGGCATGTAAAGTGATGAAATGTGTTGGTTCTCATCAAATTGTAAAAAAAAAAGACTTAAAATCAGTATACACAAATTCAGATACAGTAAGGCCATGGTGACCATTGAGGTAGATCATAGAGTGTCTGGAGTGGAGTCCCTATAGACTGCTAAATGCAATATAATAAAAGCACTTGTCTGCTTTCAAACTTGACCATGCAGCAAACCTCAATTCTTATCCAAACATCTTTCACGTTCCGTAACATAAAAAGTCCATTGACAAATTAATTATAACAACGCTCATTTTGTTGGTAAACTGCGATCCTAATCCAGTTAAGCTGGCAAAGAAGATGCTACTGCATTTTGAAAGGAGATGAATGGGAGCAGGCCGGACCGGGCCCACACAGGCCTGGTAGAGATGTTGTGTCTTACAAACCACAAAACCCAGGTGTTGACTTTGAAGGGTCCAAGACCAGAAGCACCGGCAACAACTGAAATTAACCAATATAAGACTATTATATAGTCGCTCCAACATTGTGGGATAGGTTGGGCCGGGCTGGGGGTAGAGATGTTGTTGTGGGTTGGGTTGGGCCGGGCTGGGGAAAAGCATTAGTGTTTGGGTTTGGGCTGGCTCTACAGTCAAAATGAAGGGGGGGGGGGGGGGGGGGGGGCGCTGGGTTAACGCTGGACAGTCCTACCAGTGCGAGGGATGCGGCATTTATGCTATGCTCACAACAAAACAAGTGTAATACAGATGGACCATGTCCATGAACCCCAACACCAACAACAACCAAAAAAAGGGGTGGCCTATGAATGCTCTTTTACAACAAGCCTTCACAGTAATACTTTTGAGAAACATACAACAATAAACAGAAAATTTTTTAAAAAAGGAGGAGATGAAACTGGCATTTGTTAAGCTAGGAAATCATTGCTTATATTTGATGCTTCCTATGGCAGTGTGATTTTGTAACCTAGCTAATTTTAAGCAGGAACCAAAATGATATGGCATGATGGGGGTTTTCCTGGAATTCCAAACCAACATAATTACATCTCGTAATTTTTTGTATTGTGATGAAAAAAACAAGTTTTTATATGGATGTTATGTATGTATTAATTGTCTCAAATAATATGCCTAGCATCATATATTTTTCTCATAGAAAGCCAATAAATCATACTTCTAAAGTAATTTACTATAGAATAATATGCCCCCATCCCATATCAGGTTTGTTAGACGCAACAACATTACCACAGTGTGCAGCTTTGAATTCTCAATTTTTTTTTACTTCTTTAGAAGTTCTAGTAAACGAAGATTCCATAGATCTTCACCATTATCTTACCTAGAGAGCCTGAAGAAGTTTAGTACTCCAATTAGACACACCTCCAATGTGCGCTGCATAAGCTTGAAAAAAATCCTAGTGATCAAGAACGTTGTTAATAACTTGGTAGCAAATACAATGTTGCGTAAAGGGATTTATACAACTAATTACATGCACTTTTTTATGATTCTTTACAACTAAGGTTGTAACAACATGTTCTGTTTTTAAATCCTTTTCATTTCACAACCTGCTTAACCTCACATACCAAGCACCTGAATTTTGCTTTAGGCCATCAAGCTTTATGCAGTCTATGTAAATGATTAGCATGGGAAATAATTCAACATGTAATTTCTCTTTAACATAACAATTAAAACATACACTTATTACATCCATTTGATCTAATTTAATTTTTTTACAATAAAGTAAATACAAATGGCCGTGGAAACGAGGATAAGAGCATCAAGATTTTTAAAAAATTATACCTGCAGCGAGCCGTGGAAACGAGGATGGCCAGTGGCCGTGGAAAGGAGGATGGCCGGTGGCCGGAGGAGGATGGCCGATGGCCGGTGGCTGTGGAGACGAGCAGCGCGGTGACGAAGCTGCGCCCTGGCTGAAGCTTGGAGAGGAGTAGCGACGGCGACGTTGGGGTCAGGTGGGGGAGTGGAAAAGTTGGGGCTGGCGGCTGGCTGGCGTCCCGCAGAGGAGCAGCGGCGAGATAGGGGCAGCCGGAAGATGAGGAGGTCGACGAAGGGGCTACTTGGCCGCAACTTGGAGAGAACCAACAGCGATGATGGGGTCGCCGGCCGTTGGAGGCGGCGATGGGGTCTCCAGCGGCTGGAGGCGGCAATGGGGCCGAGCGGCGATGGGGTCGCCGGCCGTTGGAAGTGGCGATGGGGTCGCCAGTGGCTGGAGGCGGCAATGGGGCCGGGAGGCGATGGGGTCGCCAGCCGTTGGAAGTGGCGATCGGGTCACCAGCGGCTGGAGGCGGCAACGGGGCCGGGCGGCGATGGGGTCGCCGGTGCTTGGGTGAGGATCGAAGAACCGCGGCGTGGGTTTGAGAGGGAAAGGGCGTGGGTTTGGGGACGCACTGCGGACGAAGGGGTTATGGTTTTTTGTCCACGGCTATAAACGTAGCCGTTGACATATAACCGATATGTCGACGACTATACTTATAGCCGTGTACATATCATTTCAATTTTCTTTTTATTATGTATATCGACGGATTTTACGTAGCCGTTGACATATATGCTACATATGTCAACGGCTAACATATAGCCGTTGACATATGTGCACATATGTCAACGGCTAATCTATAGCCGTTGACATATATTACGTATGTGTAAACGGTTGCTTAGGCCGTCGATATATGAGTCTATTGTCAGCGGTTATCTTTTGGCCGTCGACTAATACACTCTTTGTCAATAAATACTTTTAGCCGTCGACATATACTCGCTGACAAAACCTAACTTCCTTGTAGTGACTTTTTTATTTCTTTAATGAGTTGAGTGATTTTATTTCGTATGGATATTTGACGTACTTTGAGATCCTGGTATTAAATACATGTAGAATTATGGTATTGGCAATGAAAATTTTATTAGATTATTTTGATAGCAAATGACATATTTATTGCTTTGATTATTTATCTCTCATCATTCATGTAGGATTTGTATGCTATTTGGATCCGTGGTTGTATAACTTGAATCCGAAGTGAGTCTGAAAGACTGAAGTGTATCAGGGGCGTAAGGTTACAAGCCCCTGTCGGTTATACAACCATTAATAGCTCCCCCACCTTTAGTTGGTCCTTTCTTCCCACAAGAAGAAGAACAATACCTTGTCATGTAGGTCTTCCCTTCCTCTTAAAGAAGAGGTAACAACCAAATATCTTTTGATCAAGGTCACACTGTAGTATGCCTCTCAGTAGGCTAATATGTGTACAATGAAAAACAAAGCAAAGATCAAGACTAAGAGAAAGAAGAAGAAGATGCATAGAGTCTTGATCAATCAGTGAAGAGTTCAGAGTGCTTCAGGCAACATACTAGAGATGAAGTAGTGGACATGATGTTCATAGTGGAAGCTAGCTCTTAGGCTCTTCTTTCTTTTCTCTCTTGAACTGGAGGGAGTTTAAGGTGTAAAGAGAGTGGAGTTCTTTGAATTTGAATGCACTTTCAATGTATTCCATCTTATGGCCAATACCTCTAATTTATAGAAGAATTTGAATTAATATGTTGAGACACAACTTCCCTCCTGTTATCTCTGTGAACTTTTCTTTATGTCCAACGTTAACTCTCTTGTGTCTAACGTTAATAGGATTAAGAGAAAGTGTAATATCTGGAATTTTTCAAAATGATAATAATAATAATAATAACAATTAAATAAATAATAATTATAATAATTAGTAGAGTATAATTCAGTCACAAAATTTAGCCCACTAACTTAAAGTAATGAGTGGTTATAGCCCATTAAGTTGGAGAAAATTCTAGGTTCAAATACCTAGGACATTGGGTCAATAATTTGACAATAACTTCCAATACATTACTTGGATTTTGGCGTGGTTGATATCATTGAAAAGAGCTCGAGGATATCTACAATTTTGTAGAAGAGTATTCTCGTAGATTCTTTTCTTTACTAGGTCAAAAAATTAGATGTTGTATATGATAAGTACAGATGCGTGAGAGGAGTCCGATTTTGAGTAAGATTCTCTATGATTTATGGAAGGGAAGCTTAATCTGATCCAAAGGTGGACTATGAAGGTTGTGTGGGATTAGAATTAGGTTGTTTGAACTATATGTAGGTGCTTAGTGGCATCATTAAACTCTAATAGCCGCACTTAAGCAAGAAGGTGGGCATATTGCTCATGTTCTTGAAGAATAGAGAAGAAGAGGTGGTTTAAAGTTTATGGATTAATGATTTTGTGTTGGTAACATGTTCTAGGAGGCCTAAAGATCAAGAAGGAAGGCTAGGAGTCTCAGGGTTCGTAGTAGACTTGAAGCGATTCATTAGAGGAGCTCGATTTGTTCAAAAGAGGTAGGCGATGATTACCCGCCCACATATATTATTTTTTACCTATAGCAAAACCTGCTCAAAGTTTAATCTTGTGCGAAAATCTCTATATTTTGATGTAAAATCATTGTGTTTGAACAAAAGTTTCAATGATTTTGAAAAATCTAAAGATTTTTCATATTCTAGACAAACTGGAGCTTCTGAGCGATATTAGCAAAGTGTCCAGTTGATTGAAGATTTTGTGAGTTGGGCATCCATGTAGCTATACGTTTTTGGTCTAATGTCCAAACCCTTAGCCAGTTTACTCCTACAATTTCAGTATTCTTGCCCTATGTTCAGATGTGTATATCTCCTTCGTTTTTAGTTCAAAAGCTTTGAAGTTTTAAAAACTATTCTCCTACATGTCTAGTTTATGCCTGTAAAATTTTGTAAATTTTTGAATTTATTTAGTACTTATTTTACTATTAAATTCAGACTTGTTGCACTGTGAACTGTGTAATTTAAATCAGAACCAAACTTCGAGTTAAAACATAGGTCAAATAGATTTAGATAATTATAAAATTTTGCAGACATGATCCATATGATATTTGTATCATGTCTAATAGGTTTTATTAAAATTTTAAGCTATTTTATATTTATTTCAATAAATAGTGTGTTTCAATTTTGATATAGGATTTTCAAGTTAGAAGATTATGAAAAGTGTTTCAAAAATTTTGTAGAAATTTTAGAACCTTTTAAATATATTTTTTGACTTGTTGGAACATGTTTTACATTTAAAATTTTAGCAATGAGATGTGGTGCTTTAAATTTATCTCTTTTCATTCAAATGTTATTACTTTGGCAAATTGTACCATTAGCTGTGTGACTATTTGAATTTTAAGTAATTTAATGACTTTTAATTACTATAATTTATGTGCCATTATGTTTAATAATGTGTGATATGGATATTGCCATTTTAAAGGGATTATGTAGCCCGATTCCAATCATTATGTGAACCTAAAAGCAACGGGTAAAATCCATGAAACAAACTTCGATATGCCATAGTGGTGGGGTATATGTGATTTCCGGTTTTGTAGTGGCCAAGACTCGGGACTATTACCTATGTACCCACTAATTTTTCAGGAGAGGTGGCTAGAGAATCGAATTTTGATTTTGACCACAAGAATTAAGTATTTCTTGGAGCTTGTTGAGATTAAGAGTTTGTGTAGTAATTTGAGTCTTTTTCTTAGGAGTAATTGATTCTTTGATGTAATTTGAGAGATCCTTAGGGTGGAGAGATGTTTATGTTATTCAAAGACATTTGTTGTTATCAGATTGTTTAGTAGTGAACTTTGATGGCATATTATTATTTGGACTCGTGCGATGGATGGCTTTAATTGTTTATTGCCTTGTGGACTCTCATGCTCTCATTTCAGTTATGTATATGCTATGTTATGTATTTCTACCGTCTTCAAATTTTGCCCAAAGTTGAATGTAATTGGACACGGGATTCTAGGGTGTTACAAATCATGGTATCAGAGCAACTTTAAGAGTTTTGAGTTCCACACTGTTAGTCTTAGGTGGCCTACAAGCCAATCTGACTATGTAAATCTCGTTCATTTATTAATATAATGGCATAATATTCATTATGTGTAAATCCCATTAATTATCGTTTCATAATGAAATCCGTGAATATGTGCTTTAGTGATCAAATTATGATGAGATCGTACTAATGAGACTGATCACTTAAACACACATATTCTTAATCGTTCATAGTCGGAGGATATCCGAGAAGGACATCGGATATCAAGTTAGACTAGTACAGATTACTCCTGCTCATATGATGAGGGTGACTGATCTCATAAGTCACTTGTGTGGAGACACTAAGGCGAATCTATAGGTACTCATTGGAGAATGAGTTCACTGAACTGATCCGACTGAATCGCTGGATGGTATTCTACCTCACTATAAACCAGTTTGATTCTATTGTCGCAGTTGCGTAGATGGTCCTCGGACCTGAGACACTAAGGACACCTTGTCGGTGGACTTCTGTGCTTTGACCTTGGTTTACGAATCTCTAGCCACGAGATTCTAAAACGCCAAGGATTGGGTACAGCGGAATACCGTCGAAGGGAATTGTGTGTCAATAAGGAATCATTCGCTCTCGGTACTTAGAGAGAGAATGCTCTAGGAAGGATGTGTGGAAGTCCCTGGCCAGGGCAGACGATAATATCGGGAAAGGAGTTTTCCGATATTTATCAGTGGCATCCAATCCAAGTGAGTCGACCGGTTAGGGTTTGACAACATGCCATACCCTGAGTTGACTCGAGAGCATTGTACGAATGAAAGATTATATCTACGCAGTAACTATCGGCGGAAAGGTTCCAAGAGTGGGTTGCTTAACCCCGATACCTTCCGGATTCACACGGTGTTGCTTGGCACCCAACGTGATCGGAGGCCCGGTCGAATTCGATGTGCGACATCAATTCGATTGATTAATTAATTAATAAAGAGTTATTAATTGATTAATAAAGCCAGTGAGGAGTCACTGGGCTTATTAGGCTATTAACCGGACTGGTAATTGGGCCTAGAGGGTCACACGCAAATGATTCTCAAGGCGATGGATAAATAAGTGGGTTTTATATAAACCAGGGGTTTTTATGAAAAACCGCGCAGTTAGTATAAAACATAGCGAACGGGCTGAGCAGGCCAAGCTTCTGCTAACCCTAACCGCCCCTCCTCTGTTTCTCTCTCTCTCTGGTGTCCCAGACAGATCCGGATCTACTCCGCCGCTTCTCCGACTCCCATTCGACGGGAAATCGTCCGCGCGTTGCGGCAATCGTTGCGGCGACCGGCGGAGGTTTCGTAGGCTGCGAAGAACGAGGAACGCGAGGATATCTGTCGTGGGGAAGATCGCGAGGACTCCGCTAGAGGCCGGGCGCTTGCCCGGCTTGCGGTGTCGCACCGACGGAACCAAACGGTTGCAGATTCGAATATGCACACGGTGAGATTCGATAATCCGATTATCGAAGTTTTATTTATTCGAAACGGGAAAAACGGATTGCTGTTTTTATTTTATTTTATTTTACGCTGCGTGAGCGATCCGGAGAAACTCGAGAAATCCAACAGTGGTATCAGAGCCAGGTTCCACTGTTTCTCGTCCCGTTTCGATCTCCTAAATTAATTTTTTCATAAGTTATTCCATGCTTTAACTTTGATTAATTGTTGGATCTGTGTTCATGTGATGAACACGGTTAATTTGATTAATATTCTGTAATTTTCGAAATTAATTTTGGGGTTTTCGGAGTTCTTCATAAGATGATGAACCGGGGCTTTTCGGCGACTTCGTACATACTTTCCAAGCATTGGGATGGCGGGCATGGATCCCGGAACCCGAGGGGATAGTCCCCACTTTCCACCGGGCATATTAGCTGGCGTCGGAGTCGCCTTGAAGAGCTGCAAAAATCGAGCCCTAATTTGATTATAAACCTTAAAAATCAGTTTTTGGGATTTTTAGGGGGCTCGAATTGTAAAACCTTTTGGGGATCTACCGGCGCCGGGGGTCCCGCCGGCGCTGGGGGTGTCGCCGGCGAGCCCGGCCGGCATCGGTGGCCAGCCGTCGGGCGGCGCCGTGGAGGCCCGCCGCCGGCCCCTGCATCCCTGCTACAAAGGGGGCTCGGTTAGGGTTTTCTGGAAGAAGCCGGCCGAGCTAGCACCATCAGCCGGTCCTGATGGACCGGGCCGGCCCTAATCGGACCGAGCTGGGCACTGTGGCCCAGGCCTGAGCCCCTGGCCGAGCCAGGGGCTCGAGCCTGTTTTCCAGCTGGCTGAGCCCTAGCCTGTTTTAAACCCCTTAACCCCAATGACCCAATTAAGATTAAATTGGATATTAAATTTAAATTCAAAATGTTTTGTAAATTTAAATTGATTTTCAATTTTTATTTTAATTGGGGATTTATGATTTTGAATCATTTTATTATTAACAATTAGTTATTTAATAATTAGAGTTAATTATTGGTTTAATTATTAAATTAATAATTAACCTTAATTTAACTAATTTAAGGGTTAAATTAGTTATTAATAATTATTAATCTAATTGTTAGATTATTAATTATTATTTCAACTAATTGTTAATTAATATGTAAGTTAGTTGTTAATTTAAGAGTTAAATTAATAATTAACTTAGATGACTATTTTAAATGTTAAATTAGTAGTCATTGATTAATTATTGTTAATCATTAATTTAATAGTTAAGTTAATGATAACTTTAATTATCTAATCTAAGAGTTAGATTAATTAGTTATTAATTAATTAGTGTTAATTATTAGTTTAAGAGTTAAACTATAATTAACATTAATTGACTAATCTAAGTATTAGGTCAGTAATTAATAATTAATTATAGTTGATTATTAATTTAAGTGTTAAATTATTAATTAACTTTGTTGGACTAGTCTAAGAATTAGATTAGTCATTAATAGTCTAATTATTAGATTATTGATGTGGTTTAATCTAAGTGTTAGATTATTGAATTATTAGAATTGTTCTAATTTGCATAGAATAATCTGGAATTATTAATTTGGAGTGTGTGCACATGTGATGTGTGTTTTATGCTTTTGAATATGATTTAATTGTATGCTAAGTTAATAAATGAGTTTTCGAAATTCAAAATACTAATTTTGATTGGATCCCAGTTTTTTTGAAAACCAAAATTAAATATTTTGAAAACTCTTTTATTTTAGCCATGTGATGTGCTATATCATGTGTGGAATGTTTAAAACACACCGTGGTCATGGATATGCACTTATTTAATTATTCATGTGATGAATGGATTATGTGGATGGTGGATGATGGATATTTATTAAATTGTTAATAAATAGAGATCTATGTATCTCTCCCTCTCTCATACTCCGATGTATTTCTACCTCCCTCTCTCTTGTACTCGCCATAAGGCTCTCTTCTAATTACATGTGATTCTAGAATTAATGTAATCTAATCGAGGCAACCGAGGAAGGAGCGAGGACGATCCACAGCTGCAACCAGGAAGGCGAAAAGATGGAGATCTCTTGCTTATGTGTTTGCAGGTTATCTAATGTAAATGTTATGCTAGATTGTGTGTGCGTTTGACTATTGGCTCCAGTCAAACCCACTGTGCTATCCATGACCACACTAGACATGTATGTGATGCATTGTTTTCTTTTGATTATGAATCAAAGCAGGTATAGTATTTAGTAAATATATATGATATATTTATATACTATCACCTAGGAGAGACCAAGATAAAAGTTATCTAAATACCCTCATCTAAACTCTAAGTCATAACGCGAGTAGTTAAGAACTTACCGCGTGGTCCACCATCGTTATAGTTATAAGATTCGAATCACTTTAGACAGGTTTGTTGTGCTATCCACAAGGCCTGTTTAATTGGGAGGAGAAACTGTGGCTATGGCATTAGATGTCTATATGATCGGGGTAGAGGAACCATGTAGCTTTGTTGTGCCATCCACAAAGGCTGCATGCAAATCGATGCTCATCGCGTAACGATAGTTAGCTTAGACCAGAATTAGTGGCTTGTTGTGCTATCCACAAGGCCATTAAATCTCTGGGGAGCGAAGCCATGATCAGATATCGTAAGGAGTTGCAAGTCCCATGAGTTGGGTGCTCTTTGATTGTATTACAGTTTGTTGTGCTATCCATAAGGTTGTATTGCAAGTCATTGAGATTCTGATCCCTACTAGAAGACTGTCGGCGTCTCCCGTTCTGTATAACTAAGGGTTATACAGTCCGTCGAAAATTAGTGGGAGTTAAAACTTGAACAAAAGACCATGTCTTATTTTAATTTTAATAATTGAACATCTGCTAGATAGATTTTACTTATCTCCTGTAGGGAATTATGTCGTCGAATAACCCATTCCGCGACATACTTGATGCCCTTTTGACTTACCTGATCTACTCGGATTTGTTCAGAAACCTGAAGAATGTCTTCAGATCTGAGCACATTGACTTTGTCCTTGAAGCTGATCATCCTGCTGAACCGGCATTAGATGCCCTTAACACAGAGATGATAGCTAACAATATAAGATCGAAGGACAAAGACAAAGGAGTAGTAAAGGGTGATTGCTTCTACTGTAAGCAGAATAGTCACTGGAAGAGGAACTGCAAGGAGTTCCTTAACGATAAAGCTTGTGGAAAAGTGAAGCTATCAGAAGTTTCAGATATCTATATGATAGATATCAACTTGTCAATTAGAGATTCCACATCTTAGGTATTAGATATCGGATGTGCTTCTCATTTCTGTCATGATGCACAGATGCTGACAAGTAAGCGCAAGTTGAGAGATGGCGAGGTGGAATTGAGGCTAGGAAACGGCACAAAAGTTGCGGCGATTGCTGTTGGGACAGCAAACCTCATGCTTCCATCAGGAGACGCTTTACTATTAGAAGATTGTTATTATGTTCCTAGCATAATAAAGAACATCATATCAGTATCTTGTTTGGACAAGATAAGATATAGGTTGACTATTGAGAATAGAAGTTGTTTGATTTATTATGGTAATAAATCAATAGCTTCAGCATCTTTAGTCAACGGGCTATATCTCTTAGATGTTTCTTATTACAATTTTAAAATTGATAATGCTCTTAAGAAGAGCAAGAATTGTGTGAACCAAGCCTACATGTGGCATTGTAGACTTGGGCACATTGGTGAAAGCAGGTTGCAAAAGTTGCACAAGCATGGTTACTTAGCAGCATTCGATTATGAATCGTTTGCGACATGTGAATCCTACCTTATGGGAAAGATGGCAAAAATCTCCGTTTACTAGACATGGAGAACGTGCCAAGGACATTCGGGAATTAATACATTTAGATGTATGTGGTCCAATGTCCACCCAAGCCAAAGGTGGCTTCTTATACTTCATCACGTTCACCGACAACTTCTCAAGGTTCGGCTATGTGTACTTAATGAAGTACAAGTCGGAAGCATTTGAGAAGTTCAAGGAGTTCAAGAATGAAGTAGAGAAGCAGTTAGGAAATAGTATTAAAGCTCTTCGATCAGATCGAGGAGGAAAATACTTGAGTACTAATTTCACACAAATTCTTAAAGGATAATGATATCCTTTCTCAGCTAACCCCTCCATATACACCACAGATGAATGGTGTATCAGAAAGGAGGAATCGCACCTTGTTGGACATGGTGCGATCCATGATGAGCTTTACGGGATTACCAGTGTCCCTTTGGGGGTATGCTCTAGAGTCAGCAGCATACCTACTGAACAGAGTACCCAGCAAGTCTGTGGCCTCTACTCCATATGAGATATGGAAAGGCAGGAAACCAGAATTTAAACATGTTAAAGTCTGGGGTTGCCCTGCTCATGTAAAGAGGCATGATCCAGATAAGTTGGAATCACGAACTGATAAATGCAGGTTTGTGGGATATCTAAAGGAAACCTTTGGATACTATTTTTTACCATCCTGATGAACAAAAGGTGTTTGTCGCCAAGAAAGTTGTCTTCCTGGAAGAGGAATACCTTCTCCAGGAGGACAGTGGGAGTAAAATAGTACTGGAAGAGGTTCCAGAATCCCAAACAACTGCATTATCATCAGATGAGATATCAGTTCCTGACTCTGTTCAGGTACACACAAATGAACCTCGTAGATCTGGTAGATTACCTAGACTACCCGCACGATATGTGGAATATATCGCTGAAGGTGAGTCTAAGATAGAATATAATGAGGATGATGATTTTAAAACCTACCAGGAGGCTATAGAAGGCCCAGAAGCCGAGAAATGGAGAGAAGTCATGAACTCGGAAATCTAGTCCATGTACACCAACCAAGTTTGGAACTTGGAGGACTTGCCCGAGGGTATTGTACCCATCGGTTGCAATTAGATCTTTAAAAGAAAGATCGGTGCTGATGGATGGATCGACACTTATAAGGCAAGGTTGGTGGCAAAGGGATATCGTCAAAGGAAAGTAATTGACTATGACGAGACTTTCTCACCAGTTGCCATGATAAAGTTGATCAGAGTTCTACTCGCCATTGCTGCACATTTTGATTATGAGATATGGCAGATGGATGTGAAGACTGCCTTCCTCAACGGGTAACCTTGAGGAAGAGGTGTATATGATACAACCGGAAGGCTTCACATCCAAAGAATCTCCAGATAAAGTGTGCAAGCTTCAGAGGTCCATTTATGGACTGAAGCAAACTTTTCGGAGCTGGAACATAAGATTTTACAAGGCTGTCAAGTCTTATAACTTCATTAAGAATGAAGATGAGCCTTGTGTGTACAAGAAGACCAGTGGGAGTGCAGTCACCTTCTTAGTTCTTTACGTAGATGACATACTACTCATTGGGAATGATGTAGCTATGATGTCATCAGTAAAGATTTGGCTGTCGAAAAATTTCTCCATGAATGATTTGGGAGAAGCATCCTACGTATTGAGAATACGGATCTATAGAGATAGATCAAAGAGGATGCTTGGAATGACCCAATCCTCGTACATAGATACTATAGTCAAAAGATTTGGTGTGGAAAATTCCGAGAGAGGTCTCATATCGATGAGACATGGAATTAGTCTCTCAAATGAGTAGTCTCCTAAGACTCCTAATGAGAGGGCATTCATGGACAGAATACCCTATGCCTCTGCCATAGGATCTATCATGTATGCCATGCTATGTACACGGCCTGATATTGCATTTGCTCTAAGTGTTACGAGCAAATTTCAGGCTGATTCAGGCGAAGAGCACTGGAAGGCAGTGAAATATATCCTTAAGTACTTGAGAAGAACTAAGGTGGTTTCTTGTCTATGGAGGAGGTGACTTGAAACTGCGAGACTTTACTGACTCGAGTTTCTAGTCAGATCCAAATGATAGCAAGTCTACATCTGGATTCGTATTTACTTTGAACGGAGGCGCAGTGTGCTGGAAGAGTTCCAAGCAAGCAACCACTGCAGATTCGACGACTGAAGCTGAGCACATCGCTGTAGCTGAAGCTTTCAAGGAAGTAGTGTGGTTGAAGAAGTTCATCACCGACCTTGACATAGTTCCCTGCATCTTTGATCATGTTCCGCTGTTGTACGACAACAATAGGACTATTGCACAAGTGAAAGAGCCGCGATCTCATCAGAAATCGAAAGATATTCTGAGGTGCTTTCATCTTATCTAGAGGAGATGTAGTAGTGGAAAGAGTTCCATCCGTCGACAATGTAGCAGATCCACTGACAAAGCCATTGGCTCAAATTGTGTTTGAGCGTCACCTAGAGTCTATAGGCTTACTGTATAAAGGTGATTGACTTTAGTCCAAGTGGGAGATTGTTAGTCTTAGGTGGCCTACAAGCCAATCTGACTATGTAAATCTCGTTCATTTATTAATATAATGGCATAATATTCATTATGTGTAAATCCCATTAATTATCGTTTCATAATGAAATCCGTGAATATGTGCTTTAGTGATCAAATTATGATGAGATCGTACTAATGAGACTGATCACTTAAACACACATATTCTTAATCGTTCATAGTCGGAGGATATCCGAGAAGGACATCGGATATCAAGTTAGACTAGTACAGATTACTCCTGCTCATATGATGAGGGTGACTGATCTCATAAGTCACTTGTGTGGAGACACTAAGGCGAATCTATAGGTACTCATTGGAGAATGAGTTCACTGAACTGATCCGACTGAATCGCTGGATGGTATTCTACCTCACTATAAACCAGTTTGATTCTATTGTCGCAGTTGCGTAGATGGTCCTCGGACCTGAGACACCAAGGACACCTTGTCGGTGGACTTCTGTGCTTTGACCTTGGTTTACGAATCTCTAGCCACGGGATTCTAAAACGCCAAGGATTGGGTACAGCGGAATACCGTCGAAGGGAATTGTGTGTCAATAAGGAATCATTCGCTCTCGGTACTTAGAGAGAGAATGCTCTAGGAAGGATGTGTGGAAGTCCCTGGCCAGGGCAGACGATAATATCGGGAAAAGAGTTTTCCGATATTTATCAGTGGCATCCAATCCAAGTGAGTCGACCGGTTAGGGTTTGACAACATGCCATACCCTGAGTTGACTCGAGAGCATTGTACGAATGAAAGATTATATCCACGCAGTAACTATCGGCGGAAAGGTTCCAAGAGTGGGTTGCTTAACCCCGATACCTTCCGGATTCACACGGTGTTGCTTGGCACCCAACGTGATCGGAGGCCCGGTCGAATTCGATGTGCGACATCAATTCGATTGATTAATTAATTAATAAAGAGTTATTAATTGATTAATAAAGCCAGTGAGGAGTCACTGGGCTTATTAGGCTATTAACCGGACTGGTAATTGGGCCTAGAGGGTCACACGCAAATGATTCTCAAGGCGATGGATAAATAAGTGGGTTTTAAATAAATCGGGGTTTTTTATAAAAACCGTGCGGTTAGTATAAAACACAGCGAACGGGCTGAACATGCCAAGCTGCTGCTAACCGTAGCCGCCCCTCCACTATGTCTCTCTCTCTCTGGTGTCCCAAACAGATCCGGATCTGCTCCGCCGCTTCTTCGACTCTCGTTTGACGAAAAATTGTTCGGGCGTTGCGGCGACCGGCGGAGGTTTCGTGGGCTGTGAAGAACGAGGAACGCGAGGATATCTGTCGCGGGGAGGATCGCGTGGACTCCGCTAGAGGCCGGGCGCTTGCACGGCTTGTGGTGTCTCGCCCATAGAACCAAACGGTTGCGGATTCGAATCCGCACACGGTGAGATTCGATAATCCGATTATCGAAGTTTTATTTATTCGAAACGGGAAAAACGTATCGTTGTTTTTATTTTATTTTATTTTCCGCTGCGTGAGCGATCCAGAGAAACCCGAGAAATCCAACACACACCATCATATCTTTTAAGTCAGGAGAATTAATTGATAGATTTGGGATCTTAGGTTAAGTATAAGTCATAAGATAGCTGCGATTCTGATTTGCAATAGAACTAGAAGTGATGATCTATTGATTTTGAGAGCTAATTTGGGGTATTTTGGATTCTCAAGATATGCCGAGGCGTGGTCATCTTGTTGCGATTCCTATTGTTTAGCCCTCGTCTTCTAAGGGTATCCCTGTGCAAGGAGGTTCTTTTACAACCCAGGGTCAAGGAGTGGTTAATACACCATTGGCCAATATGGACTTCAGTGGGTTCATGTAGACTTTTTAGGGGCTCATGCAAGCTTTACAGACTTAGACTCAAGCTTATCCCCATGGACTTAAGTCGACCCCTATAATGGAGCAGTTCAACATGTTGTGTCCTCCTTCTTTTAAGGGGAAGCAGACCTAAGGTTGCTGAGGCTTGGCTCAGTGAGATGGAGAAGATGTTAGTTGTGATTCACTGTCCAAAGGAAGAGAAGTTTAGTTTGCCAACCATCATACTCTAAGAGAGAGCGGATGTCTGGTGGATGTCCATGAAGAGGATTGTATTTGTTGATCATGTTGCTATTACTTAGGAGGAGTTTCTTGGAGTGCTTTATAAGAAGTACTTTTTTTATCATCTTCAAGATAAGAAGGAGATGAAATTTCTCAACTTGGTACAAGGCACTATGTCTTTGGCTGATTATGAAGCGAAGTTCTTTGAGTTGGAAAGGTATGCACCCCATATCTATGATGATGAGAAGAGGAAGTTGAAGAAGTTTGTTCAGGGTCTGAAAGGTACTATAAGGCATGTTGTTGCTTAAGATCCCTAGACTTTTACTGCTACTTTGAAAAGTGCTTTCAATATAGAGCGTGAGCATGAGGAATTTATGGAAGAGACAAAAGGACATAATAAGATAAGAACACTAGATACCTTTATATGCAAAGATAAGAAGAAGTTTAGGCCCCTGCTAGTGAAGGGTCCGCTCTGAAGGCTATTGGTTCTCCGTTTGCACTCAGTGTGGGCGGCCACATGGTCGAACAGAGTGTTGGATAGCATCCGACAAGTGTTTTGCATGTGGCTATCCAGGACATATACTAAGAGACTGTGCAAAAGCAAAGGCCCAGACAGTGCAAGAACAAAAGAAAGGCAAGACTAAAGGACGTGTTTATGCTCTAACTAAGGAAGAACGTGTTATTTTAGGTATAGACTGGCTAGATAAGTATTTTGGCTTACTAGATTGTCATCATAAGATGTTGATATTACGAGAACCTGGTGAGAAGGAGTTTGTTTATGGTTTCCCTAGGCATCGATCGTGCCGTGTTATCGTTTCTTCACTGAAGGTTGAGAAGTTGTTGAGGATGGGTTATTAGAGGTATCTTGCTAGTGTGGTTCTTATTCCAATAGATGGTGCATGTGAGAGATCAGTTGCTAACATTGATATCATTCGAGAAGTTCCCTAGTGTCTTCCCAGATGATCTACCTAGTTTGCCTCCTTCGTGGGAAATCGATTTTGTCATTGTCTTTATGCCAGGGACATCTATTGCCTAAGCCTAGACTAACCAAGAGAGGGGTGAATGGGTTAATAAAAAAATGTAGGACTAGAAATTTAAAGGCAAAAGCTTAAAAGTGCACAGAAGGAAAGGAAAGAAGGAAGCAATCACACAAAATGACCACACACGAGATTTATACTGGTTCGGTCTATCTAGACTTACGTCCAGTCTCCAATCAATCTCTTCAGATTTTCACTCCACAAGGAAATGACTCCTTGCTAGTCAATCAACACACAAGGTACTCACCCCTTGCCAGTCTTACAATACGACAAGGTACTGACGCCTTGCCGGTCTTACAACACCACTAGGTACTGACAACTTGCCAGTCTTACAACACCCAGACTCAGCTAGTCTACCCTTTATTCATTAAAGGGGTACAACCACTTGTCCGTAAATAGTTCTTCTCTTCCACACACTGGAAGAGGAACAAACAATAAGCTGAAATAAATGAGAGTGACTATTTCACAATAGCCAAGTGTTGTTCTCAAAGAACACAATACAGATCAAGACAAAAATTATTGAAACAGTAAAGAACACTGTCTTAATTGGAGGAAGATCTTCAAGAGCTTCTTGTAAAGAATGGTGAAGCAGAGCTCTTAAAGTCTTTACACGAAGCTTTTTACTAGGTGTTTAGGTGCAGCTCTCTCTCTTGAATTCGCTTGTGCTCAGTATGGATTTCTCTAAGCTTGATTCTAGGGATACTTATTTTCTCTATGGTGAAGATCTTCTATTTATACCAGGTCTTCAAAAATCTGCCCGTTAGACTGTTGATGAGAGATATGTAGGATTCCCGCTTGAGTCTAACGTTTGAATTTTTTGGAGACAAAATAGAAAGAGAGAGAGAGAGAGAGTATCCTTGGAATTTTGTTTGATGTAGCCAAGGTAGTGCTTGGAAGCTTCCTCGGGTGTAGAACTTGCTTCTTGATCAGGGTCTCGTAAAAACACTTGAAATACAAGGAGAGAAACTAGTTTTTCTCTGTCTTATGTCAGTTAGTTAGCAAAAGTCTATAAAAGGATAATTGATTAAACTAAACAGCTTCTCGGTCTGACAGATAGAGATAAAAAGTAAAGCAAAGTAGCTACAAAGAGATGTGTCAGTCAGAGATTCGGTGTAGTTAAAGATAGTACATAGTAGCATCGACAAAGTAGACAATCTATCAATTAAAGATATGACTGAGATCTCAGTCAAAAAGTATACATATACTGAGAGTATCGGCTAACTTATTTAAAATCTCATTGGTAATCATAACATAATTAGCAAGTATAATGGATGATGTAATCGTTGTAAGTCATTTACTAATCAAAGTGAAAATTTGGCCGTTAATCAAAGTTAAATGGTTAATCGAAGTACGTACAACTCCCACTTAAATTAAAGATATGACTAGAGTTAAGGCGCTGCAATCATTAACGGAAATGGTCGTTGTTATTTCCTTTTTAGGTCTGTACGCTTAATTATTATTTTTTTCAGTTGGAATATGTAATTATTTGCTGAGTCAAGTCGAATTGTAATAATTTTTAATTCCTACACTTCCTTTACAATTCGATGTGTAGTGGAATGTTTAGCTTAGTTTATCATTCATTTCCCAGACTTACCGAGATCCTGGCTTGGCTTCAGATTTTGATGATTCGGTACCCATTTAGTAATCGGATCCCCGATTATAGGATGACGGGTCGTTACAAGCAGTGTGGTTGAAGAAATTAATCACCGACCTCGGCGTAGTTTTCAACATCTCTGAACTTATTCCGCTGTTGTGCGACAACAATGAAGCAATTGCACAAGCGAAAGAGTCGCGGTCTCATCAGAAATCGAAGCATATTCTGAGGCGCTTTCATCTCATCAGAGATATTATTTCCATAGGAGAGGTAGTGGTGGAAAGAGTTACATCAGCCGATAATGTAGCAGATCTACTAACAAAACCTTTGTCTCAAATTGTATTTGAGCGTCACCTAGAGTCTATAGGTTTAGTGCATAAAGGTGATTGGATTAGTCCAAGTGAGAGATTGTTAGTCTTAGGTGGCCTACAAACCAATCTGACTTTGTAAATCTCATTCATTTATTAATAAAATGGCATAATATTCATTATGTGTAAATCGCATTAATTATCGTTTCATAATGAAGTCCGTGAATATATGCTATAGTGATCAGATTTTGATAAGATCATACTAATGAGACTGATCACTTAAACGCACATATTCTTAATAGTTCATAGTCGGAGGATATCCGAGAAGGACATCGGATATCCGGCTAGGCTAGTACATATTACTCCTACTCATACGATGAGGGTGACTAATCTCATAGTCACTTATGTGGAGATACTAAGGTGAATCTGTAGGTGCTCGTTAGAGAATGAGTTCACAGAACTGATCTGACTGAATCGCTGGACGGTATAGTACCTCACTGTCAACCAGCTTGATTCTTTTGTCACAGTTGCGTAGATGGTCATCGTACCTAAGACACCAAGAACACCTTGTCGGTGGACTTATGTGTTTTGACCATGGTTTACGGATCTTTATTCACGGGATTCTAAACAGCCAAGGATCGGGTACAGCGGAATACCGTCAAAGGAAATTGAGTCTCAATAAGGAATCATTCGCTCTCGGTACTTAGAGTGAGAATACTCTAGGAAGAATGCGCAAGAGTCCCTGGCTAGGGCGGATGATAATATCGGTAAATGAGTTTTTTGATATTATACGGCAACATCCGATCCAAGTGAGTCGACCCATTAGGGTTTGACGGTACTGTTGGGATTCACGCGGGACGCGAAGAACACAGCGGAAACATACAAAATAATCCTGCCCGATGCCCGCAGACCCATTTCAGAACGAAAAGCGATAAACCGAAAAATCAAGATTGATCGATTACCGTGCGCGGATTCAAATCTGCGACCGTGTCGGTTCCGTCGAGATGATGCTGCTAGCCGCACAAGTGTCCGGTCTCCATCCGTATCCACGCAATCCTCCACGGTGGTTCGTCCTCGCTCCCTCATCCAAATCAGCGCACTTACTGAGGAATCTTCGCCGCAACAACGTCCGAAACACGCAAACGGGAATTCCTGACTTTCGGGATTTGCACGCGGCAGAGACGGGAAGACACCCGGCACCGAGAGGAGAAGGAGAGAGAGGGGGGGGAGCAATGGGAGACCCTGGAGCTTGACCTAGAGTTTCTCAACAGCGCGCATATATATTAAGTCGGCGCGACTTTTCATAAAAATCTCCGAGTTAATATAAATCTCACTTAAACACCACCGACTGAGAATCTATTTGCGTATGACCCTCTAGGCCCATTAACCAGTTCAATTTTCAGCCCGTTAAGTCCAATAACTATTTATTGACTTATAGTAATTAATTAATACCTAATATTTAATTAATTACTTAACCGAGTTAACATCTCATGTAAATTCGGTCGGACTTCCGATCAAGTTGGGTGCCAAGCAACATCGCATGATCCCGGAAGGTAATGGGGTTCAGCAACCCACTCATGGAACCTGTCCGTCCACAATTACCGTGCGGCTATAATCCTTCGTTCACACAATGCTCTCGAGTTAACCTAGGGTATGGTCAACTGTCAAACCCTAGATGGTCAACTCACTTGAATTAGACTCCGCTGTACAATATTCGAAACCACATTTTCTGATATTGTGTCTGTTCTGGCCAGAGACTCCTGCGGATCTATTTTAGAACATTCTCTCTCTAGTTACCTGAGAGCAAATGATCCTATATTGAACACACAATCACCTTCGAAGGTCTTCCGCTGGACCCGATCCTTAACTATTAGAAATCTCGTGGATAGGGATTCGTAAGCTAAGGTCAAACCTAGAAGTCCATTGACAAGATGTCTTTGGTGTCTTAAGTCCAAGGACCAACCACGCCACTGTGACGATGAATCAACCATGTTGACAGTCGAGTAAATTACCATTCGGCGATTCATGTCGAATCAGTTCAATGAACTCATTCCCCAATGAGCACCTACAGGTTCACCATTGTGTCTCCACACAAGTGACTAACGAGATCAATCACCCTCATCATATGAGCTGGAATAACCTGTACTAGTCTTACCGGATGTTTGATGTCCTTCTCAAACATCCTTCGACTAGGAACAATTAAGAATATGTGTTTATAAGTTATCAGTCTCATTATTATGATCTCATCATAATCCGATGACTATTGCACACATTCAAGGACTTCATTATGTATACTTATAAATACGCCAATCTACATAATAAAAAATATCATTTATTAGTGAACTAGATTGAAATAGGTGCCTTATGATTGGCTGTGAGGACACGCATATCCATTAGATACACTATACCCTGAGTTGACTCGAGAGCATTGTACGAATGAAGGATTATATCCATGTGGTAACTGTCGACGGGAAGGTTTCAAAAGTAGGTTGCTTAACCCCAATACCTTCCGGGTTCACGCAGTATTGCTTGGCACCCAACGTGATCGAAGGCTCGACCGAATTCAATGTGCGACATTAATTCGGTCAATTAATTAATTAATATGAGTTATTAATTAATTAATTAAGTTAGTGAGGAGTCACTAGGCTTATTGGGCCATTAACCGGACTGGTAATTGGGTCTAGAGGGTCATATACAAATGATTCTCAAGGCGATTGATTAAAAGTGGATTTTATATTAAACTGGAGGTTTTTATGAAAAATCGCGCGGTAAATATAAAATGTAGCGAACGGACTGAGCAGGCCAGGCTACTGCTCAACCCTAGCCGCCCCCTCCTCTCTCCCTCCCTCTCTCTCTCTCTCCTCTCTGGAGACTGCATCGCCATCTTCTCTGACTCCCGTCTAACGGAAATTCGACCACGTGTTGTAGCGGTCATTACGGCGAACGGCGAATCGCTCGTGGGCTGCGAAGAACGAGGATCGTGAGGAAATCCATCATGAGGAGGATCGCATGGACTTCGTTAGAGGCTAGGTATCTGCGCGGCTGGCGGTGTCACTTCGACGGAACAGTTCGGACGCGGATTCAAATTCGAGTGAGGTAATAAACGATAATCCGATTATCCGGTTTTAGTTTAATCGAAACGGACTGGGATCGCAGCAATTAAATTTTTATTTTTCCGTTGCGTTTGTGATCCCGAAAAACACGAGAACCCAACAGTATTTCTTCAGCATATTTCTACCATTCGTATGGTAGCGGACTCACTAATAAACAGATCACTAGGGAAGCTTTCTTGACCATAGTAGAGTCATGGATTTATGTAAATTGTAATGTAAGAACAGTTATTGTTGACATTAATATGATTGTACATTCTCTTACTTAGTGTATTATGATGAAATACTTGTTTACACATCGATAAATGTCACCAGGCTTGAATTGACCATCTCACACGAATAATTCTCCTTAGCATTGAGATAGCGAGTAAGATGAAATATTTTGTATGTATAGCGCTAGGAGAGCGAGCAAGAGACACTTAAAATGTTATCAGTAATGTCACCTCGGATAAGAGCCAAGATGAGACCTTCAAAGATCGAATATAGGAATATATGAATCCACCTTGTATAGTTTGTAGGAGCCGGATGTGAGTCTTGAGATAAGGTGCATAGTAGGAGCGACTGTGTCATGAGGCTCAAGTTAGTCATAATAGGAGTGACTAGACTAAGATCCGTATGGTGTTAATGATAAATTTAAGTGTGTCACACCCACATATGTGAAAGAACACCATAACATGCGTCTCATATTGCCTGTGCTATACTCGACCGATAAGTGAGAATGATGAATGGATCTCTACTTCCATCATTGTGTGAGCTCCATGATCATATCATTGATCCTACTTATACCCTATGTGACTTGAGAACTATGTCATGAAGTAGAAGTTCGACGTTGCTACTTTAGCGTGATCCTTATGACTAATGTTGATATAATCCAGTGAAACACGTCTAAGAAAGCGGCCGAGATTAATCGAACTTGACATGAGAGCTTAAGAAAGACATCTATATATTGCACCATGCTATGTAGATCATATCCTGGAAAACTCAGTCAACCATGTGCAGATAGAGTTATGATCACATAACATTTAGAATTTAACACTGTCTGTTATTTAACCGAGAGATCTGGAAGTGTTAAATCAAGTGAATATAAGATCGTCTGGGGTACCAAGAGAATTTTAAAATATTATATTCCGTTAGTTTTAGTGATGACTTGATGGATCACTATTCACATACTGAAGTTATACTCATGAGGTTGCATGCTCTATTCTTGTATGACAGTTGGACTGCAGGAGTTAAAGGGAGAGATTGATTATTGATCATTGCCCTCCGTGGGCAAGTGGGAGATGTTATCACATGGGCTCGTTCTCATGCAGTGCCCACACATGGAAACTTCTTCTCTCTCACGTTACTAAGATGGTTGAGAGAGAGAGAAAGATATAGAGAAAGAAAGTGGGGGGGGGGGGGGGGGGTGGAACCGCACACCACAACTCCCTCCTCCTCTTCACAACTTTCTCTTTCTACAGGTTCGCTCCCCTTTTGTTTGAATAATAAAGAGAGGAGAATAAATAGAGAGAGATAGAGAGGATGCGTATGCAAAGGCAAGACTAAAAGTTTTGTCTTCCCGTAGTTCTCTCCTCCCTCTCTCATAGGCTTTGCTCTTTCTTCTCCTCCTCTCTTAGAGTTTTTCTCTGCGGACTGCTCTCCAAAAAGTCGTCACCACGTCAGCTTGAGTCTTAAAATGTGGAACAAAGGAAGACGCCCTCCTCGTGGTCTCTTTCTCGTACTCTTGATATTCCTCTCATCATCTCTTTCACGTCAACGTCTAACATACTTCCTCCCACCTCTCGCCGTAATCTATTTCCATGCATACTTCCGTTTTATTCTGTATTATTTAATGCATGGAGTATTGTCATCACAACCCACATCCAACGGTGAGTATGTATGTCACATGAAACGAGTACTGACTGGCTGGTGGCTACTGTGCTGCGTTGGCTTCTCTCTCCTGCCGCCACACCCTGTGTGCTCCACCTCTACAGTCCGTCACCCCCTACTTTGCACCGGCACATCCGATTACCGGCGCGGTTGCCACATGCAGCCCGCTGTCACACATGGCCTGCCCCCGGCGCACATGGAGACTTAAAATAGTTTATTATTATAATTTTGAAGAAAGCGAAAACTTCCATTTTCACTTATAATTTTGATTTGCGAGTGGAAATACAAAACTTATTTTTATTTTTATTTTTGTCTCTAATAAATCGTATTGGAGACGACAGTGAAAGGTAAGTGTCATTTTCATTTCTGTCTCAACCCAGTTATAACCATACATCAAACCAAATCAAACCTAAATCAAAATGCCAATTCTGTCATGACTTTCTAGATGTATTGCTCAGATTACATAAACTGATTGGCGTGATTTTGCTTCTTCGTGAGAGAGACGTTAGGGAAGGTTGCCTGGCCTTTTCCAAATAAACCTCTCGTACGATACAGAAAAATATTTATTTTTGTATAATACAAAGATGTTTAATATTTTTCATTTAATACACTATACTATTGAGTTAAAACAAGACTTTTATTACTTAAGTATCATATAACATGAAATCATATGATAAAAAAGTCACTTTTTCATTGACAAGAACTCATAACTTTGGTTAATAATTATTTATTACAGCATTATAATTTTTATTTTAACCTTTTAAATCTTGATAAAAAATTTCATATCTGTCTTGCTAAATCTTTTTTAATCTTCTAATTATTTGACCGAATGTTTCCTGTGTTTTTGGAGGGAGGGAAAGATAAACTGACCAGCCATGCTTTCAAATTCCACAATTTTTTTTGTTCACATGTATTTACAAAGCCTACATAATGGGAGATCATACAAATGGGCTCCATGTCTATGCTTTCAAATTCTACGTCTACACTATTTTATTATTTTTTCTTAGTCAAATGTCTCTACAAAGTTTCCATAATGGAGAGAACAAAATGGTATTCACCAATTCTCCCAAGTAAGGAATTCTTCCTCACAATCGAAATAATTCCATCTTTTTCAGATGATTATTCCTAACTCAAGGATCCTACTGCAGAGCAATATTTTCCCTCACAAACCTTGCCCTGCAGGGAGCACACAGAAGTAGACACAAGAACTCATAAGACAACTCCTTTTACACAATCACGAAGAGTGTGACCCGAACTCCCATATGCATGGGGAGAGTCACAGGCTTTCCGGTTTTCCCTCTCAACGATAAGAACAGTCAAAATGGAATTAAAAGGTCTTGGACTTGCATGTGGAACAAACTTATCTTTTGCCAACTTCTTTAGTGTAAGCATCTGCAGTGCATAATTTTGTCATCTTCTTTTCTCCAGAAAAGCCGATGCCACTTTAGGTACTTCAGCTTGCTATCTCAAGCAAAAACTGTCTCAGCACATCTCAGTTCCTAAATTCTCTACTGGTGTCCAATTCTTCCTTGTAGGGGCTTGAACATGGGAAACAAATGGTCGGCTTGTGATCGTTCAAGTTGTACATCACATGCCTACAGATCATTCAGAGAGATCATCGATTCGCTTTCCCAGTATATCTCTGAAGTTTCCTTTACAACATTTAGACAAGCATTAGAAGTGATGTCAAACAATAACTTATCAAAAGCATCTGCTAAATCCATCTCCCAAAGGCCCATTTCACATGCCCTCTCATAAGCCTCATATCCTGCAACTCTTAGCCCATTCGAGATCATCTCTGACAGAGCTCCAGGATGAATATTTCCTGATCCAATGTCTTGCAGTAATGTCTGAGCTGAATTTGCCTTCCAGAAAACCACAACAGCACAGTTTTTATCAACCAATCTTAACTCAAAATCTTCTGAGAATGCATCATGTGTATCATAAAGCTTGCGTTTTAGTGCTCCAGATGAGACCACATTACCAAATCCCCAAAGGAAAACAAGGTTAGTGCTTCTCACTTTTCTGAGATCATTAATCCACACATTGGCATCTTCCTCCTCATTTTCTCTGAAGATAGTGCAACAGGGGTCAAAGACATTGGCATAGTTTTCAACTACAGAGGTGCTCTCCCCACAAGTGCTCTGACAATCGATGGGATCAATCTTCAACAAAAGACTCAGCTTAGCAAACAAATTTGTTATCTTCAAAACAGTATGTCCATGGTTCTTGCACAGGTTCTCATCAGCTGAAAAAGGAAAAAAATTCTCAAGGGGGGCATAAAGAGGGTAAGGACAAACAAGACTACTTTAATGTAGTTTAGCCATGACAATTCTACAGTTATTTCACATAGTGCCCAGACCCTTAGAATTGTGTTATATATGTAAAAGTTATGCCTACATGTAAGCCATTGTTGGAGAGACAATTTTCACAAAAAATAAAAGAACTATGTGCCCCTCAATTTACAAAAAGAAATGGGAGGATATGGGGGTTCTTTTGCCCCAAAATTCTAAGAAAACACGTGAAAAATCTCCGGAAAAAGTAAAACAATAAAGTTCAAAGTTTGGAGGGTTTTTATCTCAAAATCTTGGAAAATTTTCAGAAAATTCCAGAAAATAGGAAAAGATCCCCCAAGAAAAATCAGAAAAAGAACCAAAATTGGGAGACCAAACAAAACCAAAATACAACACCCCCCCCCCCCCCCAAAAAAAAAAAAAAAACACACAAGCCTCCCCATCTGCTGCCCAGGCAGCAGCCTTTGGGGGCTGTCACCCCTAGTGGGCGCCCGACCCCTATGGGCGGTAGCACTCAATAGGGGCTGCAGCCCCCCAACTGCGTCACTTCTGCTTGGCGACGTGTCCCCCACCTCTGGCCTACAAAAAGGAACATTTTTTGTTATAAATTGAAAATACGAGTGCGCCCCACACATGCCTAGACCAATGGTGAAAAGCCATGTGGGTCACCCCCGGCTTGTCAACGCCGCTCCGTCATTGCCATGCAAGCGACAAGTGGAGAATAGGAGGTTAAAGCTCCAACCGATGGTGCATTGCCACCTAGCTAGGCCAACCTCCATGGGCCGATCAAAGGCTGCCATTTGGCACGTTGTCATTAGATGTCTGCTTCTATATATACTTCTTTATACCTTCTTGTAAATGGGTTGGAAATTGGTGGCAGAAATAAAACTCTTTCACTCTCTCTTCTGAGGTATTCAAGGGGGGAGGGTTTTTGATACGTAGCCAACGCCTTGCGACATATCCATTGGATACGTCACGGCCACCTGGAGACGTATCCAATAGACACGGCGCAAGCCCTTGGCGAGACCATATGACATCGTCAACTTATATTTGTTATGAAGCTCCCGTCAGCCCATCGTCGCTCCAATGCGGAGATGACAAGCCGTCGAGTGGATACTCTTAGCCCCACTCTCACACTGTGAGGTGGCGCGCCGTAAGTCGAAGCTTCTCGGCACGAAGTCGTAAAACGGGCGATGATCGATGAGCCGTGGTTGATCTCTCCATAAAGATTTCTACATGATCGCCACAACATAGAAGTGACCTGCTCCCCTCGTCTGCCGACCATTGCCAAACCTTAACGACGCCATCTCAAAAGCATTGTCGCCAAGCCCCGACGATGCCATCTCAAAACCACCGTCACCAACATCTTAAAACACCGTCACCAAGCCCTAGTGACGTCATTTTAAAACATCGTCATCAAGCCCTGACGATCCCATCTAAAAACACCATCGCCAAGTCCTCGTGACGCCATCTCAAACCACTGTCGCGAAGCCCCGGCGACGTCATCTCAAAAACATCGGGCCAAGCCCCAGTGACGCCATCTCAAAACACTGTCGCCAAGTCCCGGTAATGCCATCTCAAAAATACCGTCGCCAAGCCCCAGCGACGTCATCTAAAAACACCATCGCCAAGCCCCGACAACACCATCATCTCAAAACACCGTAACCAAGCTCCAGCGACACTATCACCATCATCTCAAAACACAGTCACCAAGCTCCGGAGACACCATCTCAAAACATCGTTGCCAAATGCCAACGACGCCATCTCAAAACACTGTCACTAAGTCACGACGAAGCCATCTCAAAATATCATCACAAAAATGTTGTCGCCAAGTGCTGACGACACCATCTCAAAACACCGTCGCCAAACCCCGACAACACCATCTCAAAACATCATCACCAAGTCTTGGCAATGTCATCAAAACTCTCAAAACACCGTCGCCAAGTCTTTGCAATGCCACCACAACTCCCCAAATGCTATCGCCATGAATAGTGCCACATCGATATGAATACTGCACATCACCATAAATAGTGTCACATCGTTATGAACAGTGCCGCGTCACCATGAATAGTGAATAACGCAAAACCATGTGGTACCATCTTACACCACTGTGTCTAAGGGACAGTTGTTGCCAAGGATGAATATTGCACGTCGATAAACATGTCAATCGTCTACATCTTCCAAAGTATAAATTAGAAACTTGCATCATGTACTACCTCACACTATTGCGTGTCACTATCTCATGCTGGACAGTCATTTCCAAGGGTGAAAATATCTCAACACGCCATGCACGCTTACACTAATTAAAACAAATCAACTTGATCTTTCAAATATAGTAGCACCACACAATATCAGGGGTCAACTTTTAGCCTACAGGTGATAGAATTGAGTGGGCTAAAAGCCAATTATAAACTCATTTTGTATATTCTAGTTCTAAATATTAATAAAGACAATCTTTTCATTATATAGTTCTAGCGAATTTAACTATCGTAATGAATGTCCATAGACTTATGTAAAGGATATTAAATCATGATAAGATCGTGATAGTGAGATCAATATTCTATAAACATTTGTCTTAAAAGATTCTCAATCATAGGATATTTGAGATGAATATCAAATATCCGATAAAATTGTCACAAGTTATTTTTGCTTATGCGATGAGAGTGAATGATCTCACATTCACTTGTGTGGTGACACTAAGAGTGGGCTAAAACCCAATTATAAACTCATTTTGTATATTCTAGTTCTAAATATTAATAAAGACAATCTTTTCATTATATAGTTCTCGCGAATTTAACTATCGTAATGAATGTCCATAGACTTATGTAAAGGATATTAAATCATGATAAGATCGTGATAGTGAGATCAATATTCTTTAAACATTTGTCTTAAAAGATTCTCAATCATAGGATATTTGAGATGAATATCAAATATCCGATAAAATTGTCACAAGTTATTTTTGCTTATGCGATGAGAGTGAATGATCTCACATTCACTTGTATGGTGACACTAAGACAAACTTGTGGGTGCTCATTAGAGAATGAGTTCACTAAACATATCCGAATAAGAATCCATGAATGGTCATTATACCTAATAGTCAACCAGGGTATTTAATCGTTACAGTAGCGCAGTTAGTCATTTAACCTGAGTCACCAAAGATACTTTGCTTGTAGACTGTTGTTTCTTGATTTTCTGGCTTATGGACTTTAACCATTAAGTTCATGATAATCAGTCTTTCAGACACAGTGGAAACTTGCGAAGGAAATTGAGTGAACAACAAAGGATCACTCACTCTTGGTATACCACTGGAGAGAGAATGCCCTATGGACGTGTACTTAGAAATCCCTGGCCAGGGTCAACTGAAAGAGATGTCTTTTTAGAAGTTAACTGAGTACTAGAATCCATCCGAACAATGCTTTAAGGGTATGACGTAAAAACCATACCCTTACGTTGTCGGGACATTAGATGAGTAAAGGATTAAATGTGCGGTATTTGCAAACGGAAAGGTTCAACAAAGAAAATAGCATCCCTTATATCTTCTAGGATCATGAGGTAGTGCTTAATGCCGTTCATGGTCAGACGGTCTAGTGGATTTATCATCAGATGATAATTCACTTATTTATTGAATTAATTATTTAATATATGATATTTAAATAATAATTAATAAATATTAAACTTAAAAAATAGTTCTAAATTTAGTGGGCCTGAAACCAAATTGATATATGGGCCTAGAGAGTCACACATAAGAGTTCTCGAAAGACGATGAGAGATAATAAATATTTTATTATGTTGATTTTTGTGAAAAGCCGCCAGATAAACATAGAATATTTAATGGAGAATTATCCAAAGCCAAGCTCTTGGATAATTAAGAGATTAAATCTTAGCTTTATCTCTTATTCAAGGTTGTGTACGTACACAACACACTTGGAGGTTCTCTCTCTCCTCAATCTCTCTCTCTCTTTTGAAGAAGAAGACGGCCATCCTCTCTCCTCCCTTTCGACTGTATGGTGGAGATCTTGAGATTTAGTCGACGTCTTCAAGCTGAGGAGGAAAATGCGTCTACATCGAGAGCTCGTATGGATACCTCTAGAGATCGTGCGCCTGCGCGATTAGCGAATCGGAGCTTCGCCCGAGAGATTCAAAACCCCGCAAAAGTGAAAAACGGTTCTTCCATAATTATTTAACATCGTCCGTTTTTCGATCCCAGCAACGTGATACTAGGAATCAGTTTATTTACACTGCGTTTCTCTCGATTCCTTACAGTGGTATTAGAGCCAGGTTACTGGTTCGATCGGAAAACGACATCGTTTTCGGTGTTGTTTTCTCGTTATGCATGTAGAACGATGTATTGTCCACGTTCTAGGGCTAGTTATGGGTTGATTTACTATCATATAGTTGGGATTTGATCCCAGACAAGAGAGGTCTAACTATGGTCGGACGTAGTTGTTATAGTTGTTAGTTTCAGCATGGTGATTAAAGGGGACCGCAAGAATAGTTCTGGTCTCCCTGCCTTTGTATGGGGAACTAGCATAGAACTGAGATGTCTACGGCGCCATCCGGCTCTGGCACAGCCGGTTAGAAGGCCAGCTTCTTCTCTCTCTTTCCCACGGGCTTGAAAGCTTGCTCTGTTAATAAGGTTTTTTTTTTTGGAAGCCGCAGGGATGGTCCCTGACTTTATACGGCCATCTGGTATGACCAGATAGATCTCCTGCCAGGACCAAGGCTTCCCCCTCTCGAGCGGCGGCCAGCGACAATTTTTCTTCTTCCTGTGGGCATGCGAACAGCAACGTGAAGAACCAGCCATGCAAGAGCTTCTCTATCGCATCCAGGGATTAGGGACGTCCAGCAATGTCCACCGGCGTCGCCGACGTCGACGGCGCCGCCCCGGCCCTGCCATGGCCGGCCGCGGCCCTCCCCACGCCGCCTCACCTGCACGAACTAGGCGCCTAAGGGCGTGTGGGCACCGGGTCAGCCCGCGCGGACCCGCGCCTGATCCGAACCGGATCTGGACCCAACCTCCCCCCCCCCCCAACCCATTAAGGCACCTTTAACCCCTTTTAGCCTTTTTATTAATTGCTTAAACTCTATTTTGTAATTTTTAAAATTTCTTTAAATTATAAAATTTTAATTAACAGATTATTAAATTGTTTAATTAACTCTTAGTTAAATTTAGAGGGTTTATTGATTATGGGGTATTAGTTAATTATTTAAAATAGTTTTAAATTGTTAATTAAATTCCTTATTAATCAAGTTAAAAATGTGATTATTTAACTTAATTCAATTACTACATAACTTGATTTATATTTTATTTTGTTTGAATTGTTTGAGCATGTGACATGTTAACAAAATAGTTTAGTTAATTATCAATGATGTTATGTATGTTGTTGATGTACATGAAATAATTGTTATTTCAAAAATTAATGGTATTATATTTTTATTTTACCTACTATAATTATCTGATAATTGATTAATACATTTGATGCGTTATGTGGTGGAATGATCATGAACTTAGGTTAATCATGTGATGGTTAATGTGATTGAATGCAGTACATGATTTATTTGATGTCTTTTAAATAGGACATGTGTGTCCTCTCTCTTAATTTTATCCAAAATGTACATTCTATCTTCCTCAAACTTTGTACTCCCCTTGATCAGATCAAGATTTCTTATTATAATTAAAATGTACATTAGTGGGCCTGCGAGTCTAATGTTCATTATTACATGTAAACAAAGTGGATTAAGATTTGAGGACGGGATCTTCTGAAGACACCCTTGGATGACGGACTCGCATTAGATGGAACCTGTATTGCATGGATTCACCATAAGATTTCATTATAGATCATCGTTTGGCTGCGATGATTCCATAATAGAATTAGTAGTTCATGATCATCTTATTTTAATTTCTGCATATATGTGATATCTGTGGAATGTGCTATTAGATAAATATTTCTATTAAGTATACTTGATACTTCAAATTGAAATATTATTAATAGCACTTATTTGATAAAATAACTCAAATATCTTCTTTTTCAAATTTAAGTTGAAACGTGAGATATTTAGAATAATCTACGTAACCCACCGTCATTATAGATCTTAGGTTAATTTTTATTTCAAATAGATTTGTTATATTACCGCAAGATCTATTTGACTTAGAAATTAATTAAAGTCTATGACATTTGATGCCATTCAAGAGAGGTGGACAAATGATGTAGTTTTGTTGTGCTATCACAAGGATTACTTCATGAGTTTACGCTTTCTACGTAATGATGGATTAACTTAACTAAATTATTTGATTTGTTGTGCTACCACAAGATCATTCTGATTTAGGGGTTAAAATTGATCGGATAGTGCAAATGTTGCGATTGCCAAGAATTGACTACCCGAAAAACATGATGTGATTTGTTATGCTACCACAAGATCACATACATGATATCCAAAGGATTTTGATCCTCACTAAGAGATCACTGGAATCTCTCGTTCTGTACAATAGAGAGTCGTACAGATCGCCGAAAAATAGTGAGAGTAAAATCTAGATAAAAAGTCTTAAATCTGATTTAAAGAACTATCTGCTTATTTTTCGTTATATTTCCTTGTAGGTCGCTATGTCATCACCTAATCCTCTACGTAGCATTCTTGATGCTAATAAACTCACGGGACCGAATTATATAAATTGGCTCTACAACCTGAAGATTGTCCTCAAGTGTGAGAAACTTGCTTATGTCCTGGATTAGCCTGATCCAGAACAGCCTGGTGATAATACCAATGAGGATGAACTCATGATTTTTAAAAACTGGAAAGAAGACTATTAAAGTCCAATGTTACATGCTTGGTTCAATGAATCATGAACTACAAAGACAACATGATAACATGGAAGCAAAGGCCATTTTGAATCACCTATAAGAGTTGTTTGGTGAGCAATCAAGAACAAAAAGATATGAGAAATCAAATAAACTGTTCATGACCAGAATGACCGAGGGCACATCTGTGCAAACACATGTGCTTAAAATGATAGAGTGGATAGAAAGGCTCACGGTGCTTGGTTTTGTTATGAACAATGACTTAAGCATCGACTTAATCTTTCAATCCTTACCAGTCTCTTACAGTTTATCATTAACTTCAATATGAATAAAATTAAGGTTACACTAGCTAAGTTGCTCAATATGTTGAAGATAGTTAAAGGTACTATCCAAAAGGATAAGCCACACGTTATGCTTGTTGGTAAGACCAATAAGAAAAGAAAAGTTGGACAAATCTTTAAGAAATGAAAGGATAAGAAGCCAGTGAAAAGCAAACCAGTTGTTCAAAAGGACAAAACAAAAGTCAATGATAAAAGTCAATGTTTCCACTGGCATAAAGGACACTGGAAAAGAAACTGTAAGATTTATCTAACAGAGAAAGTTAAGGAGAAGCTTGGTAAAACTTCAAGTATACTCATGATTAATCTTAACTTGTCTTATAGAAAATCTACATCTTGGGTATTAAATACTGGATGTGTTTCTCATATCTGCAATAACTTGCAGGTGCTAACAAGTAAAAAAAGACTGAATCGTGGAGACGTGGATCTAAGACTTGAAAATGAAGCAAAGGTTGCTACATAGCTATGGAGACAGCAAGACTCAAGATGCCATCAGGAAACATATTGGAACCTAAAGATTGTTATTATGTTCTAACTATCATTAGGAATATCATTTCTATTTCTTGTTTAGATAAAGAAGGATATTCATTGAAACTAGAGAATAATAGTTGTTCTATTTATCTAAAAGAGACATTGTTTACTTATGGATATTTACTCAATGGTCTGTATTTACTTGATATTGCATATGATGTATGTCTAGTAAATAAGTTTCTTGAACAAGTAGATAAAGATGTGAATAAATCTTACCTATGACATTATAAACTCGGTCATTTAAATGAGAACATGATTATAAAGTTACAAAAGAATAGATACCTTGATCCATTTGATCATGAATCATTGCAACTTGTGAAGCTTGTCTCATGAGAAAAATGACTCAAGCTCCAATTCTCTGGATATAGGAAAAGCGCTAAAGAATTATTGGAACTAATACATAGTGATGTATATGGTCTAATGTCTATAGATAATTTCTCAAGATATGGCTATATATTTTTAATGAAATATAAGTCAGAAGTCTTTGAGAAATTTAAAGAATTTAAAAATAAAGTTGAGAAACAAACTGAAAAAAGTATCAAGACTCTTCGATCTGATCGAGGAGGTGAATACTTAAGTACAGAATTCACACAATATCTAAAGAATAATGGCATCCAGTCTCAGTGGACTCCTCCCTATACACCACAACTAAATGGTGTGTCAGAAAGGAGGAATCGTACTCTATTAGATATAGTACGATCAATGATGAGTTATGCTTAACTTCCAATTTCTTTATAGAGATATGTACTACTGTCTGCTGCATATCTGTTGAACAAGATTCCCAGCAACTCAATATCTTCCACTCCATATGAGATATGGAAAGGGAAGAAACCAGACTTTAAATATGTTAGAGTTTGGGATTGTCCTGCACATGTTAAGAGACATGATCCAGATAAATTGGATTACATGACAAAAAAATGCAAGTTTGTGGGACATCCAAAAGAAACTTTTGGATATTATTTCTATCAACCCAGCGATCAAAAGGTGTTTGTCGCAAAAAGAGTTGTCTTCTTAGATAAAAAATATCTTTTAAAAGAAAACAGTAGAAGCAAGATAGAACTGGAAGAAATTTCATACTCGTAAATCAATGCTGGCTTATCTGATAAGCCATTGACTCAAGAACCTGTTCAAAATAATACACAAGAAATTCGCAGATCTGGTAAGGTGCATAAGCAGCCTGATAGATATGTTAGACATATCGATGACGGCAATCCGATAGTGCATTTAAGTGAGGATGATGATCCTCAAACCTACCAAGAGACCATGAATAGTCAAGAATAAGAGAAATGGCAAGAAGCAATGAATTCAGAAATTCAATCCATGTATGCCAACTAAGTTTGAAACTTGGTTAATCTACCAGAAGGTATAGTACCTATTAGTAGTAAATGGATCTTTAAAAGAAAGATCGAAGCAAATGAACAAATTGACACTTACAAGGCAAGGCTGGTAGCAAAAGGGTATCGTCAAAGACAATGAATTGACTATAACGAAATTTTTTTCCCAATTACCATGATTAAGTCAATCATAATATTTCTTGCCATTGCTGCATTCTATGATTATGAAATATGGCAAATAGATGTGAAAACAACGTTTCTTAACAATAATCTTCAGAAAGAGGTGTATATGATACAACCTGAAGGATTCACTTCCAAAGAGCATCCAAGTAAAGTGTGTAGGTTGCAAAGATCTATTTATAGATTAAAGCAGGTCTCCCGAACTTGGAACTTAAGATTTGATGAAGTAATTAAATCTTATAACTTCATTAAGAATGAAGATGAACCTTATGTAGATAAAAAGACCAGTGGAAGTGCGGTCACCTTTCTAGTGCTTTACGTTGATGACATTCTACTCATTGGGAATAATGTAGGAATGTTGTCATCAGTAAAGATATGGTTATCCAAGAACTTCTCTGTGAAGGATTTGAGAGAGGCATCCTATATTTTGGAAATAAAGATCTATAGAGATAGATCCAAGAGGATGCTTGGATTATCCCAATCCATGTACATAAACATCATAGTCAAAAGGTTTGGCATAAAAAATTCTAAGAGAGGTCTCATTCTAATAAGACATGAAATTTATCTCTCCAAAGAAATGTCTCCCAAGACACCTAAAGAAAAAGCATACATGAATAGAGTTCCTTATGCTTACGTAATAGGATCTATCATGTATGTAAAGCTATGTACTAGGCTTGATGTGGCACATCCACTAAGTATCACTAGTAGATATTAGGCTGATCCAGATGATGCACACTGGAAGGCAGTGAAATGTATCCTTAAATACTTGAGAAGGACTAAGGATTTGTTTCTCGTCTATGGAGGAGACGACTTGGAACTTCGAGGATATACTGACTCGAGCTTCCAGTCGGATATGGATGACAACAAAATCCATGTCTGGATTTGTGTTCATCCTAAATGGAGGTGCAGTGAATTAGAAAAGCTCCAAACAAGAAACAACTGCAGATTCGACGATCGAATCAGAATACATTGCAACAGCTGAAGCGGCTAAGAAGACGGTTAGGATGAAGAAGTTCATCTCTGCTCTTGGAGTAGTCCCAAGCATTTCAGATCATATCCTATTATTGTACGACAACAATAGGGCAATTGCTCAAGCAAAGGAGTTAAGGTCACATCAGAAGTCTAAGCACATTCTAAGACATTTTCGTCTGATTCGTGAGATTATTGCCCGAAGAGATATAGCGGTTGAGAAAGTCTCATATGTTGATAATGTAGCAGATCCCCTGACTAGCATTGTCACAAAACGATCTAGAACGTCACCTTAAGTCTATGGGACTTAAACATGTAGGTGATTAGCTTTAGTCTAAATGGGAGAATGATAGAATTGAGTGAGCTAAAAGCCAATCATAAACTCATTTTTTGTACATTCTAGTTCTAAATATTAATAAAGGGAATCTTTTTATTATATAGTTCTCGCCAAAGACTTATGTAAAAGATATTGAATCATGATGAGATCATGATAGTGAGATCAATATTCTATAAACATTTGTCTTAAACGGTTCTCAATCATAGGATATTTAAGATGGATCTCAAATATCCGATAAGATTGACACAAGTTATTTCCGCTCGTGCGATGAGGGTGAATGATCTCACATTCACTTGTGTGGTGATACTAAAACAAACTTGTGGGTGCTCATTAGAGAATGAGTTTACTGAACAAATCCAAATAAGAATCCATGGATGGTCATTATACCTAATAGTCAACTAGGGTATTCAATCGTTGCAGTAGCTCAGTTGGTCCTTTGACCTGAGTCACCAAAGATACTTTGCTTGTAGACTGTTGTGTCTTGATTTTCTGACTTATGGACTTTAACCATTAAGTTCGTGATAGTCAGTCTTTCAGACACAGTAGAAAGCTTGCAAAGAAAATTGAGTGAACAACAAGGGATCAATATGGACGTATACTCAGAAATCCCTGACCAGGGTCAACTGAAAGAAGTGTTTTTCTAGAAGTTAATTGAGTACTAGAATCCATCCGGACAATGCTTTAAGGGTTTGACGTAGAAACCATATCCTTACGTTGTCGGGGCATTAGATGAGTGAAGGATTAAATCTGTACGGTATCTGCAGACGGAAAGGTTCAACAAAGGGAATAGCATCCCTTATATCTTATGGGATCATGAGGTAGTGCTTGGTGCCGTTCATGGTGAAACGGTCTAATGGATTTATCATCATATGATAATTCACTTATTTATTGAATTAATTATTTAATATATGATGTTTAAATAATAATTAATAAATATTAAACTCAAAAAATAGTTTTAAGTTTAGTGGGCCTGAAACTAGACTGATATATGGACCTAGAGGATCACACACATAAGAGTTCTCGAAAGACTGAGAAATAATAAATATTCTATTATCTGGATTTTTGTGAAAAAGCGGCAGGATAAATATGGAATATTTAAGGGAGAATTATCTAAGGCTAAGTTCTTGGATAATTAAGAGATTAAATCTTGGCTTTATCTCTTATTTAAATAAGAGAAATAAAAGGGGCCAAGGGGGTGGTTGTATACGTACACAACACACTTGGAGGTTCTCTCTCTCCTCAATCTCTCTCTTGAAGAAGCAGACGGCCATCCTCTCTCTCTCCTCCCTCTCGACTGCATGGTAGAGATCCTGAGATCCAGTCGACGTCTTCAAGCTGAGGAGGAAAATGCGTCTGCATCAGGAGCTCGTGTGGATATCTTTGGAGATCGTACGCATGCGCGATTAGTGAATCGGAGCTTCGACCGGGAGATTCGAAACCCCGCAAAAGTGAAGAACGGTTCTTCTAGAATTATTTAAAATCGTCCGTTTTTCGATCCCAGCAACGTGATCTTAGGAATCGGTTTATTTCCGCTGCATTTCTCTCGATTCCTTACAACAAGGACACTTCAGCACCTCAAAAAATGTGCAAATACTTGTGCATTCTAAAAGGTCAACTAAAGCAAATTACATCATGTGCTCACATGCATACCTAAATCTAGACATTGAGGATGACCAAACGCCATCTCGTGTCGCTACTTATACAACTAGTGTCGAACAGTTGTCGCCAAGGGGTGAATAGTGCTTCCAGAAGTGTGCCATGCATATTTATGCCATTAAAGACAATCTACTTATTGTTTCAAATACAATGATGTCTCACGATGTTACCCATCTATGGGACCCACCTAAGACAATCGTCCCCAAAGGGTGAATAATGCACAACATGTAATCTTATCTAAATGAATAAATGAAGTGTGCCAACCATATATGACCCTTAATCAAAGCTAGGTGGAGAGAAATGGCACATGAATAGTGCACATCGATAAGCGTGTCACACATCCTTTTATCAAATAACTAAATCAGATAATATCCAAACATGGTTGAATGCCCTGAGACAGATCCGTCTATGGCTAAGGCCCACATGGGACACATGAACAGTGCCAATAGATGAATAGTGCATGTGAATAGTACTTAGAATGGTACTTGTGCACAGTTCCCTCCTATAATGTAGGGGATTAACGAGGCCCACAAAGTGCGTTGTACTGTGCTTTCCAAGCAATGTGCCTTCGCAATATGATATCATTTCCATATGTCTAAAAAGGCCAACGCCGATCCTTTTAATACAACATGTGCGAGAAATAAAACAAGAGTGAGTGAGAAAATTGCCACATAGTAGCATCAAGGCATAGAACACTACTTAAAGAAATCAAAGGATTTTCATGTCGCAACACAATGTAATTAACACCAATCTACGGACCAGCGGAAAGAGTCTGAATTCAAAAGAACTAAGACAACCCTTGCCATGGGTGAGTCAATATATCAAATGTTCCGCGTGTCACAGTGCTAACTTTGAGTCAAAATCCCAAAACAAATGTCAAGGTACAACTGCCCATCATGCAAACAAAATGCTATCCAACAAATGGCAGGAAATCATAATTCTCAAAAGCACAAATACAAAGCGAAACAAATCAAAAGAAGTCAAAATCAAAATCAAAATCAATTCAATTCAAAACAAATTGGTCATATCAAAAATGACTGTCAACAGCCATATAAGAAAACCTCAAGCCTTAAAAAATGTCGATACATATCAAGTCCAATTTTGTTTTAGAACCCTGGCAGGATAGCACAAGAACTTGAAGATATCTCACTTCTGTTGTTTGACTTCATTGATAAACACTAGGCACATTCATATCTGCTAATGCTTGGCCCATACAGAAGGATGTTAACTTAATATGTGGACAAAACAAGTGACCGCTGGGTTCTTTATAGAAGCAGCTATGGCATTCAAATGTTTTGCTAGTGAGATGATGTACCTTGTTCTGGAATTTCCATATCTGTGGGCACAAAGAATTGTCTCCTCAAGTAAGACATAGCAGCTGGTACATTGTTTGCCTTTCTTAGGGTACCAATCTCCTTTAACAAATAGTTTATGTCAACTATATTGGGGAAAACCAATCTCAAGGAACACATGAACTCCGACATGCATGGAGGAAGTGGACCAACGAACTTTGAATGGATGAATGTGAAATCTGTGAAATAAAAAATAAAAGATCAGAAAGGCATGGGATGCTGAAACAACTTGAAAAAAAAAGAAAAGAAAAATCAGAGAAAAGCACAGGGTTTGAAGATGCACCATTTAAAGCTTTGTAGGTAATGATTGGCTTATGTGAACTGGATATCATGTCTATAACCTCCCGAAATCCGCGCACTTTCCTGTCATTCTCCTCTTCAAGATTCTGAATTTCACTCTACATTGGGAACTTTACAATTTTAGCATTTCAGACAGGGTCAAACTTGAAATTTTGTCTACAAACAATGAAGTGCCCTTACTAGCAGGAGACTTTTGTCATCTTCTGAATCTGTCAAGACAATTTTAACCCCTTTGGGTTCACCTCCTTTGTCCGAGATAATCAGAGGTACAAGATTTACAAAAGATTGCCTTAACACCTGCACTAATAGAAGGAAAGATGCCATAGCTGGAAAGAAGCAGAACGAGAAAACTGTTGAGCAGGAAGAAAAGATCTGAAGACCTAATTAAATAAAGCACAAAATGGTAGTACATTTAGTTTTTATTCCTGGACCAAGAAAGCTTAACAAAATCAAAACATTGTGCAATACATCCTATTACTACCACGAGATGATTTAACATAGGTCAAATAACAGGCCCTAAATTATACCTGCATAACTAACTGCACTTGACGAGTGTTGCAGACATCAATAGTTATGCATGGTCTTGAACCATATACATCACCTCCTAACATAAGCTTCTTCAATGACCTCACAAGAGCATCTGCACATCATAAGCTTACAATGAGACAATTAACGAGAAGATATCACTCCTACCCCAAGTCACAGAAGAACACTCAGAAAAGTGCAGGACTACTAAGTATTTATCCTCACTTGTCTCAGTGGAACCTCCAGAAGTAGTCTTCCACTGTTGAATTCTTGATTTGATTCTTTCCATGAAAATTGCATCAGCAACTGAAGAACTTGGGTTTGATGTGGTTGGACCAACTGTGGGGAGAGGATTCCAATCTTTTGTCATGGACTCCTGTACTCTGGATAGGTATGATATACCTGAAAATGCTTACTTTATCTCGTATTTTCAGCCTTTCTTAAATTTCTTCCAAGTCATATCAACGACAAGAGACCACTATGGCCCTCCTATATGAGGATCCTAACTCACCATCATATATGCAGACATTAAAATCGAAGCCTTCTCGAGCCATGGAAGTTAGAATGGATGTTTGACATGAAAAGCCATACGAAGGCATGCCAACCTTCAGTTCATCCCTAGGGAACAAATGGAAGTTGTACCTGCAATTTATTTAATAGAGTAGGCACCTCATTATGAACCAGACAATTACCAGGACAAATTGAAGAGACAGATGGTCATTATTGAGGAAAAAGAAAGAAACTGCAACTACATGTGGAATACTGTGTGGCAACAAAAGCTACATTCTCCAAGATCAATCACAGATAGCAAGGAATAGCAAAAACCAAACAATTCAAAGGGGAACAATTAAACAGCTAAAGAAATCATGCATTCACTTTGCAAGGCTGGTTAGCTTATCAACAAACGACCTGACACTGCATCCAACTTCAAACCAAGACAACAGAAATGCTGCAAGCGTACACTGAAAGTAGCCGACTACATTAAGACACCCAATGTACTGTTAAATAATTGCTCAGTGACTTCTTCCAAACTCAAGAGCTAAAACCTCAAAATGAAGACATCACCTATCACAAGAACTCTTTAGTCCTCAACAGCTTTTAAGTTATATCTCTATGGTTTGATGAGTCTACAATGCAATGCTTGACAGAGGCGGAGAAGATGTCGAGCTCAGTTGCACGAGTAGACCTGCAGCCTTCCAAGCCTTGCCAAGGTAGACTGATTATCACCACAGCCACCTCTCTTGTCCTAAGAGAGTAAGAATAAAGGCGTTTTGCATCTGTCACCCATGCCCCCTACAAATACCAAGGACCCACCAATACAGCTGATCAAACTGAATTCTTCAGAGCTAATTTGTATCTTCTTCCTTCGGAACTAGACTTTGGGTTGTTGAGGGCCTTTTTTGACATCACCTTATGTACCAAACTTCTCTAAACATTCAGTCCCTCCAGGTTTATCATCCGCTATTTTCGGATGCCTCTATAACTTTCTTCTCCATTGAGCTTCCTGTTAAGCTTTCAGCCTCCTAAACAAACACCCTGAAAATCCCCGAAAAGTCATAAATTGTCAACATTTTTTTCCCAATGGTGTTTAGTGCTATGGCTTATGTAAAAATTAAAGGTTTTACAAGACTAAGGTATGGAAAGGAAAAAAAATTGTGAAGTGATATCTATCTCAGCCCTTGCCATCTCTACACAGATTTTTCTCACCTATTAAAAAAACACAGAAGTTTATGAAACTTTCTCCAGGTTTTTGGTCCACAACCTCATCTACCACCAATTACCCGATAGCCTGGAAGTGTACTGTATTACTTTTGCCCTTTTCCATCCATTTATCTGTCCACGATTTCCGATCCGCTTCTTGTCAGATCAAGGTTAGAGGGAACACAAGGATTGGCGTGGATCCAATCCCGACCGAGCAACGCGTTGCATTGGACAGGTGCATCAATAACAAAGAAGGTTACAAGGTTTTTCTAACTTCCCAGTCGTACCTCAAGTGGAATAGAGCCGATGGCCTTGGACTTCCCTTCATCCAGAGATGATCACATCAGCTGGCTCGAGGTCTTCGTTCCTTTTGCCCAACTTCTTTATGGTTCGGATCTCACAACCTTTTCATTTTTATTGTGTTTAGCTTCTCATAAAAAGGGAATCTCATTTAGCAACTTTTAAAAATGGACAAAATAGAAGTCAAATTGACTTCCTTCTCACAAGGAAGACAAATCGCGCTTTATGCAAGAATTAAAAAGTTATCTCCGAAGAGGCCTTAACAAGTCAACACAGGTTAGTAGTCTTAGATATTAAGATCAAGAGGTGGTTGGATACGTTTAGAAGGAAGACTACTGTTAGAACAAAGTGGTGGGAATTAAAAGGGATAAAACAAGTGATGTTTAAGAATGAACTTCTCAATATAGGTGATTAGAAGTCGGATTTGGAGGGCAATACTATGTGGATAGATATGGCCTCAAAGATTAAAGAAGTAGCTAGTAAAATGCTCGGAGAGTCTAAAAGATATAGCCTACTTGCGGAGTGGTGGTGGTGGAATGAGGAGGTACAAAAGGCGGTGAAGACTAAAAGAGAATGGTATAAAAATTTGCCGAAATGTGATAATAATAAGACTTATGAACAATATAAGATAGCAAAAAAAACTGCTAGTTGGGCAAAAGCTCAGGTCTTTTGAGAAGATGTATGAGATACTTGGAACCAAGGAAGAGGAAAAAGATATTTATAGATTAGCAAAGATAAGGGAGAAAAGATGTCGGGATCTTAACCAAGTTAGGTGCATCAAAGATAGTGAATGAAATGTTTTGGTGAAAGATAGGGACATCAGAAAAAGGTAGAGAAACTACTTTGACAATCTTTTTAATGATAATCATAATGGGAACATAGTGGGCATAGAATGTACAACATAGCATAATGTGAACTATACTAGGAGGATGTTGGACCTTTTTTATGAAGGAAAGGGAAGGGGAAGCCCCCCCCCCCCCCCCCACCGGTTGCCCAAACCAATGGGGGACCTTCCCAAACCGGTGGAGGGGATCTAACCGGTGGCACCCCCCCCCCCCCACCGGCGGTTGGGAACCGGTAGGGTGCCCACAGGGTCCCCCACTCCCTCTCTCTACTCTCCTCTCTATTCTCTCAAAAAAAAATCCTCCGGTAGTAACCCCCCCCCCCACCTCAAAATCCAACGGTGGGTACCCCCACCGGTTAGGGCTCCCATGGCCTATAAATACCCCCCCCCCCAAGGGGTAAGAAGAAGGTATGCCTCCTTGACCCAAAAACTCCTAGGAGAAATTCTGCCCTTTTGAAGACCGAGTTTGGTGCTTTTCGCACAAGTTCAGCGCGCGTGGAGGAGGCTTCATTTCTAGGTTTTTCCTAAAGTTTTCAAGGGAAACACTGCCGAATTTATGTTGTAAATCATCATTCTATAAGGCGAGATTATGCCGAAATGATGAATGAAATACCAATATTTTTCTGTGAGCATATGTGCGTACGTGTGTTCATAGACCTATTACTTAAATAACATTATGTTAGTATATTTTCACATACATAATTAATTTGTTAATTAGTTTAATAACTAATTAACAAATTAATAAGTACATAATTAAATACTCTAAAAAAAAACCTTAACCTCATCCCTACACACAACTAAACCTAGACTAATAATCAAACTCGATAATGAAACATTGAGACAAAATAATATACTTAAGTTAAAAAATGACTTAAATACCCCTTATACTTAATTAATTAATAAAATCTGTGGGAATTAATAAAACCAGTAAAATCAATATAAAAATCTAAAAAGTTCAATAAAAACCAGTAACACTCAGTAAAAATCAGAAAACCAAATCTGAAAATTACATAAATCCAAAAACATGACTTAAATATCCTTCATATACTCAGTTAATTAATAAAAACCAGTAAAATTAATAAAAAAACCAGTAAAATTCAGTAAAAAACAGAGAACTAAATCTAAAAATATATAAAATTCCCGAAATGACCAAAATGCCCCCAGAACTTAATAGAAAATACAAAAATACCCTCACCCATGATAAAAATATGTAAAAATCACAAAAAATTCTTAAAAAATATCAAAACCTCTCCTATGCCTAAAATATCCTCCAAACTTTAAAAAGACGGGTAAAATTACCAAAATACCCTCAATGTGATAAAAATTTCAAAAATAATATAAAAATAGACTTTAAGTCTAAAAAATTTGATTTGGGATAAAATTACCAAAATACCCCTATAACTTAAATATGTCTAAAATGATCTTAAAATACATCCTAAGGGTTTTCAAGTTTCCCTAAAATGCTAAAAAAAAAACTAAAATGACCATAATGACCCTAATGCAACATAATTACAAAAATACCCATAAATAGACTTTAAGTCTAGAAATCCGATTCGGAGTAAAATTACCAAAATACCCTTACAACCCAAACACACTTAAAATAACTTTAAAATACCTCCTAAGGTTTTGAACCTTCCCAAGTCATTAAAACTCAACTCGCACACTAAAGTGACCATAATGCCCCTATACCCTCCAACTTGGTATAATTACAAAATATCCTTATAGGTCTAAAATACTTGGAATCAATCCAGATAATTCAGAGTCAATTCAAAACTTTTTAAAAGCCTCTCAACCAACCATAAACACATCTTAAACTTGGACAAGGCCAAGGACTTAGCCTAAAACATATCTTTATATGCATGTGTGTAATAGTAGTGTTGTATGTTACAAGAGAATCAACGGACGGTTAATCAAGAGTTGTTGAGCGGTTGCTCGATGTAATTAACACTGACCGAGGTCAGTAGAGAGAGGTCATATACTCGGATCTTTGCCTGATCCGAAGTCCTAGACTCCCTGAGGGCTAATCCCAAGCTCTCATAGTCCAAGAAACGAAATAAATAAAACCGTCTTATATTTCTCCAAATAAGATAAGCCAAATAAAATAAAATAAAGAATCCGATATGAGAGATTTAGACTAGGTTCCAAACAGATGGCACGCCCGGTGGGACCTCTCTTTTCCTTCATCTCTCCGTCTGGTAATGCCGTCACCATAATTCTATTACTAACTTTGTCATGTCTTGTGCAGGTGGTCGAGTTTCTGCTCAAAAGACGACAATAACAGCAAGGATCACATATGGCCCATTTGTGGTGGCGACCCACGCACGGTGTGGATATCTGACCATACCAATGCTTCAGGGACTTCCCCGCGGTGATTGGATCTTCGTACTTTCTGGGGGTTATCCCAACGCCGGAGCCTGTTCCGGAAAAGAAGAAGAAGAGACGCACTTCCCGTGCCAGAAAGAGCAACAACGACGGCCAACGTAGGCGTGTGCGCCGTCAATATCATTAGCATCTCTCCAGCCTCCTCATCCAACATGAGACAAAAGCAAAAGGCTCCAACCGCAAGCCCGTCTAGGACGGAGAAAATTATATTGGTGGGGAACTTGTGCATTCGTCTGGATGGCGGATCACCCATCATTCCCAAGATCCATCATATCCTGACGGTTCCTGTCTAGAACCGGTTCAGAATTCTACCGAAGGTTTGTCAAGATGGGCCAACATTCAGAAAGAAGAAAAGGACACTAAAGGCTCCTGTCCAACAAGAGCAAGAATGCAAATTCAAATCTGTCATGCCTCAAAATGGGGGTATTCATGCCTCGAAATGGGGACAAATATATGCCTCGGGTTGGGGGTAATTTGATGTAGAATAGGAGCCTCCGTATGAAGAAAATGTAGATAACCAAAGAGGAAACCCGCGAAATTCGCCAGGCTAGGGTCACTCTAGCAGAACAACTGCCTCAACAGCTAACAGAGCCTGAGGGGCAGATAACCAACTCAGTTATCCGGCCTCATTCTCTGCGAGGTCAAAAGAGAAAAGGTGTGTATAAGGCACATGAGCAAGTCCGACAGCAGACATCTGTTTTCGAGCAATTGGGCGCATTTGTCCGATCAACTCAAAAGAAGAAAAGAACTACCAGAATGATAAAGAATGGCATACGAGTCTACATATGCTAAACCTCCGGCACCACCAACTGGCAACTTTCCCTACCATAAGACCCAAATGATATCACCAATCTGATGCAACGGAGCGGGCCCATAACTCGTCAAATGGAGCAGACTATGCGCTTACTGAATCGAGGAAGTCAGGGGGCAAAGCCACCCCAAATTGGCAGTGGTAATGCTATCTGAGGAGCTGATGAAGGCATGGCAAACGCCCCTGGTATCGAGACCGCTCTAGAATAACCCCAAGATCAAATGCAGCCTCAGACTATAGAGAAGATGAGATAAGAAAATCAACAACTAAGGGCCTTGCTCTATAGCCTAATACAAAAGATGGAGGAGCAGCAGAAGATAGCTCAAGTCCCCCCAATAAATGCAGCACCTCCAAGGGCAGTACCTATGCAAGCAATGATTAGACCGCAAGCCGCAGAGGTCGACTTCAACCCTGATGAGATACAAGAAGATCAAGTTGAGGAGACCAATCATAATGCTCAGCAACCCCATATTCTTCTGCGGTTGATGCTACATCATTGCAGAAACATTTTATCGAGCAAATTGTTGAAGCCAAATGGCAGAACAAGATAACGAAATAGGCACGTTCGACTTATACAAAGTGTCATTCCCAGTACGTCATATGTTCAAGAAGCTCCCGCTAGATCACAACAAGCGGCCCAAGTTCACCAGGCATGACGGGGAAGGCTCGGCCCAGGAACATATTGTCCACTATGTGAGTGACTTGGGAAAATTGACTAATGATGAAGCCTATCTCCTGAGGTTCTTTTCAACCTCCCTCCCAGGCACTGCATATCAATGGTATGCAAAGTTGAAGCCCAACTCTATCAACAGCTGGGAGGAAATGCAGAAAAAGTTTCTCGACCGCTTCAAGGTGTCGAAGCAAAAGATCACCATCATTGAACTGGTGACGCTAAAGCAAGGCAGGAATGAACCCGCCACCGACTACATTAAGAAATGGCGAAACCTCTGCATGAAATGCGACAAT